>CM024623.1:11455608-11912932 GCA_014182585.1 Eucalyptus coolabah
ACCTTCATTTATTTAGGAGGGACCAAAGTACATTTATGATAAATGACTTCATACGAGTGATCGAAAAATGTAGACAAGATATTAGAAAGAGAGTATACAATACCTATGAAATCAATCATGAGCCGTCCGTTTGAGCATCGACCGGTTGGGTGGTGGAAGAATGTCTCACCGTAAGGAAGATTTTTTATGCCTGGAAATGCAAGTGCCCCAGAAAGTAGGAAGTTTCCGGTGTCGCTCAAAGAGTTGCCGAAGTTGAAGATTGCTTCATAGCGCCTAGGGCTCGACAAAACGGACTTTGAAGAGAGGCAGCAGAGCAAGAAAAAGACTAGTATCTTCATGGCTTTCATGTCAAACAATACTTGAAAACTTCGATGAAGGAAGAGTCTACTTGGGGTTGAGCTTCAGCCTTACATTATATCATAGAGGAACCTCACCTTCCCAATATAGACACTAGAGTTTTTGCAGACGAAACTTCAATAGCTGGCTTGCAGTTTAATTAAGGAAAGGCACCCTTTTATTAAATGGGTAAGGCCTTTGTGAAATCCCATCAAATGGGTTAAATGAGTAAAGAAACTCTTGCTTATTTGAGAAGTCAAATCATAAGGAATATTCGCAACTTGGATGCATCGAATCCTACATAATAAATTTCCAAGATAAGTGTATTGAAAATCCTAAAATTTACCACGAAAGTACAAATGAATGCTAAAAATTTTTAAAAATTTTCACCTATTTCCCCCACCAAAAGCAGAGACTTCTTAAAGTACTCATCACATTCTGCACCCAGAAAAATGAAAAGTTATAGCACATCTCAAGGAGGCAACATAAAGTAGTTTCTTTATTTGCGATTTGATAAATTATAGCACCTATTTCATCAAAGTTATACTAAGCGTCAAGCATCAAGCGGTAGACAGCCTTCGCTAGCCCCTCATTTGGTTCGTCATTGATTTACTTCTCTATCACTCAAGGTAGAAATTTACCTTGTTTGGTGGTGCAGAGAGACGACTTCAAACTCTTGAACCAGCCAAGCTGAACATTCAACGAGTCATTGGTCCATAAGGAATCTTTTGAGTAGAGAAGAAAGACGCGTCGATCGCCGTGGCACCAGCAACTGCGAAGTTCACTCCCGTGCAGACAGGTGGACCTTCGGCTACTGCCAGATATGGTGGAAGATATGGCAGTCCAAATGCTTCAGCTGCATTCTCATTTTTTTTTTTTTTACGTTAATTTTGAGGTTGCCGATACTTTATTATCAGCATTCAAAAATAAAATATCCTGCTAGAGAAAAAATTAAATCAAGAGCATGGAATACCTATGAAATCGATAATGAGGCGTCCGTTCGAGCATCGACCAATTGCGTGGTGGAAGAAAGTTTCTCCATAAGGGAGGTTTTTTATTTCCGGATATGCGAGTGCCCCAGTAATGAGGAAGTTTCCAGTGTCACTATGGGAGTTGCCGAAGTTGAAGATTGCATTGTAGTGGTTGGAGCTCGACAGAACGGACTTTGAAGAGAGGCAGCAGAGCAAGGAGAAGACTAGTATATTCATTGTTTTCATGTCGAGTAACACTAGAGATTTTAGATGAAAGAAAGGTCTGCTTAGGATTTAGCTTGAGCCCACAGAGCAACCTCACCTTCCCAATACAAGCAAGCAATGGAGTTCGGGCAGGAGAGGCTGAGAAAGGTCAGCCACACCTTTTATTAAATGGCGGGGTCAGATATTCAGGATCTTGTATTACGAAAACACATTCTCATGTATTATGTATACGTCCATCGTTGAGTTTTGCTGCTTGTGCAACATTGGCCACGCCATAGTCTTTAACCCAAAAGACAACGGAACATTGTATCACGACACTTCAGTCAAAGGGTGGCCGACATTACCGCCACAGGCTTATGAATTAAAGGATAATGAGTTATACACGGAGACGAAAAATGGATGGTCTGGGTCCAATCAGGTTCTTGAACTGTATGTATCTCATTATTCAAGTTGATCCTATGGAAATACTGATGCAGCCATTGAAAGCCAGTTTGGCTCTTACATAGCAGCTCATGGCGCCAGCATCGCCATTAAAAACTTTATAAAGCACAAAGAAGAAATTTGAACAAAAAAATGAAACTCCTTCAAGGTGAGACACGTGGCTTATGGAGGGTGGTGGTGACGCCCCCCAGCCATTGGCGATGGCTGAACCCTATTTTTATGATATCGGGTGGTGTCTGTAGACATGTTTCTTTGCCTCGCCAAGGCTCTGATTTCACAGAAGTGCCAAAGAGAATGGAATGACATTTCACTATACAGATACGTACTGTCATGGCAACTGAATGCAGTTACTGAAGGGCGTGGCAGACAATCTCAATGGATATACCAAAGAAAGAAAGAATACGTTGAGGATTACTTCCTTTTCGTGTAAGGCAAAGGTGGCAAGGATAACCACGCAACTGAATACAGTTACTGAGGATTACTTCCTTTTCTATTCTCATGATCATCCTATAATGTGATGTCCCGGATTTCTGCCTAATCTTTCTCTTCTTGCTTTATAAACTAGATAACCACGCAATGACCTTGTTCAACTTTGATAGTTCTTTAGAAGAAGGGACCGTTCTACTGTTTCGCTTCCCAAAAAACGGATTTTTTTACTGAAATATATTTCTGAAAGAGTTGGTAACTAATTGTAACTTACCGACTTTTTGGTAACTTATTGTAACTTATCGATACTTTTAGGAAATAATCAACTCTTTTTTACAGTTTCCAAATCAATAACCTTTTTTTTTTTTATCTTTTACCAACTCTTTTTACATTTCTTACCAACACAACTCTTATATTAATTTACTGATCATTATTTGAGTAACTTATCTACTTATTTTATATTAAATTACCAATTAGCTTTTGCTTATTCACTTTTCATTTGAATTACTTACCAAAATATATTCAATCTTTTTCAAAAAATTAACAAATTTTTATTACCAAAATTATTTAAAAATTTTTTAAACATCTTAAGTCTGCATTTTGCGATCATGATAAAATTTGGGATGTGATAAAATTTATTATATCTCACACTTGGTGCCCAATTAAGATAGCATAAAGTCAGATATAAGAGAGATATAGACCAATTAAACTTTATCCTTTCCTTTTTATTTATCAATTTTTTTATAGAGTTACAAAATTTTAGTAAATTGCTTACCAAGAAATTACCAACCTTGATGAAGTAATTAGTAATTTTTCTTTTTCTTACTTACTTGTGACATTTAGCAACTATTTTTAGAAATCAACAACTTTAATTAGAGTGATTATTAGCTAATCTATTATTAAGTTACAAACTAGTTTTTTTTACTACATATTATTTGTGTTAATTACTGTTTTTTATTGGGCTCGTTAAATTATTGACTTCTTTTTATTGAACAAAAAATTTTATATATATATATATATATATATATATATATTACCAAAACATCAAATTAATCAAATTTTTTTATGAAATTATCAACATTTATTTGAGTAACTTACCAATTTATCTTTCTTACTAAAGTTTAATTTCACCAAATTTTATATGAAATTGCCGACCTTTATTTGTGTGACCAATAACCTTTTTCAAATTAAGTTACCAACTATTTTTGTGTTACCCATTGTCTTTTAAGTTACTCACCAATATTCATTTGTTTCTACTAAGATTCAACTTTCTATTGAGTGAAAACTTTTAGGCTTTGCCAGATATAACAGATCCTTTGAGTACTTGTGAAAATAACGGTCTATTGCGAGTCATAAATTTTTTAAGGAGTGAGTCTCACAAGAATTTAAAATTATTCATGATTTGATTTTTTATGGTCAAGAATTGAAAGTTATTATTCACAATATATTAAAGACTATCACGCAATCATTTTTCATAACTTTTATTCATCTTATTTATAATGGTTGGAATTTATTACTCTATTTAGAAATTACGGGCGCGTTTGGTAACGTTTCTGTTCAAAAATTGTTCTAGGGAACGAAATAGAAAAAACTATTTCTGTTTGGGAACAATTTTTGACCGTAAAGACACGTTTGGTAAACTTGTTAGGGAATAAAAATGAATAGAAACACGTTTGTAAATTTATATTCTTTTTTTGTTTCTTTTAATTTTTTATATTTTTATTTTATTTTTCCTTTTTTTTTTTTTTCTTTTTTCTTTTTTTCTTATTTTGGCCGGTCGCCGGCCATGCCGAGGTCGGTGACAAGCCGACGGGGCTGGTAGCCTTGCCCAAGATCCGGCGAGGCCAAGCCTCGCCGATGGCCGGGCGAGCTCGGCCTCGTTGTCGCCGGCCCTCGACGACATCGCCAGCCAAAGAAAAAAGAAGAAGAAAAGAAGAAGAAAAAAAAAAGAGAAGAAAAGAGAGGAGAGAGAAATTTTGTTCTTCAAAAATGTTTTCGGAAATAAAAAAAACAACTTTTTTTTGTTTCTTATTTCGTTCCAATTTTGTTCCGGGGAAAAAAAACAATTTTGAACAAAAACGCAAACAAACGCATGTTTCTTCTTTTTTTGTTCGGGAACAAAAAAAAATAGAAAATCTGTTCATGAACAGATGAAAAGAACACAAACATGCGGGGCCTACATAACTCGATTAGAGTAATTGACAAACTTTTTTATTTTATTATTTTACTCACTAATTTTGCATTACTGACTCTTATTTGAGTTAATTATCATGTTTACTTTTCTTTTTTTTTTTTTTTTCAAGTTACCAACTTTTCATATCTTTGATTATCCTTAATTTACCTGTTTAGATTACCAACCTTTCTTGTGGGATTTACTAATTTTTAAGTTGAAAATTGAAGAAAATGTTTCGTGCATGGATTGTTTAAATTGGTGGGGCCTTCAAGTAAGTAATAAAAATATTCCGATTGCTTAACATACTTCATTCAATCACTAGGGTTTGCCCCAGTGGCTACCCTTCTAATATGAAAGGGGAAGGTGGGGGGTTCGAATCCCCAGGGGGTTGGGGTGATGACGAATTAGTTTTAAGAGTGGGTTTCAAATTAGTTTTAAGAGTGGGTTTAGTGAGGGTGGAATAGGAATAGAATATGACCGACCAAAAAAAAAAAAAAAAATCATTCACGACTTTGTTAACTTAAGAATGATAATGACTAGACATTATTGAGTGTACATGTTTTATACAAAGATCGTTGAATGCGTGAAGTTTATTATATAATTTGGTTGGGGTGGGGACGAATAGGAATAGAATATGACCGAGTAAGAGATAGAATAGAAAAAAAAAAAAAAAAAACTTCATTCAAGTGTCGACTTTATTAACTTAAGAATGATAATGACCATACATTATTGAGTGTACATGTTTTATACAAAGATCGTTGAATGCGTGAAGTTTATTATATAATTTGGTTGACTATCCTCTTCAGTCTAAATTGACCAAGAGTATTAGGATGCTATAGGTTGAACAAGCCGTCCAAGCATCTAAGAACTCTTCATTTTCAACATGGCATCATATGCATTGACAAGGGATTGTTTGCAATACATGTTACCTCTATCATAGTATCAAGAATACTTTTGCTTATTCTAAAGGGTTAATATCCTAAAAAACTCCAAATTGATACATCTATAAAAAATTTACCAAAAACTATTTTTTTAACCACAAAAAGTCCTAAACTGGTACATCTATGACAAATTTACTCCAACTAACCATAAAAGACCCTAAACTGGTGTCATTTACCCCAAACTAATTTATTCGACCGCAAAAAAACCAAAAATTGATAAATTTGTGACAAATATACCTTCCGCTAAATTGGATTAATGCCACAAAAAATTTACAAAAATTGTAAACTGTGACAAACAGAGCGTAAAATCTCAAACTGGTATACCAATCAATTGTCACGTATCATTTAATTTAATAATTTGATAGTAAAATTTAATGAAAACTAACATAAGGTAAATTTGTCACAAGTGTATCAGTTTGGGATAAATTTGTCAAAGGTATACAAGTTTGTGGTTTTTGGTAATCAAAAATAGTTTGGGGTAATTTTATCACAAATATACCGGTTTAGTGTTTTTCAGATATTAACTCTATTCTAAAATGGAGAGAACAAATATCTAAATTTTGATTAAATTTTTAGGATTAAAATTGTATATAAAATAAGGGACTAATTTGGCCATAACAAAAAGGATTTTCACATCATGTAGGCATTAATGTTATTTGCATCAACTAAGCTTTATTTTTGTTATCTTATTTTATTATTACATTTTGGGTAAATATAAAAAATTATTATTAATTAAAGAAAAAAAGCTTTTTCTTTCTTTTACATGGACTGACACGAAGTGGTCTCTCTCCCTCTCTTCGATCTTTCCACATACACAAAAGTAGAGGAAGCACTCTGCACATGAAAAAAAAATGGAAAAAAAAAAAAAAAGAAGAAAGAAAGAAGAGTAGAAAAGTCAAAGATAGGGGCCTAGTCTTCTATAGTCTATTGGCGTGCAGAGAAGAGGTCTCTCTCTCTTCGATCTTGTCCACATACAAGGAAGAAGAGGAAGTGCTCTGCACATGAAAAGAATGAAAAAAAGAGAAGAAGGGAAGAGAGTAGGAATGTCAAAGATAGGGGCCTAGCCCTCTCTAGTCTATTGGCGTGAGAGAGAGAGAGAGAGAGAGAGAGGGTTGAGAAAGGACAAAATAGTAAAACAGAAAAAAGACAAAAGAAGGAGAATAGAAAAAGAAGACAGAGTTAGAGATAAAGGGAGTCATCTTCTTCGGCCCCCTCCCCCTTTTCTCCTTCCTCTTTCCTTCCTCTTTCCTTCCTTCTTCTTTCCTCCCTCTGTAACTCACGCACACGTGAAGGATAGGAGTAGCGTGGAGGTCGGCAAGAGACCCAGCTGGATGGGACACGTCTTCAATGCTGCTAAGCTATGGAGTAGGCGCTTTCAATGTGTCATGCCCCGAACCCCAAACACACGCACATCCTTCGGTGGTCAACTAAAATTTGCAATGTTCTCAGGACGTGTCGCCGACCATTTCGTTTTATGCACATGCGGAAACGAACTAATAATCACCAACCAACAATAAAACACAGGAATAGTAAAAGCAAGGACAACAAATTTCACAAACTACACTTCATATACATACCAGATTAAACCTACGGGTTTATATTTACACCAGTTTGTCTCAAGATGAAATCCCTAGGCAACCTTTTTTGCACATTCCCATACATGAGAATTTTGTTGCTTTCTAGAACTCACTAGAATTTTGCTGTGTTCTAGAATTTCCTTTCAACCATAGGAATTAGTTATCGCATTTTTCATTACAATGAATATATTGGGGAAGAGCAAGTGATCGATTATCGCAAATCCACGTACTAAAAGAGTCCTGGAAATGTCTCAACTTGGCATAATCTTGAAGTCTACGTATACTGTGTAACACGAACACAAGGGACTAATAGAGTGGCATTAAGCTCACTTATAAACAAAACCATAGATGCTTTAAAAGATGAATATATTGTCCCAGCTTCATGGTGGTGTCCGATGGATAAGGGCACGGTTCAACAGGGGCATGGCTCTTGGAAGTTAATGGACAGTGTAGACGATGACTTTGATAGTTGAACAGTGTCTATCCTATATCTGGAAAAACCATGTGCATAAATATAATTCAAGAATTACTGCAAAATATGTGTGGCCAAACAAAAGAAGTCTATTTCATTGATGAATACATGTGATAAAGGAGTCCCGGCAAGGCAATGTGCAATTCACTTTCTCAATCCGTTATTCAATCAATACAGTGTTTTCCTTTTGAAAGTTACTGTATATGACACTTTGCATATCGTGAACTATTAAGAGAAATGAATTCTTGACGCGAGATAATTTCATTGGGTCCATACTTTTTCATTCAATGAGGACTTCATGCACTGTCTATGAAGCTTTTGGATCGTAAGATTCAATTAACCAACTATTTTTTTTATAACTTCCTGCATTATTAGTTGTGAAAGTAGGTGTCATAGCTTTTGTAAAGTGTGCGGTAAACATTTAGAAAATGCGGCACCTCAAGAGCAATGTCGTCATATGGCAGTTTTCAAGAAGTTACCACACTAACACATAAGTCACAATATTTCACAGCAGAACTACAATACAACCATATATTATTCTGCCATAGTTGTACCACGCGGCTCTAAGATTATGTTATACAATCAATTCAACATAAGCTAAGTTATTTCTTGTGATTGAGGAAATTTGACATAAAAATATGATTTTTTTTTTTATCCTTATATATGGATATTCTTGCTTGGATCCGGATCTAGGATCTGGTGCAATCAAAACAACTGAATCTTGTGGATTTACATGGGACTCTTGGAATCAACAACTGAGATTAATCCATTTCAAGATGCAATGGGTTGAAGCAAGAACTTGCCCTTACATGGAGACTAGTATGACAACACTATTCTGTCCATGACAACTGACAGACATTGATCTAGAACGGGCCCAAAATCACGGTAACCTACAGATGTGTATAGCTGAGTAAAGAAAGCAGAAGTCAACTCCTTTAAAGCTACTATATCCCGCACCCATTCATTATTTTCATTCCGAAGCATTCCAATCCGATTTCTCTGCCGTCGTTGGATTGTAGTGGCATGAAAGAACTTACTATTTTTGTCACCCCAACGCAGCCAATTTATCTTGGACCTCATAGCCCAGAATTGCTCTTCTTGCTGCCAAATATTCCTCAGCTCATCTTGGATATGAGATACCTCTTCGCTATCGGTATTAGAACTATAAGGATGATTAATTAGCGTCTGGAGACGTTGTTGTAAAGCTGTTATCTGCAAGTGTCCATTTCCAAACTTGGATCGACTCCATAGGCTTAAAGCTGTTCTTACTTTAGTTAGTTTGTGCAAGAGATTAGAATTTCTCAAATGATTGGAAGGCCATGTTTAGGAGACAAGGTGGCAAACTTCCAGATCATCGTTCTAGAAAGCTTCATAAGCAAAAGTTTTGACGATTTTTATGAGCTAGCACCGTAGAAAGAAGTAAAGGGCTATGATCAGAGCCCATTGGCGGTAAAGCATACACTTTAGCGTCTGGATAGATGAGTCGCCACTCCATAGAGCAAAGGACTCGATTCAATCGTTCCTTAATGAGGTCAGCCCTTCACGATGATTTGACCAAGTATATGGACAGCCCTTACTTTCAACTTCCATCAGAGCACGGTCATCTACTACATCTTGAAAAGAAGTAAGTCGGGTACGGAGAGGGGATCGACTAACCACCTTTTCCCAAGGATGAAGAATTTCATTAAAATCCCTAGCACAAATCAAGGAAGTGTATTGAAAGCACTAATTCTTCGAAGGGTCTCCCAAAACAGCTGGCGATTGTGATATGAGAAAGGGGCGTGCAAACAAGTGATTCTCATAAGGCGATCATCACTAAGATCCCTGCAGACCATATCAAAATAATCCTCCGAAAAGCCTTCTATTTCTAAAGAGATAGTATCATTCCAAAAAACCACTAATCCACCTGCAGTACCTACTGGATTTTGAACAAAAGATCTATTATAATGTAACATGTGATGTAATCTATTGAGAACCAACTCCGGTTCTTGGTTTCCATCAAAAACAAAAGGTCGGGCTTTTTTTTGGCTGACAAAGCCTTAAGGGCTTGGACTATCGGGATTGCCCAACCCCTGACAGTTCCAACATAAAAGCTTCATTTGTAACTTGGTGGCTATTGAGGGCTAGCCACCAAAGCCCGATGAAGTGCTTCATCTGCTGCCAATACTGGTGTTTCCTGGAGATGTGTTTCATCTAGATGATCAAATACTACACATCCCTTATCATAGGGAGAGTAGCGTTTTTGTTTCTTTACTTGTCCTACTCTTGTAGTAGTTCGGGTACTTTTTATTCTTCTTGTTAGTTGGATATCCGATGGGTGATCAATAAGGCTTTGTTCTATGTCTGCTGCAGGAATGTGATATGAGGGAGTAGTTCTCACCTGCTGCTGCAAGTTCAACGGAGTAGGTCTAAAAAGCATAAACACTTCAGAAGAATTGAGAGTCATTAATTTTGCCTTTAGCTTTGGCATGTGCAAGAATCAAAGCTGTTGTAATGGCTTGCCCTTGATGAATCACAGCGTGAGGAGGACTCGGAGGATGCTCTATCACTGCAAGGGATTGCCCTTGAAGAGCTGCATTGGTAACTTCTTTATCTTTAGCTTCCGGTGGAGGTAATAGGGTTGGAGGTTGTAGTAAGGCAGGAGGAGTCTCGGGCATTATTTCTTGAGTTTGATCCGTTTCTGGAGGATTGTAAAAAGCTTTCTAATAGGGGCTAGATTCATGAACCTCGGCTTTCAACCACGGACCAAAAGCCAATTTGTCTTTGCCTTCCTCCCTGGCCAAATCAAAAGGAATGTCTGTACAGTATGTTGTGTAGTGGCCAAGTCTCCCATATGAGTAACAAAAGTGGGGAAGTCATTCATATCTGAAGTCTAGCCATAATAGTCTCCCAGCTAATCGAATCAGTTTACCAGTTTTCAGAGGTGCACCCAGATTGATTTCCACCCGTACTCGCCCTATTTTCACTGTGGAACCCTCCTTACTATCTACTCTTACCTCCATAATGTCACCAAGATGATTTGCAACCTTCCTCAGAATCTGGTCCGTAGTCCACTCCAAAGGTAAGCCAAGAATTTGGACCCAGAAAGCACACCGAGTAAAATCATAGCAATGGAGAGGTGTATTAGGAATCCAGGGCTTAAAGTTGACTAAGTGGCTAGAAAAAAGCCAAGGGCCTCCTTGTGAAATACGTTGATAATCCTTGGCATTATGGAACTTTGCTAAATATAAACCACCTTCGCGTTGGGAGAATTCAACAAGAAAAACTCACCATACTCGCTTAATTACTTCCTGGAACGCCTGAAAATTGATATTAGACGTAGTAATAACCTTCCCTAAAAGTGTTAGTTTACATTCCGCAAGTTTTTCTATTGCAGGTTCATCCTCCCATATCTCAACCACTTGGGCGGAACAGAGACGTCCCAAGCGTTGACACAAAGTAGCCATGTGAATTGATTCCTCGGGTTCGTCCGAAGCCATGACCAAACAATCCTCAATTGAACCTAATGCAGTGGCTCGTAAAGCAAAGACCCAATCACCAACAGCGACAATTGCCAGAGGAATAAATTAAGAGGCAAGACACAGCAGGATAAGACATGGTGTGAGCTAATTCACCTCTTTGCGGTGCGGCGATGACCTCCGATGATGAAATCCAGAACATGCAAACATGAATCAGCACTCCAGGGATGGCGAGAAGTGGGAATATAAGGAAATTAACGGAGGAGGAAGCTATCTGTTGCAGAACCCATGGTAATTTGCACAAGAACAAGTAGTGGATGAAGCTCTACATCGACAGTAAGGGTGTGCTACCATGGGTGGTAGACGAAGCCCTACGACAAGCCACTTTCCAACTGGGTGCCATAAAAGCTCCGGGTCCCGACGGTTTTAATGGTTTGTGTTAGGGAAATCCCTTATGATGTTTTGAAGATAACAAAATAAATCAAAGGCTACTAACATGTTTGATGGTTGAGTAATAGATCATGCGGATGATAGAACATGTAAAGGATATTATCAAAGTCGAAGACGGCCAAAAGATCGAACGTAACATATGTCCAAAGTATATTCTCAAGATTTCCAGACTTCGTGTCAAAGTTTGAAGATTGCCAGACTCAAGACTCAAAGTCCAAGACTGCCGACTTTAGTGTCAAAGTCCGTTCTACACGAAGTCCGCTAACTCGACAAATTCTAGACTAAATGTGAATGATGAACCGTAAGACGGACTCTATCTTTGAAGCCGAACGAGTACATGACCTTAAAGCTAAATCTATTCATAAGCAGATATGTTCAGACCCAGATTGTAAAGTCTACAGACTCATATTGTAAAGTCTACAGACTCAGACTTTACATCCAGATTCGATGAATCAAAACTCAAGCCCAATCATATAACGGCTAGTGATCTGGTTTGGATTCCATATCAAGATTGATTTGATTGATTCAATCTATTTGATTGACGATTGGATTTTGAAGACAAGAACTTTCTATACGAAGAAGCCTTACTTATGGAAACCAAGATTTCGTTTGTATGGGCGATCGAAATCAATTTGGGATTTTACCTTTGTCACTCAACGGCTACCAAATCTTCTAGATACAGAGCTGTCCAATGGGTATATTGGAAGACGATTCTGGGGATCTTGTCCAACGGCTAGTTTGGAAGTGGAGGAGTATTTAAGGAGATCATGGACCGATGAGCAAGTAAGAGACGAAGCGTAGAATTTATAATTCTAAAGTCGAGCGACTTTCGATCATATACTTGTCTCTTGAGAGCTTAAACGTTTGTGATCGTGAGAGAAATATCAAAAGAGTGACTTAGTGAGATAGTGTGATCTACTAAGTGTTTGCACTCAAAGTTGTAATCTCTTGTTGATTGCATAGTGGAATCCAGCCAAGAAGGTCAGTTAGCGTGGGAGAGTGGACGTAGGCTTGGATTAAGCCGAACCACTATAATTTCGTGTTCTTATTCTCTTCCTTAACTCCTTTATTTTGTTCATACTAGCACTCTCGTTTGTTCTACCAAACCCATTGGAATACTATCCACCATGATTTATTTTGTTTGGTTATCGACTTTTTTCAATATGGTAAGTTCCCTCCAGATCTCAACAAGACTCTTATCGTTTTGATTCCCAAAGTACACCATCCCGAAAGTCTTGACCAGTTTAGACTGATAAGTTTGTGTAATTTTGCATATAAAGTTATATCCAAAGTCATGGCCAACCGACTAAGACCTTTGTTAGAGCAGTTGATATCAATTGAGCAGGCTGCCTTTGTGTCTGGGCGTCAAATTTAGGACAATGTCTTAGTTGTTCATGAGGTCCTCCATCAATTCAAGACGAGGCATCGGAAACGACACTTCCAAGCTATCCTTAAGACTAACATGTAGAAGGCTTACGAAAAAGTTGAATGGGATTTCCTTCAAGCCTACCTTATTAAATTGGGATTTCATCCTTGGTGAGTTCAAATGGTGATGCAATGTATTACCACGACGACTATGAGTGTTAAATTGAATGGGGAATATCTACCCTATTTCAAGCCATCCAGAGGACTCAGATAGGGAGACCCTCTTTCTCCATATCTCTTTATTTTAATGGCCAATGCTCTATCCACCCTCATCCATAATGCTCTTACTATGGTACATCTTCGTGGCATCAAACTCACCAGGTCATGCCCCACTCTCTCGCATCTATTTTTTGCTGATGACTCCGTTTTCTTCCTCGATGGCACCACCACGGAATGTCAGAATATGGCCAATATCTTAAACCAATATTGTCAAGCTATTGGACAAGTGATAAACCGAAATAAGTATGGCCTCTACTTTAGCAAATGTTGTCCAAAGAAGTCTTCAAACTAACTTGGCTGCTGAATTGCGAGTACCGGTGTTGAGCTATTATGGTAAATATTTAGGAGTTCCATTTAAATGGGGTCGATAAAAAAAAAAGAATTATTTGGCTGGCTATTAGGAAGAGTCAATGCAAAGTTGGAGGGTTGGAAAGAAATGTTGTTATCGAAAGGCAATAAGAGATCCTTCTCAAGTCTATCGTCCAAGCTATGCCGCAGTATGCTATGTCGATCTTTAAGTTTCCTATGTCTCTTTGTCGAATAATTGAGCGGAGGATTGCAAATTTTTGGTGGCGGAATGATAAGAATAGAAATAGAAATGGTGTGCATTGGAAGAAATGGGACTTACTAACAAGTAAAAATTCTAGTGGGTTAGGCTTTCGGGATCTTGCAGCTTTTAACAATGCCATGCTTGGTAGCGGGCTGGAGATTACTACATCAACCTAATTTGCTCGGGGTCGGCTCCTCAAGGGATTATATTTCCACTCAAAGGACTTTGAATTTGTAGAACATGGCTCCCGCCCTTCCCCGGGGTTGGAGAAGCATTCTAATTGGGCGGGATGCCATCTTACCGAATACAAGATGGTCTGTGGGTGACGGAAAATCAATCAATATTAAGGAACATTGCTGGTTACCAAGTGGTAAGATTAGCTGACCTGCAAATAGAGATGAGCCCAGGTTGGTGGCGGATCTTATTGATCCTCTCCACCATACATGGAAAACCCACCTTATTACACAGATGTTCGATGACTTTATTGTCGACGAAATCCTCAGAATTCCAATAAGACCTCTCCACTCAACAGATTAGCTTATTTGGACAGCAACAACAACAAGGCATTATATGATCAAAAGCAATTACAAAGCCTTGACAAAAACAACAAGCATACCACAAGATAATCATGCATCAACTTACTATCGTCCACCTCCCGAGCTATGGCGTTCCATATGGAAAATGCATATCACACCGAAACTTCGTATATTTCTGTGGTCAGCCTGTCAAAACGCCCTAGCTATTAAATCAAATTTATATAGCAGACATATTATATCCAACCCTATGTGTACCATATGCAATCAGAATACGCCGGAAACAATGGAACATATATTTTTCAATTGTCCGTGAACGGCAGGTGTATGGACACATCCCCAGTTGAAGCTTTCCTTTCACCCAACTACAATTACTCATTTGGATAAGTGGTTTGCAGAATTAGTAAGAGATCAGAAGTTCTCACCTTGATTACCCATGATTACTCATGTTTTATGGCAGTTGTGGCGTCTATGTAATAACAGTGTCTTCCGTGGTCTACATCCGGATCCCAATCGGGCTGTTGTCGATGCCTTGGCTTAGTGTCAGATTTTCAATCTTTCTTATCCAAGAGGTTCCCAAACAGCAGGTATGTATATAGCAGCCTCCCTCGCTCCTTCAACACACTACTGGCAACCGCTAGAACCAGGCTTCATCAAATGTAATATTGATGGCTCCTTCTACCCCGGGAACAGAGAGGGCACAATGGCCTGTATCAGTCGAGATCACAGATTTCTCCTCACATATGTATATACAGCCAGATTTCCAGCAAATTCGGCTTTTCAAGCGGAAACACAGGCGCTAACCCTAGCCCTAAATCGTCTGAAATAGCAGGGGCTACTTACCGCATCTATAGTACTCGAATCTAACTATCTGCAGCTGATTGAAGTTCTTCAAGCGCGAAGGCCACCACCATGGGAGGAACGGCCGCTGTTCGACGGGCTCCAGTCGATTTTGCCCCTTTTCTCGAACCTCCGTCTGCAGCACTGTGACAGAAGAGCGAATTCATTCGCTGACTGGGCTGCTAAGGCCCATGGACGACCAGATTTGGCCCAAAACTGGACTCTTTTTCCTCCTCCTTTTTTGCAAGCTTTGGTCGCGGCGGACGCGTTCGTTTCTGTTTCTTTCAAACGCTAAAGTGTAATATTTATGCTATTTTAATACTATTCTCTTTTCTGACCAAAAAAAAAAAAGAGCACTTAATTACTTCTTTTGGGGTTGGCGCACGAGGATCAAAACGGGTCATCATTGTGTTTTGTTGTTATTAAGTCTGCCGTTTCAATTTGTTTCTTTCAAACGCTAAAGTGTAATAAATTTATGCGTCGATCAAAATAGTCGTAGATGCTTAAAGCCTACTTGTGTTGGCATGATTTTTATCTTACACGAATAATCGTTGTCCGACTTTATGACAGTTGAAGATATTTAGGAGAAATTTTGGTATTCTAAGTTTGAAGAAACACCCAACACTTTCAATGAGAAAATTCGGCACAATTACCTTTTATTATGTCCAATACGACAAATACGAGAAAACATCGAACATAATTAACTTGATATAGATGAATAAGGTGTAAATTTGGAAGATGAATTTAGAAACGATACATATTTCTGATATATTTATTTATGTAACATATCAAACTTCATTACTTTGGAAAGGTGCAATTGACCTTGATATATGCAACTATCTGAATGCATTTATAAGTTATTTCAATAATTAAACTAAGATAGGAGCGGTGGAGATGTGAAACCACCGTAAATCAACCGTTTGGCAATGTGATGATAAGCAGACTCGGTATAGTGAATCCCATCCTAATTCACAACAGAGGATGGATCTTCACAAGTAGTCGAGCCAGTCTGCCCACATATTACTGACGGATTAAAGTTGTATGGACCCCCTCCTCCACAACAAGCCCTTAGCGTCCCTCCATAAAAGGCTACGTGAATGGACTTATCCATGTCAAGACTTTTAAGCAATTTATGCAACTATATATTTTTTTCATCTCAATGACATCAACCAAGATGTCCTAATGTGATATATGTGGTTTGGTATATTTCCTGAAATCAAAGAAATACTAGGATTTTATTTCTAGAAAGAGTACGAGACTTTCAAATAGATATGTCTTCTTTTAATTTTGGCTTTTAGTTTAGGAGCCAAAAGATCCAATACTTATTGATGAGCTCCCATGACACTCAATATAGCTTATAAAGAATGTTCGAATAATGAAAATTACAGCATTCTTGCATTTGTTACTTATTAGTGTATTGAATACTATTAAGGGTGCGTTTAGTTTAACATTTTAAAAGCTCATTTGGAAAATGCAAAATAATTTAGCCTAAAGAACTTTGAGCAAATGCAAAGGCCGTTTGGTAAACTACACTTTGAAAAGTGATTTCAAGATAAATGTTATTTGGTAGAAAACACAATTGAAAAGTCCTTTGGGTGATTAATGTTAGTTTTTTTTTTTTTAATTTTTATTTGTTTAAAATTAAAGACAATAATGCTAAAAAATCAAATATCTATAATTATATATATAAAGAAAAAGACCAAACCCTTTGCCGGTCTGACGAAGGACTACGGCCACCGACGAGCTAGATCTAACATCAACGGTCATTGATTGAGATCGTCCGAGCTCCATTGACCCTCGACAAGAGTAGCTCAACCTAAGCAATGTGCGACCTAGGCAATCGCCGCCTGGGTCTCACAAAGGTTGCACAACCGATAATCGTCGTTGTGCGACCCTCATGAGACCAAGCGAGGGCCACCTAAGGCCGTGAGACCTAGGTGACGGTTGCTTGGGTTGCTCAAGGTTGTGTGACCTCCAATGGCTGTTGCTAGGGTCATGTGACCATTGCTGAAGGTCCCCCCACCTCGAGTGACCTTGATCAATGGCCGCTGGTGCCAAATCTGGCTCACTGGTGGCCATAGCCCTTTGTCAAACCTGTGAAGGGTTTGGTCCTTTTAATTAAAAAAATAACGAGGGAAAAAATCGTAAATTTGAAAAAATTGATGAGGGTAGTTTTGGAATAAAAAGATGAGTTTCAATATTTGTTAAATCTTTGAAAGTCTAATGCTAGTCTCCACGGCATTGGACTTTCAGTATTCTTAATACTGATTTTCACTTGAAAATTTATTTAAAATGGTTGCCAAACGGTTCAACATTTCTTCAATGGGCTTTGGAGGCCAAAAACCCTTTGAGAATGCTAAATCAAATGGATTCTAGCAACGTCAGTATAAAAAATGGAGCCAAAAAGCAAGTAATTAGGTAAGCTGCCACACATTTCTTAGCATAAATACGTTGTCATCCTGGTACTTTATTAATCTGTATTGACAAATACCCATGCGTGAAGAGATCTACCACCTCACTCTAAATTAGTGAGATTAATTAGGCATATGAAACTTCTCAAGGCAACGAATTGAATGGAAAAGTTCAACCAGTTTTTGAGCATCATAATTAGAAAGTAATAGTAATTGCCATTCATCAAACCACCTTGTCAGAATAATTACTGATATCATGTCAAATTACTATAACCACATTTAAGGTGTGTTTATTTCAAGGAAAACTTCATATTAAAGGAAAATACTTTTCCGCATATTATTTTCCAAGAAAATGTTTTCTCATTTTCAGGATAGGAATTTTATTTCCTAACCTTAAATATGCCTATTTTATTTGACCATACATGACCTTTTGTTGAGTGCAAATTAAACACGTGAAAGTCCAAAAAACTAATTTGTAAAAAATTCTTTCGCTAAAACACTTACAGCGTTAATTTAATAGACAATTGCATGTCCCTGGTTTGATTTATGGAGAAAAACAACCAAAAAAGGAAAAACTGATTTGACGGAATTAAATTGCAATGGGAAATGAGGATCATTGCATCATACTTGCGGAGATTTCAATATGTCACTATCATCAATATTAATTTTTTAAGATAATGATACAAATGATCCCCAAACTTTGACTTAGTATATAATGTGGCATCTGAATGTCAAATTGGTTCAATATAGTCCCCAAAATCTTAGCCCAATATATAATATCATCCTTAAATTTTTAATTTGCTCAACGTGGTTTATAGACTTTTAGTACATGTTCAATTTAGTACCTAAATTATGTGAAAATGTTCAATGTTGTTATTTTATTCATTGAAGCTTAGGAAAAAATTGATCATCTTCATACAGTTCAATGACTAAATTAAACATGTACCAAAATTCTGGGAAGCACATTAAGCAAATAAAAAATTTAGGAATGACATTGCACATTGTGCTAAAGTTTAGGAACAACATTAAATAAATTTTAGAATTTAGGAATCATATTACACACTAAGTCAAAATTCATGAATCATTTGTGTCATTTACCTCTTTTTTTCCTCTATAGTCCTATTTTGTAAAGATGGATTCCAATTGCTGTACTTTATTATTTATTATTTTTATTTTTTTAGTGATCCAAAAATCGCCGTACAACCGGTAGTCGGTGGCGTAAACCTGGGACGACCCGCAGGGACCCACCTCTCATGGGTCGCAGGTGAGTCGTGCAATGGGGGCAAGAAGTTTCAAACCCCTTCCCTGCAAGATAAGGGACACGGTGTGAACCATCTCGTCCACCGCGGGGTGGGTTGCTGTACTTTATTATTCATCTCCTTTCAACAAAACAAACCCAAAAACAACATTCAACCTCAACTTTCTCCAGAATTTCCGTGAAAAGTCCACATTTGTTCTAAGATAAAGTACAAACATATATTAGTAAACTATGGGCAAATTTGTTAGTTTAATTGCTCGAAAACATAACGCTGAAATCTCTTGGATTGCAAATTTAATTCTTTCTTATTTTGGAATATTCTAAATCGATTTTCCAAAAAAAAAAAAAAACACTAAAATTGCACCTCTCTTAATTTATTAAAATATTTCTTATTTTTAGCGCACATGTAAGTGCATGCCATTTGTGTTTGTCAAAGTACAAGGCAAGAGTAACTTTTTCAAGTTACTTACGTTGCTAAATCATACTTATTATTATTATTATTATTATTATTATTTTATTGTCTTTAGGCTCCAATGGGGTGAGCACAAGTTGGGCGGGCCGAGCCTCAAGTCGTTTTAGGCCTGCCCCACTAGACCAGGCATGGAATTTTCAGGCCCGATCTTCTGGCATGGTCCAATCAAAGTAGAAAGGCATAGATCGACCTAAATCGGATCGGGCCGAGCTGCATTTGTTTTTTAGATTGCTTAGTTATTATATTTTCAGCCTCAAAAATATTCTTTTATATGTTTTCGATCACTTTTTTCGAATTCAACCCATATTGACACACACACTTTAATTATGTTTTTAAAATTTATTTATGAATTTATGAATTTATTTTGGGCATAAATAATGTAGACTCTAAAACTTTTATATTTTTAACATACATTGTATTCTCTATCAAAAATTAGTTAGGCTAGTTTGTGCAATTCAGGCCAAAGCATCTCTAACGCAAAGGCCTAGATCGGCTAGAATAAAAAATTATAATATGACATATCCAAAATTTTGGCCCGAAAAATCGGGCCAATCCGGTTTGGTTAGGGGTTTTGGACTCCTAAGACCCCTTAGTACCATAATAAAGATCTTTAATATAGGGCATTGTCCAATGTATATCGAGTCAATTCACTTGGAGACACACCCCATCACCAAATTATGCTTTAAGATTTGGCTTCATTATATTCGTCAATCCATTAGTCCACCCTTAAGGCTGCATTTGGCAGTCGAGATAAAATTTAGTATAGAATATGATTTATCCTATCCTACATTTGGTGCTTTCGATAAGATAAAGTCGGATATAAAGGGGATATAGGCAAGATAAAATAATCACATGGGGGAGGTGGGATAAAGGTGGATAGGATTTCTAATATCCATAATAGGAAAGTTATTTTTCTCAAATAGCAAACTTATTAAATTAACAAAATTGAAATTATATTTAAATATAAATAATATTTGAATTCTAATTTAAGAAATTAAAAATGAAAAAAAAAGAAATTTATTTTAAATTAGTTTTATTTTAATTTATATATTCAACTTTAATTATATCTTATAATAAATATTCAATCTATAAATTAAATATTTATATTTATTATATATTTTAGGTATTTTTATATTTTAGGTATGTTAGTACAGTTTACTATTTGATAAAATTTTATTAAAGAATGACGAAAGGGGAAAAAAGAAATAATAAAGAAAATAATATAAAAAGAGGAAAAATAAAATAAAATAAATTAATGAATAATGTTACGAGAGATTTTCACCATCTCCGTTTATGAACATTTATGTTAATTTATAATGATATGCCATTTATATCAAAAAATATAAATGATATGATGTGAGTATATCCGACTTTAATACTACAATTCACCAAATAATGGATTGGATATAAAAAAAATCCCAGGATTTCATATCCTATTATATCCAGTCATGTCCTAATTAAAAATCCAAATGATCAAACGTAGCCTAATTGTTCCTTGTGATTAAGCACAATCTTGAGGGTAGATATAAAGTGAGAAAATCGTAGGGGGAAAAAGAAAAAAAAAGGTTGGCTTTCATTTGATGTAACAATTACTTATACGAACCGTGATAATTGTGATACGTGGAAAATAAAAGTCATAAATCTAGGGGTTATCACATGAATATTTGTTCAAGCTAAAAATATGCATTGATAATGAATTTGAGAGGAAAAAAAGATGGGTGAAAAGAAGGCTCACCATATTGTTTTGAAGGCCGAAACAGAGACATGGCAGCACCATAATAATCAGCGTACATGATTCTTGCATGTGGGTATTGTTCTCTCAAAATTTGCAATTCTTGCTTGAGGTAGTTATTGTGATACTTGTCAAAAGCATTATAAGCCGTGAGACACCTAGTCCTCGGGTCATACGCCGATATATTATTGCTTGGAAACAGAGTTAGAGTCAAGGAGCCGCAGCCTCTTGGAAGCTGTACCAGCACCACCAGATCCACAGCCCCTTCTTCTATCAGTATCTGTTATGGTTATGATGATTCAAGAAAAATGATAAAGAGAAAAGGGAAGAAACTTGATAATGATGAGAACTGAAAAAAATAAATAAGAGAGCAATCTCAAGGCAAATCACGTGGATCATTTTGTATGTATATGTAAATCACTTTTGGGAACTGCTTCATGCACCCTGGAGATCATAAGACTTTTCTAACAATTTTTTTTTACACGATCTATGTATATTAAAAAGTGGACCTTCTTTTCGTAGGCACGAAAGCTCCGATTTATTATGTCACCATTTAAGTTATTGGCAATGCTTCATTGAGACATTTCAACTTCATCTTTGGTTATTAGTTTTAGGGCTTACATTTTGTACGACAATTGATATAAGAAGTTTCTCCAAACAATGTACTGAGAAAGGCATTTCTTTATTATCTTATTCAACGTGCTCATCTTAAAAGTCAGGCACATGCCTAAGAAAAAATGTTGCATCAATATGTGTTTAATTTCATTACGTGAATCTAACTTTAAGGTCGTGCTGAAGTAAGTTTGTGTAACATACAAGGACGGCACGGCTGATTGATCCCACGATTTGTGGTACCAAAGGACGTATCTGTTCGATGCTTCGACCATTAACAAAGAGAAAGGTTTAGTCATTGCCAGCTATCTCCCCAACCAGAAACAGAGACTTGCTGAAGTAATCATCACATTCTGCACCCAAAATAAAAAATAAAAAGTTATAACACATTTTTCATATCGAAATTCTGCACCCAAAAAATAAAAATTATACCACAGCTCAACGAGGTCAGGGAAGGAATTTTTTTCATCTCCAAGTTGATAAAATATAGCACAAATTTCATGAAAGTAATACTAAGTACCGAGTAGCAGAAGGAGGTGACAGACATCGCCGGTCCCTTCTTCAGTCCATCATTGAATTACATCTCTACCACTAACATATAAAAATGAACCTACAAATACGTTAATCGATAGACGAGTGTGTACACATTTCAGTTTTCACGGCTATTTCCCTGATGTGTCAAAAGATACATATTGCATGCATCGGTTCATCTGGGTCCTGTAATTGCTTTTTATCCAAATGTGTTCAGAATTACTGAAGTTGACGGCCACTCAGCATTGACCGGACAGAAAGTGATGACGTGAAATAAAATAATGAAAAACATGAGGAAAATTAAAATCGATAATACAAAATCAAGGAATCAATAATGCCTTTACCCTCTTTTTCTGATAAACAAAAGGTAGAGATTTACCTTGTTTGGTGGTGCAGAGAGACAACTTCAAATTCTTGAACCAGCCAAGCTGAATACTCAACTAGTCATTTGTCCACAACACAATATTCTGAGCAGAGAAGAAAGACGAGTCGATCGCTGTGGCACCAGCAACTGCGAAGTTCACTCCCTCACGGACATGGACATGGGGACCTTTGGCTACTGCCAGATATGGTGGGAGATACGATAGTCCAAATGCTTCAGCTGCATTCTCATATTTTTTACGCTCATCGGGAGATTAAAAATACTTTATTATTAGCATTGAAAACGAAATATCCTGTTAGAGAAGAAATTAAAGAGAGAGCATGAAATACCTATGAAATCAACAATGAGGCATCCATCTGAGCATCGACCAGTTGCGTGGTGGAAGAAAGTCTCTCCATAAGGGAGCTTTTTGATGACCGGAAATTTGGGTGCCCCGGAAAGGAGGTAGTTTCCAGTGTCGCTCATAGAGTCACCAAAGTTGAAGATTGCTTCGTAGCACCTGGGGCTTGACAAAACGGACTCCAAAGAGAGACAGCAGAGCAAGAAGAAGACTAGTATCTTCATGGCTATCATGTCAAACAATACTTGAAAATTTCGATGAAGGAAGGGTCTGCTTGGGGTTGAGCTTCAGCCCTTGCCTTTATATCATAGAGCAACCTCACCTTCCCAATATAGGCACTAGACTTTGGGCAGACAAAGTTTCAATTGCTGACTTACACTTTCAAAAGGAGAGGCACCCTTTTTTATAAAACGAGTAAAGCCCTTATAGATTCCTATCCATTGGGTCAAATGGGTTAAAAAAACTCTACTTACACGAGAAGCCAAGTCATAAGGGCTATTTGCAACTTTGATGCACTGAATCCTGCATAATAATTTTATCCAATGAAGTTATAAGGAGTGAAATGGTTACTTAGGGAGTGATTTAGTTACATGACCCTTTTCAAATTAGAATATGATATAATTCTAAGGTTAAAGGAATCCAAGGGTTGCCGGCTCTCACCTACCACTGACAAGGGCTTGCAATCTTGCTTGTATGACTTCTCTTTTCTCTTTTTTAAATAGCTTAGTTGTATAAGAATAACAATTAAAAAAAAAAAAAAACCATGTCAATATTCTCTGTTAGTCAAATTGGATGAAATTAACGAAAATACTTGATTGAACTAATTTGATAAGTTTTAGAATTTAATTGTACTTTTTGTAAATTTGAGAATTAAATTGCACTTTCATGATAAGTTGTAGGACTTTCAGTGCACATATCACAAAATATCTCACTTTTGGAGTTGAAGAACTCATAACCATTTATCATCCATAGTTGTTTTATGACAACTTTGAAATTGGTTTTAACCATAGCACGAAGAGTCACCGATTAAGATTAAAATGTTAGGAACCTAAAACAAAAGTCCGATATTTGGGAACCCAAGTTCAAGTCTGTCAACATGTTTAGTGGGACTGACATTTATTCAAAAGCTTAAGCCAATAAATTATGAACCAATTATGATATATTAAGTACTATATACCGCACTAATTTTCTAATGTCGGACTTTTCTAATACAATCACATAGGTATTTCACCAATCTTCCTCTCATGTGTGAGATTCATATTAGGTCAGCTCCCCCTTAATTTAGGTATCCTTTAACATTAACATATGTCTATCGTGACCTACCCTTGTAATTTGCCACCTAAGGGTTCGACTAATGAATTGTTAAGCCTAAGCCTAGACTTAACTCGGGCTCTTCCAAGCCTGGATCAATTCTCAACCTAGGTTCAAGTTTTTAATATGCAAATGACTTTTATTTTGGAGTCGCCACAAATTTATTTTCAATGGGTTGATTAGAAGCCTAGTGAAGTAATGGGAGAATTACTTTCTTTATACGAACTAAAAATTGTGGGTATGAGGACTTGATTACGTTAGATTTTTCTAATGCCCTCTCAGTACATTTTCTCTTTTAATTAGAAAAATCTTGCACTGATTTTAATTTACTTCTAACATGTAAGGTGATTAAGTGGGTGTGCAACCATTATTTAACACTAATAATTAAAGCGTTAAATAAATTGTGAGGAAGGGCAAGAATTACTTACCTTGAAGCAATGAAAGCATCTACAATATTAGCTAGAAAATTACATCATCATCCCAAATATAATTTCTAATTAACATGCAATTTCACTCAAATTTTTGTTATAGGTTTTCTCCTATTTAATGACAACCAAGTATATGCAATGCATGCTATTAATCTAAGAAGATATTCAACATATGAATTCCTAGTTCTCATGACAATTACATATATTGTTCAGCCATGAAAGGCAAACTTGATTCTAATGAAAAAAAAAAAAAAAAACATTATGGAACTATTCTAATACGATGACGTACAAAGTGTGCAAATTCTGACGTGACACACAATTTTGATTAAATGATCTAACGTGCAATTTCTAATGACAAGCAAAATTAATATGCGACTATTCTAGAATGACACACATATAATTAGTAGATGACATGGGAGCAAGGACATGGCAAGTTATTAATGACGTGGCAAGATATGAATGACGCCGCACGTGGTAATGACAAGGTGATTGATGCAAGCATGACATGCACATGACCTTTTGTATTTTTCTTTATTAAATTCAGAATTAATTAATTAACCTAATTTAAACATGCAAGCTATCCTAGGAAAGAAAATCCACTTTATTCCGAGAATAAATTTTTGGTATTTTATTAAATTCGGAATTAGAAATTACTCTAAATATGCAACAATATCTAAAAAAATCTATTTCGATTTATTTTCTAATTATTTTTTTGGATTTTTCTTTAAAAAAGAAAAGCCAATTCAAATCAAACAAAAATAGAAAGAAATCAAATCCACATCAAATCACATGAGATATTATCAATATCCATATAATTTCGGAAATAAATTGACGAATCATGTCTCAAGCATGAGATCACCTTAGTCAATTTTTGTGCAAATGCATATTATATCTCAAGTATGGGATCAGATTAATGATTTTTGTATAATTGCAAATCATATCTCAAGCATGAGTTCGGATTTTTCATTGTATACATGTTGTGAAGTTAGGAAAATTTCCTTATTCACAGAAATTCATAAGATTTCTTTTGGAAATGACAATATTGACCAAATATTCAAATAAAACCGCTATTTTACAAACTAGGCATCAAGATGTATGAAAATTAAACTAGTCAAGATTCTTAACTAATTCATGATATGGTCATATAGCACTTCTAAATCTGGACTCATCGGATGGTGGGATTAGCAATGGCTCACAGTGATCAGCAGTGCAACGGTTCGGTGGTTGGGATCGGCCTAAACAACGTGAGAAATTGGCATTCTCAATGTGAGGAGCTCCTAGACGGTGAAGGCAATCGCGAGCTTTGAGAGTTCTTCGGACAAGGATGAACGACTTGCTGGAGCAGGCCGAGTGCGTTCCGCACAATAAAAGCTCGCGCACAATAAAAGCTCGCCGAGATGCTGTGATAATTACGGAACTCGTTTGAGTGGCTGCTGGGTATCAAGCCTGGATCGGCAACCGCCTGGAATTTCACCGAGAAGCCTGCAGAGGACAAACAAATCAATGGGTCTCGCCGGCGGTGCTCGAGGGACCTGCAAGGAAAAATAACCAAGCTCGGTGTTGTCGAGAAAATATTGAGTACCCTAAAAGCTTCACGTTATTTTTACTCTGAACCATTCAAAAAGTGTGACACGTGTTCGTGTCAAGTCCAACTTATCCAGCGCACTCCTCTGCTCTCTCTTTCATAGGCCCTGCCCATTTACGCTCTCTCTCCTCTCTCCTCTGCGAACATCTCTCTCCTCTCTCTCCTCCCTGTTTCTCTCCCCGTTTTCCCCATTCTCGCCTCTGCCTCTGCTAGGGTGCCTATCGGTGGGGCTTGGGAAGGCGATGGCGGGAGGCGACGGCATCGGTGGCGGGGGCGTAGGCAGACGCGGAGGCAAAGGCGTCGGTGTCGGGGGCGACGGAGGCAACCTTGCGTTCGCTCTTTTGCTCGCCTCCACGAACGGGGCTTGAAGCTGAAGGACGAGCCTTCTTCCCAGGTCGTCGATGGATCGCCCGTTCAAGGATTCCTCTCCAGAGCGGCGAATTTCCTGTGGCAGTCTGATGGAGAGAGACAGAGAGGAGAGCAGAGGAGAGAGAGAGAGGAGAAAGGAGAGAGATTGTAGGTGGGCCAGCGCCTATGGAAGAGAGAGCAGAAGAGTGCGCTGGAGAAGTGGGACCTGACACGGACACGTGTCACACTCTGAATGGTTCAGAGTAAAAATGATGTGAAACTTTAGGATACCCAATATTTTCTCCAGTGTTGTCTATTCTTCTTCCAAAGGGTTCGCACGTGGCCAAACGTTCCCAAACTCTTTACGATCTCCTTGCCAAAAAAATATTCATTTGCATGCATCAAGTAAGATCACAAAACCCAAAACATTATTGTCAAGTTTCGACAAAATCCAAAAGAAAACAAATCCACCATTTGGACTTATGACTGAGCAAACATCAGCCTCTTCTTCTAGCTCACGGCAAAGTTGGTTTTTGGAAGACAGGGCACGCGAAGTAGTTCGAGCACAACAAGGATGACAACCGGTGATCTTTTGCTACTGTGATTCGTCGTCCGTGACTGGGGTCAACAAGGCCAATGCCGAAGTCGCTTGGCTCGTCAAAAACCAGAAACCTTTATGGGGAGTGCAAACCGCCACAGAAGCGGCGACAAAAAGGAGATTGGCCCGGTGAACAGCATCAAAACTCACGGGACTTCCAACGTTGCAGATAGTTGCAACATTAGACAATTGGTATAGTGTGCAGTAGTTAATATATTATAATTGGTTCATAACTCATTTACTAAAGTTTTTGAGTGAAAATAAGTCTCACTAGATATGTTGACAAGCTTGAACTAGGATTCCTCTTGGTAATCTCTCCATATGAAGGAATCACGTTTCTGTTGTGCACTTCCAACATAGTTTTATTCTTAGTTGGTGACCGGTTAAAACCAATTTCAAAGTTGTCATAAAACAACTACGTATGGTTAATGGTTATGAGTTCTTCAACTCCAAAAGGCGAGGAATTTTGGGATTTGTGCATTGAAAATCTTATAACTTATCATAAAAGTGTAATAAGTATTAAAACTTACAAAAAGTGCAATCAAATTTTAAAATTTGTCAAATTGATTCAATTAAGTCATTCATTAACTCTATTCAATTTCATTAACGGAGAACACTAACGTGGCCTTTTTTTTTTTTTAATTATTATTTTTATACGACTAAGCTATCTCTTCTTTATTTTATTTTAATTAAAAGAAGAAGAAGAAGAAGAGAAGTCAGCTGAGCAGGGTTGCAAACCCTCTCCAATGGTAGGTGAGGGCTAGCAACCTTTGGATTACTTTAACCTAGAATTATATCATATTCTAATTTAAAAAGGGTCATGTAACTAAATCACTCTCCCAAGTAACAACTTCACTACTTCTAAGATAACTTCGTCAAATTATATTATTATGCAGGATTCAATGCATCTAAGTTACGAATAGTCCTTATGACTTGGCTTCTCAAATAAGCAGAGTTTCTTTACCCGTTTGACGCATTTGATAAGATTCCATGAGGGCTTTACCCATTTTTATAAAAAAAGGGTGCCTTTCCTTTTTGAAAGTGCAAGTCAGCAATTGACGCTTCGTCTGCCCAAACTCCAGTGCCTATATTGGGAAGGTGAGGTTGCTCTATGATATAACACAAGGGTTGACGCTCAACCCCAAGTAGACCCTTCATTGAAATTTTCAAGTATGTTTTGACATGAAAGCGATGAATATACTAGTCTTCTTCTTGCTCGGCTACCTCTCTTTGGAGTCAGTTTTGTCAAGCCTCAGGAGATTCGAAGCAATCTTCAACTTCGGCAACTCTCTGTGCGACACTAGAAACTTCCTCCTTTCTAGGGCACTCACATTTCTAGTCATCGAAAAGCACCCTTATGGAGAGACTTTCTTCTACAACACAACCGGTCGATGCTTAGACGGATGCCTCATTGTTGATTTCATAGGTATTCCATGTCCTCTCTTCAAATTCTTCTCTAACAAAATATTACTGATGTATTTTTAATCTCCCGATGGATGTGAAAATATGAGAATGTAGCTAAAGCATTTGGACTACTATATCTTCCACCATATCTGGCAGTAGCCAAAGGTCCACTTGTTCGTACTACTATATCTTCCACCATATCCGGCAGTAGCCAAAGGTCCACTTGCTCGTACAGGAGTGAACTTCGCAGTTGCTAGTGCCACAAAGATTGACCCGTCTTTCTTCTTTGCTCAGAATATTGTGTTCGGACAAATGACTCGTTGAGCGTTCAGCTTGGCTAGTTCAAGAATTTGAAGTCGTCTCTCTGCACCACCAAACAAGGTAAATCTCCACCTTTTATCATTATCAATTCCTTGATTTTTATGATTGATTTTAATTTTTCTCATGTTTTTCATTATTTTATTTCACATCATCACTTTTTGTCCCGCCCTTGCTGAGGGACCGTCCACTTCAGTAACTCTACAAATTTGGATAAAAAGCAATTACATAAGCCAGATGAACTGATGCATGCAATATGTATCTCTTGACACATTAGGGAAATAGATGTGAAAAATGAGATGTGTACACACAAGTGAGATGTGTACACGCTACACACTGGTAGTGAAAGAGATGTATTCAATGACAGACCAAAGAAGGGACCAGAGATGTCTGTCACTTCCTTCTGCTACTTGGTGCTTAGTATTACTTTCAAAATTTGTGCTATACTTTATCAACTTGAAGATGAAAACAAATTCCTTCTCTGACTTCGTTGAGCTATGATGTAAGTTTTTAAGATTTGATTGCATTTTGATGATAAGTTTTAGGACTATCAATGCACTTATTCTCAAGTAATATATGTGTGTGTGTGTGGGCATGCATGTATGTTGCTTTTTGCCCATCATTGAGCAAAGGGACTTTTGGCTATAATAATCAAAATAGACGTGCTAATGACATTATGTGCCCTCATTTCTATTTTGACATCTCATAATTTAGAAAATAGGCATAATGTAGTTTTATGATATCGGGCCTTGCATTGATCAAACAATCATCAAGCATGCATCTTGTCAATGATTGTCGGATTTGTTGATAATGTTGGGATTCGACCCTAATAAAAAAAATGTTATTGATTATCATCATGCGTTCACTTTCTCTACATAGCTCCTTTTGTACTTTTAAACTAGGGACATCGTAGTTTCAATACCTTTCAGCCGACGGAGACTTGGCAGCAAACCAATCCTATCGGCCTAGCCCAATTTTATGGTAGAGCCCATTTATGAGCCCAATTAAACTCAATTTCTTGGCCCACTAAGCTCCCTAACCTAACCTATGGCCAATCAGGATAAATGGTGCGTTTGGTGTAGCTTTTCCAAGGGACTTTCAGTCTCTAAAGGCCCTTGAGAAAATGTTGGGGGTGTTTGCAAGCTTGTCCAAGAGACTTTTAGTCAAATATTGGTCTTGGAAAGTTGAAAGCCCAATGTTAATAGGGACCTAGTTTTGGACTTTCGGCATTTTTAGCTAAATGCTGAAACTATATATATATTTTAAATTATTATCATAAATTTTTAGTTTTTCAATTTTACATTTCATTGGTCGAAAACTATCCTTACCTTCACTAGAGTGGCAAAAAGAGTTTAATATCTTTTAATAAAAAGAAAAAAAAAAAAGAAATCCAAAAACCCTTTATAAAAAAAGATTTGTCAAAACACTTTTTATGCCAAAATAGCTTTGCAAATTTTTTCTACCAAACCTAATTTTCATTTCCCCAAAGCTTTTTAGACCAAAGATATTTACATTTTCCCAAGGCCCATTTCCAAAGCTAAACCAAATGCAGCTGAAATATTAGTCTAAAGAGACATTGGGCCAGTCAAAACCAGCCCCCAAGAGCCCACAAAGTTTGGGCCATCACCTTCCACCAAGCCCACCAAAGCACTCAAGCGGCCGGCCTACGTAGGAGCTTCCTTGTTATTTTTGTTTTCCATCCCTCACCGAAGATTCCAAGCCCGAACCAGTCTTTGGAAACACTTCTCTTGCTTCTCATATATTCTAGAGTGAATCTCGTGATGGGAAACTAATTTTATGAAACCATTACATGAGATACTTCTCTACAACCGGATCATCGTGTATTAGAAAGCTTTCAAGAGAGCTTTCAATTAATTGTAAACTAACTCTTCCTATGCTTTTGGATGTAGAAAGAATAGGCCTAAGCAAAGCTCAGCTTACCTTGCAATGGTTTTGAAGCCACCCTATTTCGCTCCGGGTGTAGAAACTATTATACTTTCCTATCCAATAGTAGCCAGTACTGATGTACTGACATGGCGTCTACCTTCATCACCAATAGGCCCCTCGATTCCCACTCAAGCTTTTCTCTCCGATGAGTGGGAATACGGAAAGTGGAATCGGAGGTCTCCCACCTAAGGCAAATCTCCTGATTTTTTTTTTCCTTCCTTCCTTGAGCCTTTAAAGGACCAGCTTAGATCCAATAGCCAAATCATGTAAGTCAATGTGATTTTCTTCCTTCTTTGATTAATGTTTAATTTCCTCGATTGTTTCCGATATGCCTGTTGTTGTGTCCCTTCACACTTCATCCTAACAGTGACAAATCAGAGATGCAGCTGTGCATCCAGAAATTATACATATTGCATTTTGGGAAGTTGTAGTCCCAAGCTTCATGAGTCCCATAGTCAAACGTGCCATGACCATATTGGGAAGAAAAAGTATTCAACTTTTTTGTTTTTTTAATAATTATCTTAAGAGTATTCGCAACACGATATACTAAAAGCAACGCATTTTGTGGATTTATAGGTATCTTGTGGTCACTTGTCAACAAATTTTTTATAATGCTTCTAGCAAAAAATTAAAAAAAAAAAGATCCTACCCACCCCGCTGTGGGTGCATTGGTTCGGGCGTTTCCCCATCCTGGTTGGGGTGAGGTTCGAGTCACCACGTGCGCAATGCGCAACTTAAGTGTGGTGCCATGAGAGGTGGGTCCCTGTGCTTGTCACCCTGGGTTTACATCACCGGCTACCGGCTGTATGATGGTTCTCGGATCATAAAAAAAAAAGAAAAAAAAGATCCCTATTACGTTCATTTCTTATTTAATAATACACACATGCAATCTTGGGGAAAATATATGACCTCCATATACTGTATATTTGGTTACTGAAAATTTGAATATTATTTGTCGAAATAAATAAGTTTCACTATTAGAGGATGAAGCAAGTTTTGTATCAGTCCATTGTTGCGTTTGACTGCTTGTATAGAAGCAACTATACTTGCTTCCATTTACAATGGCCAATTTCATCAATGTTGTGATTCGTAGTGAAGAGAATCTCCCACTTTAGAAAAATCACAGTCCTCTTCTTTCACAAAATATGATCAATTGGTCATCTTATAAATAATTTATCAATGAAAGAACGCATGATTGATTATTTTGTTTTATTTCTCACGTATTTTAACTTTAAAATTGATTTTTTTTTTTTCTATCTTATAACCAATCTTGTGCCAATAATTATGTCTTGAATTTTTTTTTCTTTTATATATATGTACAAACATTTCATATTATATCAAAATTTTCTTTTCGTAAATTTACAATTAAAATATTTCGTAATAAGGCAATTTTGTAAAAAAATTCAATTGTCTAGTTTTTTCATACGCATGGCGGAGTGCATCTTTGCTAGTCTTAGAAAATGAACTCTTTAACTACTCATTTTGGAAATAAAATTGAATCGGAATGTTTGACTTAGGAGGAAGGATAGCATCTTCGAAAGTTACACATAATCCCTCGAAAAGAGTAGTTTAATATCCTCACCATGACTTATTCCCTCCCAAAGAATAGTTTAATATCCTAACCAACATTTCCCTCCAAGAGAGTACTTTAATATCCCATCTTACATACTAAAATTGGAATATTTCGAAGCTAATATAAATTTTTCGGTGTGGACACACATCATTTTCCCCGCCAACGAATTCTAAAACGATATAAAATACAATGGACTATTTCATCGTTGACTAAATAAATTGGAAAATTTTCGATATATCTCATTTAAAAATATAGCATAGTTAATAAGGCAGTGGAAACTAATCATGACACCGCACCGCAGCCTCCAACGTATCATATCTAATTATTCGTTGCTTTTAAACGATGACATCGACAACTTCATATTCGTGCACATTTATTTGAAACAGTGGGGGAAATTCACGAGCTTCAATCGTCCATGCCTTGTCAGTGTTTGCATCTCCTGTAGGAATACTGATAATTTGGAAATGACAAAGCCAAAGGAGGTTGCAGCGGAGATGAGCGGGGACACGGCGAAGTAGGGACGCGGTGAATGCGTGCAAGAGCGAAGGGATTGCCGCTTTCAGTCCCATTTGGGATTCTTGAGCAGATTAATCATACATACTGTACGTCTAATTTGCGTCGTTCACAAACTATTTTTCTTCTTTCTTTGAGTAATGGCTTGAATATCATTTGTATCTGTCACATAACCGGTAGGATCGAGTTGTAAATCAAAGGTATTGGTTTGGTTGTACCTTTTTCCTTGATCTGTACATTGAGAATTGCTACATATGTTCAAAAACTTTGGTGAAATGCAAGTAATATTTGCATATCGCATTTGCTTAGCCATGGTCATGATTCTTACAGTTATTAACGTGTTAATCTCTTGAAACTTGCATAAAGAGTCTATGGAGCTAGCTAGTGGTTTGATGATTTACTGTTTTCGGGTGCATTTTCATCTCCTTTCACTAACGAGACATAAACTAAATAATAAACACAAACCCTATGTTAGGATCCGTTTGTTTGAAAAAAAGAATGAATGGTATAGAAAATATTTTCCTAAAAGTCGCTTGTATTGCTTAAAATAATTAGTCAATCAAAACCGTTTTCACTACCGATCACAATTTATGTTTAAATACTTTCATGGATAATAAAAGAAATAATTATCCATGCATTTTTGTAACAGTGCCAGCGATCATTTTTCAAATTATCATTTTTCACAAAATAAATGGAGCTTTAATTGTGTTGGCCTGATGTTAAACTTTTATTAGTAATTTTTGTCCAAGTTCATGAAAGATGAAGATGCAAATAAGTAAAATTTGATATTCTAAATTTTGAGAAACGCCGGACACTTTCAATGAAAATTTAGCCACAATTGCCTTTTATTATGTCGAATATGGCAAAATATGAGAAGACCTCGTACATAGTAAATCCAATCTAGACAAACAGGGTGTAAATTTGGAAGATAAACTTACAAACAAACATACGGAAGATCTACTTATACATGGGATATATCAAACTCCGTTATTCTGAAAATGTGCAAGTACCCTTCGATAGACGCAACTATCCACATGAGGTTTTGTTGTAATTTCAGTTATTAGATTAAGATAAGAGCGGTGGAGATGTGAAGCCACCATAGAACAACCGTTTGGAGACGAAATGATAAGCAGCCTCGGTCAAGTGAATCCCATCCCAATCGACGAAGGCCGATGGATCTTCGCAAGCAGTTGAACCGGGGTCACCACAATTTACTGAATTATTGTAGTTGTATGGACCACCTCCTCCACAACAAGCCCTTAGTGCCCCTCCGTAAAAACCTGCGTGAATGCACTCGTAAATTTTAAGAGATTATGTAAAAATATGTGCTCTTGTCAATGACATCAACTAAAATGTGCTGATTTTACGCATGTCAATGACATCAACTAAAATGTGCTAATTTTACGCATGTCATCTGGTGTATTTCATGAAATCAACGAAGCACTAGGGTTCTTCCTTTCATGTAATTAAAATACGTTCGCTTGCCCCGCATCCGCATCACCAATAAACCGGGCCTGCGATTCTCATGAACGATCTCCAGGATGACCAGATAATACAAGAAATGCCCAAATTGAACTAAACCAGCTCAGGCAGAGTAAGGTTCAATCCAATATGACTTTTCATTGTTTTCAAGTTAAAATGGATTAGTCATTATATTTTTGGCCTCAAAAATCTTTTTCTATATGTTTGCAGCAACTTTATCCAATTCAACTCATATTGGCATATCTATTCTCGGTCATTTAATTTTAGTTATGGTTTTATTTTAGATTTAATTTATGAGTTTATTATAAATCTTCATATGTTATTCCTAATTTTATTTTATTTTATTTTGAAAAGTAGTTAGGGTTGGTCTAGGCCATTTCGGGCCTAAGCATATCAAACCCTAGGTTCCAAGATGCAGATCTTTAATATAGGAAACAGTCCAATGAATATTGCGTCAATTTAGTTGGAGACACATTCCATCACCAAATAATGCTTTAAGATTTGGCTTCATTGTATTGGTCCATCCACGTTGTCATTCCATTCTTAATTGTCTTTTGTGATTAAGACTCTAGAGGTAAGGGAGAAAAATGTGGGCAAAAACAAATAAGTTGGCGTTCCTTTGATGGAAAAGACGGTGCATGTTCTTTTATATTAAATAGAAAGTCATCTTTATAGATATGGTTCTTGATTGTTATTTGAAAATAAATCTATAATTACTCATAGAAATGGTGATGGATGTGACACGTGGAAAATAAAAGTCATACATCTACGTTACAAGAGTATTAGTTCAAGCAAAAAATATGCACTCTCAATGAAATTTGAGAGGAGAAAAAAGATAGGTGAAAATAAGGCTCACCATAGTGTTTTGGAGTGTGATAAAGAGGTATGGAGGCACCATAATAATCAGCGTACATAATTCTTGCATGAGGGTATTCCTCTCTCAATTTTTGCAATTCTTGCTTGAGGTAGTTATCGTGATACTCGAAGAAAGCATTATAAGCCTTGAGACATCCACTTGGGTCATATGCTGATTTGTTAGGGCTATGAAGCAAAGTTAGAAAGGTGGCGGAGCAGCCTAGTGGAAGCTGTCCTGGGACCACCATATCCATGGCTCCTTCTTCTATCAGTATCTGTCATGGTTATGATGATTTAAGGAATATAAGAAGAATTAATGGCAACTTGACAATAGTGTGAAATGATGATGATGATGATGATGATGATGATGACGACCCTGGATCATTTTGTAAGTATATGGAACCGCTTCACGCACCATGGAGATCATCATACGTCTCTAATGGTCTTTTTTGTTTTTTTAAACACCATGGAGATCATCATACATCTCTCTCTCTCTCTGTTAACACGTGCTATGAATACTAGTCACCATTTAAGTTATTGTCAATGCTTCTTTGAGACATTTCAACTACATCTTTGATTTCTAGTTTTAGGGTTTACATTTGGTACAGCTATTGAAATAAGAAGTTTCTCCAAACAGTGTAGTGATTGAGGCATTTCTTTGTCATTATCAGCTCATGCCTAAGAGAAATGTCTCACCAATATGTGCTCCTAAATAAAACGTAATGACTCGGAGAGGTCCTTTGATTTTATAACTAGAATTTAACGTTAAGTTCATGCTAAAGTAAGTTTGTGGAACATACACGGATGGCACGGGCGATTGCTCCAACGACTTGTGGTACCCAAGCACGTAGCTGTTCAACGCTTAGACCAAAAATAAAGGGAAAGATGTAGTCATTGCCACCCATCTCCCCTACCAGAAATAGAGACTTCTTGAAGTAGTCATCACATTCTGCACACCCAAAAAATAAACAATAAAAGTTGTAACACGTGTTGCGTAAAAGTTCTACTAAGCACATAATTTATAACAGTCAATGTCGCCTATCTCTCCCACCATAGAGAATTTTTTATGTTCAATTTGATAAATTATAGCACATATTTCCATAAAAGTCATACCAAAAGAGAGAGAGAGAGTCGGGTGAGACAAAGCGTGAGAGAGAGAGAGTCGGGTGAGACAAAGCGTGAGAGAGAGAAGAGAGGAGAGAGAAGAGAGAGGAGAAAGAGCGTGAAGGGGAGGCAGGAGGCAGAAGAGAGAGAATAGCGTGCAAAGAGGAGAGTGAAAGAGGAGAGGAGAGCTCAATGGGCTGACAATTTGGGCCCCCACATGCGGCACGTGTCACCCTCTTAGGGGTCTTCTTAATTCTCACGTTAGCACATAAGAGATATCTAATATTTTCTCGATCAGTGTGTATACATTTTTAACTTCGGATTATGTCCTTTAACTATAGTCTTTTTGTTTGTATTGGTTTGTGAAATCAAAATATGTTTAGATTTGCTAAAGTTGACCACCACCTAAAATGGTGAAGTGGAAAAAAATAATAAAAAAATTAAAATCGATCGTTGAAACTATGGAATCAGTAATTCCTTTAGCCTCTTTTTTGACAATAGAAGGTAGAAATTTTACCTTGTTTGGTGGTGCAGAGAGACTTCTTCAAATTCTTGAACCAGCCAAGCTGAACACTCAATGAGTCATTGGTCCACAAGAGTGGCCCAATCTTCTATGCATAGAAGAAAGACGGGTCGAGTGCTGTGGCACCAACAACTGCGAAGTTCACTCCAGTACGAACCGGTGGACCTTTGGCTACTGCGAGATATGGTGGAAGAAACGGCAGCCCAAATACTTCAGCTGCATTCTCATATTTTTACATTCATCGGGAGATTAAAAACACTCTATTAGTAGGATCAAAAATAAAAATTCCTGCTAGAAAACCTAATCTCATTTTAAATAGGATTATATATTAGACATGCAAAGTCGTCTAGATTACATAAGTCAGATGATCTTTGGAAGTGTAATCATGTGTTGTTTTCATATGAGATAGCATTGTAATGATCTGCTATTTGAGTTGTGAGTCAAATTGTTTTTTTTCTGGTAAAACCTTCATTTATTTAGGAGGGACCAAAATACATTTATGATAAATGACTTCATACAAGTGATCGAAAAATGTAGACAAGATATTAGAAAGAGAGTATACAATACCTATGAAATCAATCATGAGCCGTCCATTTGAGCATCGACCGGTTGGGTGGTGGAAGAATGTCTCACCTTAAGGAAGATTTTTTATGCCTGGAAATGCAAGTGCCCCAGAAAGTAGGAAGTTTCCGGTGTCACTCAGAGAGTTGCCGAAGTTGAAGATTGCTTCATAGCGCCCAGGGCTCGACAAAACGGACTTTGAAGAGAGGTAGCAGAGCAAGAAAAAGACTAGTATCTTCATGGCTTTCATGTCAAACAATACTTGAAAACTTCAATGAAGGAAGAGTCTGCTTGGGGTTGAGCTTCAACCCTTACATTATATCATAGAGGAACCTCACCTTCCCAATATAGACACTAGAGTTTTCGCAGAGGAAGCTTCAATAGCTGACTTGCAATTTAATTAAGGAAAGACACCCTTTTATTAAATGGGTAAAGCCTTTGTGAAATCCCATCGAATGGGTTAAATGAGTAAAGAAACTCTTGCTTATTTGAGAAGTCAAATCGTAAGGAATATTCGCAACTTGGATGTGTTGAATCCTGCATAATAAATTAACAAGATAAGTGCATTGAAAATCTTAAAATTTATTACGACAGTACAAATGAATCCTGAATTTTTTTAAAAGGTACAATCGTGTCCTAAAATTTGTCAGAAATTACAATCAAGTACTATAACTTTCAACAAGTACATTCAAGTCCTATAACTTGTCAAGCAAGTACAATTGGATCCTAAAATTTTTAAAAGGTACAATAATATGAAGAATTTGATTGGACCAATTTGACAAATTTTGAGACATGTTTGTACTTTTTAAAAGTTTTAGAATTTGATAAATTGTAATAGTTGATTCCATTTTTTTAAAATTTCTGATTTAATTATACTTTCATGACAAATTTCAAGATTTCCAATGCAGTTATTTCTTATTTATTTTGACGAAATTATCTTTAAGAGCGGTAAAGTTACTACTTGGGGGAGTAGCTTAGATCGTCCCCCTTCTGCGCACTTATCGTCGAGCTATACGGGTTCTCAAGCTTTAATATGTTGTTGTATCATTGATGGTTCTTGCACCAGCTATTATCCTCTAAATTAGAATAAAGAATAATTCTAGACTGATAAGCCGCTACTTTGAAGAAAAGAGGGCGGCGACCGGCATGAGAGTTGGTGGAGGCTGTCTACCTCTTTGAGAACAACGCATCGTGTAACTTGTCGGCACATCAACGGCGGCATGGGCGGCTATGGTGGAGTCTATGATTGATAAAGAATCATGCACGTATTAAGAAAACATATTGATTTGGCACACTAACGTCTGCGAAAGTAATAGATAAAACAGGAGAAACTATCATGTTGCGCTAGATAAAAACATTTTTTTCGAAAAGTGACGTTACGGCGGCTAACATTAATTGTTTGTGTTTCAGAGATAAAAAAATTCGTAACCATTTTGATCAAAAAAAAAAAATAGTCAATGAATATTCTCTCGGCAAAGCGCACTTATCAAAGGGGTGCTTGACATTTACAGTGCGCCCAAAACATATACTTAAAAAAAAAAAAATTACACAAATGGTGTTTTACCATTGAGGACTTTGGTTGGTGTCCGATTACTGAGATATGCTGCAGTGAATATTATCGTACGTACTTGCTTAATGACAACACTCAAATTGGTTTTAACCACAGTAATTTTTCTCTGCAAATAACTGGAAGCTTGAGATATAGAGTGGTTTTGTGTTGCGAAAAATAAATTATTTAGAAAATATTTTTCAAAAATTTATTCTTTAAATCACTTATGAAAAAGAATGAATAAAAATATTTCAATCGTCTATGAATATTGTGAGAGAGAGAGAGAGAGAGAGAGAGAGAGAGAGAGAGAGAACTATTTTGAGGAATTAATTCTTGATGCGAGAAGATTGCGTTTGGTCCTTGTTTGATCATTCGATGAGGACTTTATCTCCATTCTAATTCGTGTGAGCCCTCTAACTGCTTGCGAGGTATTTGGATGGAGAGAGAGAGAGGGAGTATTTGATATGGCATTTCCTAATAGTTTTAGTTTATGTAGCACCGACACGGAACACGTGATACATGACACGACACAACACAACATATTGATACGTCATTTTTTAAAAATACAAAATTCTAACACATTCGACACATTATTTATTAAATATATTTTATATATAAATACATAATAATAATAATAATAATAGCCTAGAATTAATTTACATGAAAAATATTAAATAATATCATTCATTATTTTAATTTGTTACAATAATACATAAAATTTAGAGGAAAAACATCGTTTAAAGAAAATGCTAAAATGATATTTTTAAATTTATTTATTTATCATATATAGCACTTTTTATTACTTCTTTCATAGTAAAAGACTTTTAAAAAAATAAAACAATTCTAAAAAAAAAAAACTGAAAAAAGAAAAAATTGACCCGTGCGTGTATATTTATAGCATTTTTTATTACTTTTTTTGGATATTTATATTTTGACCCCTCAAGTATTAGAAATTTTTAAAATTGATCCATGCGTGTTGGAATTCAGACTCGCGTGTCGGACTGTGTCGAAGAGAGTTGACCACGCTTTGGATTTTTCGACATTCGTTGACCGCGTGTCGGAGCATGTCGGGACGTGTCGAAGCATGTCAGACATGTGTCGAAGTGTCAGACACGACACGAAGACTCCTGGAGAGTGTCGGTGCTACATAGGTTTTAGTCGTGAAAATGATTGATAAACATTTCATAACTATAGCACTTCCAAAACTGCAGTAACTTGTGACAATTTTCAAGAGGCAACTGCACCAAACACACAAGTTGTAGCACTTTATTGCACTATTACAACGTCACATGAATACAGTTCAGCCATAGATTCCTCAGCCATAGCTATAGCAAACGGGCTCTAAGATGGATTATAGTATACAATCAATCCAACATAACCTGAGTTATTTCCATGATTGACCAATTATTTTTTATCTATGTGTTGAATATAATTTTTTTTCATCCTTATATATGAGATATTCTTGCCTAGACCTGAATCTACAACTAGGTGCATTTACGACAATTGAATTTTGTGGAATTCACATGGGACTCATAGGATTGATAGCTAAGATTGACCTGTTTTATCATGGATTCAGTTGAAGGCAATTACTTGCCATATATGGTGACCAACGTAATAATACCATTACATTTTGTAGTGAAATGTCATATATTCAAGCTGAAGCATAAGTCACTTTTACGTATCATCATAACTAAGTACAAAAGCATTGTCACACGTTGAAAAATGAGCTTTCGAAATTACAATATATTTTCGTAGTCAAGAGAAATTGATTACTCCTTTTAGGGGTTGGCGCACATGGATCAAACCAGGGTCATCGTTGTGATCTGTCAGTGTAAGGTTTCCCTTATAGTCGATAGCCATAAATGCCTAAAGCCTAATGGTGTTGGCTTGATCTTATTATCTGAATAATCGTTATCCAAGTTTGTGAAAGATGAAGATTTACATGAGTAAATTTTTAGTATTTTAAATTTTCCAGAGTGGCCGACACTTTCAACTTGAAAACTAAGCACAATTACATGATATCATGTCCAATATGGCAAAATATGAGAAAAAACTGAACCTAGTAAATTCGATCGAGACAAATAGAGAGCGAAGTTGGGAGATAAATTTATAGATGAGAATATTTGCGATATGTTTATGTGTGTAACATACCAAGCTTCATTATTCTGGTAATAGGTAAGTAACCTTTGATAGACACAAACTGTTTGACTGCGTTTTAGGTGTAACATAAATAATTAAATTGAAATAGGAGTGGTGGAGATATGAAGCCACCATCAATCAATCCCCTGGCGATAAAATGATAAGCAGACTCAGTCGAGTGAATCCCATCCCAATCGACGAAAGCCGATGGGTCTTTGCAAACAGTTGAGCCGGGCTGACCACAATACGCCGACGTGTTGAAGTTGTATGGACCGCCTCCTCCACAACAAGCCGTTAGGGCCCCTCCGTAAAACCCTGCGTGATTGCACTCGTTTATTATGAACAGGTTAATCTCCTGGTCTTCAATAATTATAAAGTGTACCTTCAGTTATAGACTTTTAAAACAAATCATGTAACTACATCTGTGTTCATGTCAATGACATCGACCGAAAGTTGCTGATGTTATATGTATATAATTCAGTTTTTGGATTTTAGTTCACAAACCAAAAGACAAGGTACTTGTTAGCTCCCATTGATAAGGAATGTTTCAATAATTGTTGTGTACGTATATAAGAGAAAAACAATGTTTTTGAGAAAAAAATATATGATAAAGAAAACGTAATTTATCATTATATTAAAGTTTTTCAAGCATATTTCTGCTAAATTTTTCATATTTTATATATCCGATGTGATTTTTATTTTTAAAAAATAGTTAGGGATGGACTAGGCTATTTCAAGCCTAAGCATCTCCAACTCGAAAGCTCAGACGGGTTCAACTGAAAAAGAAAAAAAGGAAAAAGGACAAGCCTAAAATTCCGGCCATAAAATTAGGGTGGGTCAAGCTTTCGGACTATTGGTCTTTTTTGCTCATCCCTAAGTTGCAAGATGTGGATTTTTAATTTAGGAGACAATCCCATAAATATCGAATCAATTCACTTGGAGCCACACTCCAGCACAAAATGATGCTTTAAGATTTGGTTTCATTTTATTGTTCCATCAATTTCATTCTACCCTTAATTGCCCTATGTGATTAAGCACAATCTTGAGTCTAGAGGTAAAGGGATAAAACCGTGGGGGAAAAAGGAAAAACTTGGCTTTCATTTGATGTGACCATGTCAATTTTTTTTTTCAAGATCAAATCTCGATTGTTATTTGAAAATAAATCTATAACTACTTATTTGAATGGTGATGAATGTGTTGTCACAAGATTATTAGTTTAATTAAAAAATATAAGCTGACAATGACATATGAGAGAAAAAAGAAGAGGTGAAAAGAAGGCTGACCGTAGAAGTTTGGAGTGCGATAGATAGATATGGAGGCACCATAATAGTCAGCGTACATTATTCTTGCATGAGGGTATTGTTCTCTCAGTTTTTGCAATTCTTGCTTGAGGTAGTTATTGTGATACTTGAATAAAGCATTATAAGCTTTGAGACACCCAGTGTTCGGGTCATACGCCGATTCATTCGCACTTTGAAACAAAGTTAGATACGCGGAGATGCAACCTGTCGGCAATTGTCCCGGCACCACCAGATTTACAGCCCCATCTTCTATCAGAATCTGTCATGATCATGATGATTCAAGGAAAAAGGTAAAGAAAAAAAAAGGATACTTGGTAATAGTGAGAAATGAGAAAAGAAAAAAGCAATCTCGAGACATATCATAGGGATGATTTTGCAAGTATACATGAATCACTCTGGGATCTGCTTCATGCATCATGGACATCATCATACTTCTCTAATAGTCACCGTGACCGTGGGTCAATGTGTATTAGTGACCATTTTAGTTATGTCAATGTTTTTTTGCGGCATCTAAACTTCCTCTTGGTTATTACTATTAGGGTTTACATTTTGTAAAGCTAATGAAAGAAGAAGTTTTTCTTTTTTCTTTTTTTCAAGTAGCATAGTGATAAAGTCATATATCTATTTAATTTCATATTTCAATGTGCTCACAAAGTGAGCATTGATTTAATTGCGAAAAATTGAATGTTAAACTCTTGACTAAAACATGCGTTTCACCAACATGTGCTCGTAAATAGAAACATGGTGATTCAAAGCAATCCTTAATTTTAATACGTGAATTTAACGTTAAGCTCATGCCAATGAAGTACTACTCCATAGGTCTTTATGGCCTAATGTGTCCTTGACATGGGGATAGGAAAGAGGCTCAAATTAGTGTAATTGCTCCATTTATGAACACAGTCTAGATTGCTTTCGTGTGGAATACAAGAGAAAAATTGAAGTAAGTTGGTGTGACATACAGTGACGGCTCGAGTGATGGCTCCAACAATTTGTGGAACCAAAGGGCGTAGCTGTTCAATGGTTCGACCAAAGAGAAAGAGAAGGTTGTAGTCATTTTCACCTATCTCCCCCACCAGAAACAGAGACTTTTTAAAGTACTCATCACATTCTGCACCCAGAAAAATGAAAAGTTATAGCACATCTGAGGCAAGATAAAGTAGTTTTTATTTTATTTTATTTATTTATTTGCGATTTGATAAATTATAGCACCTATTTCATCAAAGTTATACTAAGCATCAAGCATCAAGCGGCAGACAGCCTTCGCTAGCCCCTCATTTGGTTCGTCATTGATTTACTTCTCTATCACTCAAGGTAGAAATTTACCTTGTTTGCTGGTGCAGAGAGACGACTTCAAACTCTTGAACCAGCCAAGCTGAACATTCAACGAGTCATTGGTCCACAAGGTAATATTTTGAGGAGAGAAGAAAGACGCGTCGATCGCCGTGGCACCAGCAACTGCGAAGTTCACTCCCGTGCGGACAGGTGGACCTTCGGCTACTGCCAGATATGGTGGAAGATATGGCAGTCCAAATGCTTCAGCTGCATTCTCATTTTTTTTTTTTTTTTTTACGTTAATTTTGAGGTTATCGATACTTTATTATCAGCATGCAAAAATAAAATATTCTGCTAGAGAAAAAATTAAAGCAAGAGCATGGAATACCTATGAAATCGATAATGAGGCGTCCGTTCGAGCATCGACCAGTTGCGTGGTGGAAGAAAGTTTCTCCATAAGGGAGGTTTTTGATTTCTGGATATGCGAATGCCCCAGTAATGAGGAAGTTTCCGGTGTCACTATGGGAGTCACCGAAGTTGAAGATTGCATTGTAGTGGTCGGAGCTCGACAAAACGGACTTTGAAGAGAGGCAGCAGAGCAGGGAGAAGACTAGTATATTCATTGTTTTCATGTCGAGTGACACTAGAGAATTTAGATGAAAGAAATGTCTGCTTAGGATTTAGCTTGAGCCCACAGAGCAACCTCACCTTCCCAATACAAGCAAGCAATGGAGTTCGGGCAGGAGAAGCTGAGAAAGGTCAGCACACCTTTTATTAAATGGCGGGGTCAGATATCCAGGATCTTGTATTACGAAAGCACATTCTCATCTTGAGTTTTGCTGCTTGTGCAACATTGACCACGCCATAGTCTTTAACCCAAAAGACAACGGAACATTTATCACGACACTTCAGTCAAAGGGTGGCCGACATTACCGCCACAGATTTATGAATTAAAGGATAACGAGTTATACAGGGAGACGAAAAATGGATGGTCTGGGTCCCATGAGGTTCTTGAACTGTACGTATCTCATTATTCAAGTTGATCCTAAAGTTAAACAAGTTCCTATGTGACGCCTCCCAGCCATTGGCGATGGCTGAACCCTATTCTCTTATGATATCGGGTGGTGTCTGTAGACATGTTTCTTTGCCTCTCTGAAGCCCAAGGCTCTGAATGACATTTCACAGAAGTGCCAGAAATTGAAGAGAAGTATATTGGAATGACATTTCACTATACAGACACATACTGTCATGGCAACTGAATTCAGTTACTGAAGGACGTGGCAGACAATCTCAATGGATATACCAAAGAAAGAAAGAATACGTTGAGGATTACTTCCTTTTCGTGTAAGGCAAAGGTAGCAAGGATAACCACGCAACTTAATACAGATACTGAAGGACGAGGCTTTTGTTTCTATTCTCAATTTTTGCACGTGCTTCATGATCATCTTGTGATGAATAAAAATGTCATATTTGGTAAATTTTATTCTTATTTTTAATTTATTTTTCATTTTTTCCTTTCTTCTTGCTTATAAACTAGATAACCACGCAATGACCTTGTTCAACTTTGATAGTTAATAAGAAAAAGGGACCATTCTTACTATTCCGTTTCTTTTTTTTGTTCTTCCAGAAAAAAAACGGATTCTTTTCCTGAAATATAATTCAGAAGTGAAAGAGTTGGGGTGCGTTTGAAGGACGAGGCTTTTGTTTCTATTTAAAAATTGTTGGATTAGCCTAATCTTTCTCTTCTTGCTTATAAACTAACATAAATGACCTTGTTCAACTTTGATAGTTAATAAGAAAAAAAAATTGTTTCTGTTTCTGAAAGAGTTGGGGTGCGGGTTTAAAAAACAAAAATAGAAAAATTTTTGAAATTTTTGAACAAAAAAACGTGTTTGGTAAAACTTGTTCCGGAATAAAAATGAACAAAAACACGTTTGGTAAATTTGAATAATTTTTTTATTTCTTTTAATTTTTAAATATTTTTATTTTCTTTTTCTATTTTCTTTCTTAGTTTTCTTATTTATTTTTCCTTTTTCTTTTTTTCTTTTTTCTTCTTTTGGCCGGTTGTCGGCCTTGGCCATGGCGACGGCGACCGACCGACGAGGGCGGCAGCCTCGCCCGGCCACGTCAAGGCTCACCGGCCCCGGCGAGGTGGAGCCTCTTTGTAGCCGGGTGAGGCTTGGCCTCACCTTGGCTAGGTGAGCTCGAGCTTGCCCAGATCCGGCGAGGCCGAGCTCGCCCGGCGATCGAGGGCCTCGCCGGGCCACCGCCTAGGCGATGTCGACTTGGCGGTGGCCTAGCGAGGCGAGGCGGCCGCGGGCGAGGTTGGCCTCGCCAAGGGCCGGCGACGCTCGGCCTCGTTGGGGGCCGGCAATGCTTCGGCAAGGTTATCGGCCCTGATGGCATCGCCGACCCTCCACGGCTGGTCGCCATGGCCGACGATCGGCCAAAGAAAAAAGAAAGAAAAAAGAAAAAGAAAATAAAAATAAAAAAGAGAGAAGTGTTTCTAAATTTTGTTCAAGAAGCAAGAAACACCCTTTTTTTTTTTTTTTTTTTTTTTTTATTCCAAATTGTTTCTATTCAAACAAATGTGTTTTTTCCTTTTTTTCCCGGGAAAAAAAAAACAAAAAAGTTGTTTAAAAACATAAAAAATAAACAAAAACAAACGCAGCCTTGGTAAATGATTGTAACTTACCGACTTTTTAGTAACTTATCGATACTTTTAGGAAATAATCAACTCTTTTTTTACAGTTTCCAAATTAATAACCTTTTTTTCTTTTTATCTTTTACCAACTCTTATTTAGTTTTCTTACCAACACAACTTTTATATGAATTTACTGATCAATATTTGAGTAACTTATCTACATTTTTTATATTAAATTACCCATTAGCTTTTTTGCTTTTATTTGACTTTTCATTTGAATTACTTACCAAAATATATTCAAAATTATTAAAAAATTTATAAAATATTTTTAATAAAAAAAATTAACAAATTTTTATTATCATTATTAAAAAAATTTATAAACAGTATCTTACCAACCTTAATTGAAGTAATTACTAATTTTTCTTTTCTTACCGTGAAATTTAGTAACTATTTTTAGAAATCAACAACCTTAATTGTGATTTTAGCTAATCTATGATTAAGTTCAAACTGTTTTTTAACTACATATAAAATTTAGGATGACTTCTTTTTACTGAACAAAATTTTAATTTATATATATATATATATATATATATATATATATATATAAATTACCAAAACATCAAATTAATCAATTTTTTTGAAATTATCAAAAAGTGACTTATCAATTTATCTTTCTTACTTTATCATACTACTTTTGTGTTACCCATTGTCTTTTAAGTTACTCACCAATATTCATTTGTTTCTACTAAGATTCAACTTTTATTGAGTCTTTGCCAATATAACAAGATAGGATAAATCTTGAAGAAGTGACAACAATTTATAATTATTCATGATTTGATTTTTATCAAGATTTGAAAGAGATATATATCAAATAAATTTTATCCGTATTTACAATTTGGAATTTATTTTATTTTATCAACTTTTTTTTTTTTTTTTTTAATTATTTTTTTTTAGTATTACAAAATTTTAGTAAATTTTTTTTAAAGTTACCAACTTTTCGTATCTTTGATTATCCTTAATTTACCTAAGAAATTTCCAACCAATTTTTAAGTTGAAAATTGAAGAAAATTATTGTTTAATTTGGCGGGGCCTTCAAGTAAATAATAAAAATAGGTTCAACTTTTTAACATGCCATTGATTTTCAAATAGAGAGTTGAATGCGTGAAGTTTATTATATAATTTGGTTCTATTCTTCCGTCTAAATAAGAGTATTTGGATGCTATAGGTTGAGCAAGCCATGCAAGCATCTAACAACTCTTCATTTTCAACATGGCATTATATGCATTAACAAGGGATTGTTTGCAAAATGTTACCTCTATCATGGTATCAAGAATACTTTTGCTTATTCTAATGGAGAAACAAATATCTAAATTTTGATTAAATGTTTATGAGTTAGAAAATAAGGGATTAATTTGGCCATTACGTTAGAATTTGGCTAATGGATTCTAACGCCATTTCAGCCCATACAATTTTGACTTAGGTTCAAGTTTTTTTTATTTTCAAATAGGAGTAGCCATTAATCTATTTTCGGTGGGTCGAAAAAAAATGTTTTGCAAAAGAAATTATGAAATTGATTTTAATTTGCTTTTTCTTTTATTTTGAAAAACATGTGGTGATTAAATTGATTTTAACGCTAAAACCACCAATTTAACACCAATTTAACACTAAGATAATAGTGAATAAATTGCAGAACTTACCTCATGGCATCGAAGGCAATCTGCATTGTTAGATTAGAATTCACATCAACAGTCCTAGATATGATTTTCAATTAACACGCAATCACTTAATTTCTGTTTACACTTATTTAATGAGAATCATGCTTTATGCAATGCGTGCTACTAATCTAACATGAAACGATATGACATGGCAATATGACCAAACTATATGACGTAAGTGAAATATTTTGTGTTTTCTTAATGATCATTCAATATATTCGGAGAATAAAATTGGTTTATTCTAAGACAATTTTTTTGGTATTTTCCATGAAATTCGAAATTAGAAAAATGTGAAAATTATCTATGCATGTTAAGATATCATCCAATTTGTATTAGGAATTAGGTTAAGCCAAATCCTAATTTAAACTAGAGTAATCCTAAAATGCAACATATCTAGGAGAAATTATCTAAACCTGTAATTAATTAAAAAATTAAACATGCCATCTTATCCTAACATGCAATGACGTGCAAAAAATGCCTTAATTTTTATTTTTTTCTTTTCTATGGAATTCGAAATTAAAACTAACACATAGTTAAATGTGCAATTTAAATTTTAAAAAAAACTAACATCCTAAATGAATGCATTTTTTGGATTTTTATTTTTTCAAAAATTCGAAATAAATAAATTCCCTATGCAAAATAACCCTAAAACAAGAAATATTCTAGCATGAAGCTAATCTAACTCAATTTTTTTTTTTTTTTGGATTTTTTTTACGAAAACAAAATCGATTCAAATAACACAATAACACATCTAGCAAGATAAGATTGATATCCATAAATTGACGAATCATATCCCGCGCATAAGATTAGATTGGTCAATTTTAAATAAAATTGGGAATTAAATCTCGAGCGTGAGATCAGATTGACAATTTTCCATGCGATTGCGAATTGTATTTTAGGCAGGAAATCGGACTACCAATCGTGTGCACATTGTGAAATTATGGAATAATCCCTAATTTAAGAGGGCTATTTGATATTGCGGACATGACAACATATCGGAAATTTCAATAATGTGCATCAAGGATATTTCAAGCAAGGAAACAGAATATTTGGAAATTGAAGTAGATAAGATTTTCACCTAATTCGAATTTTGGCTTCCAAATTCGGATCCTCGTGGTGCTAAGCCCGGTGGCTCGTGGTGGCAATTCGCTGCAGACAGTGGGTAACTCGCAGCTGGTCGTCGCAAGTCACAGACCGCGTGATGAGGAGCCCAAGAGTAGCTCACGGTTCGCAGGCGAATCGTCACGGGACTTGAGTTCTCGGATGATGGAGCACGGCTTGCTCGTGGTGATACATTTGCTGAACGTCGTCAGTGGGGTCTCGGTTGCAGAGCAAGAAGATCTGGCTGCAATTGCAGATCGTCGTGGTCGTAAGAGGACAACACTACACGAGCGTGGACGACTAGTGTAGTGTTTCCTTCAATCTGGCAAGGTGTGAAGTTGCAGGTGGCTGCTACTCTTCCCCAGTTCACGATTCTCTTGGACCCAGAGAAGCCCACTCACTGAAATTCCACACTTCAAGCCGTGGAAAGAAGACTTGAAATTCCAAGACAGGCCTTCTCCCAACAATGCTTCAATTTATTAGTATGAGCACGTGGGGAGATTGCCTGATGGTCTCCTTTTTATGGCTGCCACGCTCACGATTTTCCTTTCTCTTTTGCTCTCTATGGATCGTCGTTGTATAGTATGTCCGTGAGATTGTTGGAGGCGCAACTCGAGGCTCGATGTTGGATCAGGAAGTATTGAACAATCACCCGGTGCCGTAGGGAGCACGATGGCTAGAAAAACCTCCAAGAAAGTGAAGCCTGCGTGTGCGATCAGACGTGTCTGAGCAAGACCGCAGAACACGATGGACAGTGAATCAAGATCACCCGAGAGGCTCAGCCACGTGATGCTTGGCTGAACACTCTTCTCTCTCACGTTGTTTTCTCTCTATGTTGTGGCTCTCTGTATCCTGGCCATGTATTCTCAATTGTGTGGCGCCCCCCTTTCCGTCTGTATGCGAGCCAATTTATAGGTGAGGGACTGAAGCTTTTATTTCCTTTGCAAATAAACATCCACAAAGATCACCTCCCGAACACAATCCTCCACCAATTTTATCACATATTGATAAAGATTCCATATTGCAATAATTTTTCTTAAATTCCAAATCTTGCAAAGATGATCTCGCAATACCCTTTGTCACACTTGCCCTATCCGAGGATATTGAAAAATCCACCATCATATTACCGAAAATATCAAATCTCTATTTCTCACATGATAATTTTTTGTCATAAAAAAGGTGGCTCAGGCTAATTTGCTCTCTTCGTGGATTTAGTCATACTCGTCAAATTAGAACTACCAATTCAAACCCATCTTAGAACTACCAAATTAAAAAAAACCCATCTATCAGGGGTTAAGTCCTAATTTTTTAATACGATAAATAACTAAAAAAATGTCAATAACCTAACAAAAAGGATTTTCACATCATGTAGGCATTAATGTTATTTCCATCAACTAAGCTTTATTTTTATTTTATTATTTTATTATTGCATTTTGGGTAAATATAAACAAATTATTATTAATTAAAGAAAAAAAATTTCTTTCTTTTACATGGACTGACACAAAGTGGTCTCTCTCTCTCTTTGATTTTGCCCACATATACGAAAGAAGAGGAAGCACTCTGCACATGAAAAAAATGAAAAAAAGAGAAGAAGGGAAGAGAGTAGAAAAGTCAAAGATAGGGGCCTAGCCCTCTCTAGTCTATTGGCCTGCAGAGAGAGAGAGAGGGGTTGAGAAAGGACAAAATAATGAAAACAAAAAGAGACAAAAGAAGGAGAATAGAAAAAGAAGAGAGAGATAGAGAGAGGGGGAGTCATCTTCTTCGGCTCCCCCCCTTTTTCTCCTTCCTTTCCTTTCCTTCCTTTTGTAACTCATGCACACATGAAGAATAGGAGTAGCGTGTAGGTCGGCAAGAGACCCAACTGGATGGGACGTGTCTTCAATGCCACCAAGCTATGGAGTAGGTGCTTTCAACGCCGCTAAGCTAAGGAGCAAAGCAAAGTAGGTGGGCAGCTGAGGGTGTTTTATATATGTGTGTGTATATATATATATGATTATATAATTCAGATTTTCAGACTCACATTTTTTTCTTTTTAATTAGCAGCTTTTCTATATGTAGTTTTTCCATATTGCGTACCTCATTGTAACAATTGTCTATTTGGTAATCGCATTGATGGGAAACGATTTATAAAAAGAATGTTTGTTTATTTCGTAAAGGTAATCACATGATCTAATGTAAAACCTCATTTGGTAATACAACATTAGTATGCGAGAGGATTGGGTTAGTAGAGTGTGCTCATAATTTCATCGAATCTTCATGAATTTTCGACAAATGCAAATTCAAACAATGGCTGGAGGTCTGTTTTACATTTGATCCTATTTTTGCATATGATTTTTGTATCAAACATTTAATATCATAGCATATTTAGTGCTTCTGCCTTGTTTTTGTAGAATTTTTGGTGTATTTTTTAAGGCTTTTGAGATGAACAGTAATTCAACCATTTTGAGATCAAGAGGAAAATAGTCAATCCCTGCTAAATTATGGCAACCCACCCCTCAACTTCAGACCATACGGTCACACTGTCATGAGGAAGAATAGCTGTTAGTTATTTTAGCATATTGGTGTTCGCTAGAGGCTAATTGGACGACAGAAGTCACGGCGGTAAATGGTTTGTATTTGGGGAATTTTAGTTTGATTCGAGGCCAATTTCTTGGTCACTTTTGTAGAAATTTGGACCTATGTAGTCACGCCGAAACACATGAATTATTTTGGTTTGAGATGGGTTGCCAACGAAGTAAAGGACCACAAAATCACGCCAAAAAAAAGGGGGTAAAAGGCTTCTGTTCACATAGAGGAAGAAGTGTGAGGGCTCCATGCGTGTGGAACCGTAGGGTGTGGGATCCACATGAGTGGAACCGTTGGCTCATGGGCCCATGCACACAAAACTAGTGTGAAGTTGCAGGCAGGTGTGTAACACGCACCTGCATGGTGGTTGAGGCGCACGTGTGTCGCAACCTCTTTTTGGGCACCCAAATAGGGTTGGGTGCTTGCGAAGGCTAATGGTTTGTTTATGTTTATTAAGCTTAGCCTAGACTCTCCCAAGTCCATCAATTCACGACTTTCCCAAGTTCACCAATTCATAACTTGATAATCCAAAATTTTAACCTGTAAGTTAATTATAAAAACAGAGTCGCCACTAATCAATTTGATGTGGGTTGATTAGAAACCCAAGCGAAATATTGGGAGGAATATTCACTCCTATGCAACTAGAGAAACTAAGTTCAGGGACTTGATTACATTAGTTAATCACTAATGTCCTTCCGGTATCTAATTTTGTTTAAACCCTAAGGCTTTTGGATTTTTGAGGGATTTTCCATGCATTTGTAGAGGAAAAACATTTTTTTTTTGTCTTTCTTTTTTCATTTTTGGACATAAAAAGCATTTTTTTGGATTTTGATTTTTTTGAAAACATAAATCATTTTTTGGTTTTTTCTTACTTTTTGGTTTTTTTGGAAAAATATGGATGTTTTTATTTTTTTTTTATTTTCTGAAAAATAAATTATTTTTTTATTTTTTATTATATAATATAAAAACCGAACCGGGTCTCGACGGGCCGAAGCCCAAATCGGCTTGTGTCGCGTGACCTAGTCCGGTGAGACCTAGCCAAGCCGAGCCCGATGCGTAGGCCTAGTTCGGTTTCTTCTTCTTCCCTTTATATTTCTAAGAGCCCAACAACCCAACGACCCGGCCCATGCTTGCCCAGCCCAATTCATTTAAAAACCCCTACCCGATTCGTGACCCACACCCAACCCAGTTCACAACCGTGACTCGGTTCGTGGAACCCTACCCAGACGCAACCCGCTTCTAACCCGAACTTGACCTGACGCGATGTTTCCTCCCTCTCGCCTAATTGCAGCACCAATGGAGGGGCTGGGATGGCGAATCGGTGATGACAACGGCGGATCGATGAAGACGTCACGTCAGAAGGCAGTTGCTACCTATCTGTGGCAAGGGCAACGCATGCGGTGTAGCTTGAAGCGACGACATCTAGGCTCGGTTAAGGCGACAATGGTGGCATAGCTTAAGGCGCTAGCGTTTGGGCTCGGTTGAGGCAATGACGTTGAGGCTGTGGTGGAGCTAGGGTGGACGGCAAATAGCAATGATCGAATGGCGATGGTATGGGGCGAACAACGATGGTGACGGGAGTTGATCTCACAGACATTTCCCCCTTCTAAATTTGGTGCCTAGACGGCCCTTCCTCTTCTCCGACTAGCTCTCTCAGACTCGGCCCATTCCCTCTCCGGCCACAAGCTCTCAGATCTCGACTTGTGAGCATTCAAGCCTCCCTTGAAGTCTCTCGAGGGAAGCTTTTGAAGCTCGTTTGCTGTCGATCTTGCTTTGCATCCTTCAAGTCCCTCATTCGATGATGGAGGTTCTTTCTATTTATAGGCGAGGGGTGGCGGTCGGCGAAGGCTAGGCCGGCGGTCTTTGGTGTGTTGACTGGCCCACCTTTGTCAGTTGAATCGGCGTCATTTCGAGTGCATTTGGGAAGACTTTTGGGGAAAGTCTTTGGGAAAATGCAAATACTTTTGAGTTAAAGGTGTTTTCCGAAATGCAAATTGTGTTTGGTAAATTTTATTGTAAAAGTCAATTGTAAGTATCTTTGAGTAAAATGGTGTTTGGGAAAATTATATTTGCAAAGCCATTTGTTATTTAAAAAAAAAGTTGGTCGACCAAAACAAATAGTTGCCGGCGAGGAGCAGGTGGTCTGGCGAAGTGGAGGAGGTCGTGTGTCGTGACCCAGGCGACCTCTAGCCACCTCTACGACGAGGTTGTGGGTTGCCAGAGGTCACGGCGACAGCTCGCGGTGACCCAGGTGGTTGCGGTGAGGTGGAGGAGGTCGTGCGCCACGACCCAAGCGACCTTCGCAAACTAGATTTGGGTCGCGGCGACATCTTGGGTCGCCGAAGGTTGTGGTGTGGTGGCAGAGGTCCCACATCGTGACCCAGGCGACCTTCGCCACCTCCATAACCTAGATGCGCGACCTCCGCCACCTCCATGACCTAGGCATGCAACCTTTGCCACCTCACTACGACTCAGATCTGGGTCGCACGACTGGTCGGTGACAGTTGCTGGGGTGCTGCGACCACGCCGGCCTCTCTTGCCCGTCGTTGACCCATCACAGCACCTCGCTGGCCTTTTTGACGAAGAAGATAATGAATAGTGCCTGCTATTACCAAAATGTTGAAAGCCCAAGGCAGCCTAAGGCTTTCAGCCTTTGGAATGCTAGCATTTCTTTAAGGCAAGTTTCATTGGGTGTTCCCAAACACCCAATATTTGGGCAAATGAGATTTGGACCCCCAAAGTGCTTTCCAAAGTGGTTCCCAAACGGAGCCTTCTTTCCCTTTCCACGAAGGCATGCTCGCCTTCAATGCCGTGTCCTCTCAGCCACTGGCCTACACTCATCTCTCTGTTGTAGGCTGTCGTCGAGCATGTCTTCATCGCCGAGCATGACTTGCAGAGGCAGAAGAACGAGGAAGGGAGAAGAAGACAAGAGAAAAAAGACAAAGGAAAAAAGGGGGCCAGGGCATGGGGGCTTGTGCGAGAAAAAAAAAGGAGGGGCTGGGCTCAAGGCCCAGCCCAATGGGCTGCATTTTTTTTTTTCCTGTTTTCTTTTCATTTTTGTTGTTTTCTATATTATCTATTATTTAGTATCCAAAAAAAGGAAAAATACATAAGTTAAGGCCTAATTAAAAACCTAATCAATATTTAGGTATCAATAAGCGTGCATGCCACGCACCCATAGGATCACGGACCCTTTAATTTTCAATATTGCCTCTATTCCTTGGCTATTATTACAGTTTTGCCTTTGTCGAATTAATTTACAATTTTGCCATTAGCTAAAGTATTATTGTTTTGTCCTTGGTGGCATTAAATTACTATTTTGTCCTTCATGCATATTTGTGTATTTGATTCATGAAATTAAACATCCAATGATCCATATATTTTAATTAATTAGAGAGTAGCCACAACATCTTTAATTAGTTAAATTATATAGTAAGAGCCTCCATATCACATTTATGGAATTAATTGTAATTAATCATATTAATATGATGAATTTTATCCTACATGAATTTTCATTACATTAATATGATTAATTAGGATGAAATATTATATCATTTTTATTAATTTACCCACAGGGATTATGAATCTACTTAAATTAAAAACTTAGCCCACAAGCAGTTTTTATATTATGTGATTAATATTTGTGGCATGTTTACATTAGTAAAACATGATTTTATGTATATTTTGCCTCAATTTTTGTGACATAAGCATGATTGTTTGATGTATAGTTTTGCAACCTATGAATTTCTTTGAATTTAAAAGCAATGTTCCTATATTGAACGGTGAAAACTATAAAACTTAGAAAGAGTTAGTTCTTTTTCAATTTAGGTACATGAACATTGATTATGCTATAAGGAAAGACGAGTTGCTTGCTCTTACTAATTCAAGCACTGCAGCTAAGATAGCCCTTTATGACTAATGGGAACAGTCCAATTGCCTTAGTGCAATGTTCATAAGGACTAAAATATCATAGTATCCGTGGTTCGATTGTTCAACATAACAATGCTAAGGCTTTACTGGAGCCCATTGACACGTAGTTTGAAACTTCAAAAAATGCACATGCCATGACCCTAATTATGAAATTTTCATTGATGAAACTCACTAGCGTTAGAGGTGTGCATGAATACATCATAAATATAAGGGACATTGCAGCCTAGCTCAAGAGCTTTGAGGTTAAAATATCTTAATCATTTCTTTTCTACTATATTATGAGCACTCTCCCACAACAATCTGCACTTTTTAAGATCTCTTACAATACACATAAGAATAAATAATCAATTAATGAACTCATGACTATGTGTTTTCAAGAGGAAGGACTGATTATAGGATCTGGAGAAAGTACTCATTTGGCAACATAAGGAAAGAATAAGGGAAAATGTAAAATACATCCCTAAGTTGACATTAAGAAAGAATCTAAATGTTTCTTCTGTAAAAAGAAGGGGTATATAAGGAAGGATTGTGTCGATTTAAGGATTGGCTTAGAAAAAAATGTAATCTAATATCTTGTGTTTATTATGAATCTAATATGGCTTATGTGAATCACAACACTTGATGGATTGATTATGGATCTACAATTACAATCTACATTTTGAATTCCTTATAGGGCTTTCAAAACTACAGGAAGCTAGTGGGAAGTGAGTAAAGTATCTATTCATGAAACAATATGCCTTCATATGTAGAAGCTGTTGGGACATGTGAATTAGTTCTTAATAGTGGCTTTATTTTGAATTTGAAAATAACCCTTTATGTTCCTAATTTTTCTAGAAACTTAATTTCAATTTCAAGACTCGTACCTTCGGGATCTTTTAACTTTTTAGATTCAAACTTCAGTTTATCATTTAAATCTAAATTTTTTTAGAGTGGTACTTTGTCGAGATGGTCTTTTTCAAATTAGTTTACAAGATATGTCTATTATAATGCGATGCATTTTCATGATAATGCTAATATAAAATGATGTGTTGTGAATGAAGATTCCTCTTTGTTGTGACATCAGATATTGGGATATAACTCCATAGATATAATTGAGTGATTGGTAAAAGATAAAGTACTTAGTACTCTAGATTTTACTCATTGTGATACTTGTGTGGCTGCATAAAAGGAAAGCAATCCACAAGACAAAGAAAGGTGCCAAGAGAAATACAAAAATATTAGAAATCATACATATAAATATTTGTAATTCATATATAGACTCGTTTGATCAGAAATACCTTTAAGGTATTTAAGGCAGCAATAGAAAAATAATGTGATAAGCAAATTAAGATCATGAGATTAAATAAAAGTGGAGAATTCTATAGTAGATACACTAAAGATGGACAAACACCTAGTCCATTTGCAAAGTTTCTTCAAGAGTATAGAATAGTTACCCAATATACTATGCTTGGTTTTTTGGACTAAAATGGTGTAGAGGAAAAAATAAACTGAACTTTATTGGACATGGTGAAGAGTATGCTTAACAACTCAAAACTTCCTAAGTCCTTATGAACTGAAACACTTAAGATGATAGTGTATATATTAAATTGAGTTCGACCAAGGTTGTTGAGAGTGCTAGTATGAACAAAATAAAGGAGTTAGGGAAGAGAATAAGAACACAGAAATTATAGTGGTTCGGCTTAATCCAAGCCTACGTCCACTCTCCCACGATAACAGCCTTCTTGGCTGGATTCCACTATGCAATCAACAAGAGATTACAACTTCGAGTGCAAACACTTAGTAGTAGATCACATTATCTCACTAAGTCACTCTTTTGGTATTTCTCTCACGATTACAAACGTTTAAGCTCTCTAAAGATAAGTATATGATCGAAAGTCGCTCAGACTTTGGAATTATAAATTCTACGCTCCGTCTCTTACTTGCTCATCGGTCCTTCATCTCCTTAAATACTCCTCCACTTCCAAACTACCCGTTGGACAGTATCCCGGAGAATCGTCTTCCAATATACCCATTGGACAGCTCTGTATCTAGAAGATTTGGTAGCCGTTGAGTGACAAAGGTAAAATCCCAAATTGATTGCGATCGCCCATACAAACGAAATCTTGGTTTCCATAAGTAAAGCTTCTTCGTATAGAAAATTCTTGTCTTCAAGATCCAATCGTCAATCAATTAGATTGAATCAATCAAATCAATCTTGATGTGGAATCCAAACCAGATCACTAGCTGTTGTATGATTGGGCTTGAGTTACGATTCATCGAATCTGGATGTAAAGTTTGAGTCTAGACTTTACAATATGAGTCTATAGACTTTACAACTGGTCCGAACATATCTGCTTCGAATAGATTTAGCTTTAAGGTGTACCGGTCAGCTTCAGCATAGAGTCTATCTTCTCATTCAAAGCATTCACGTCCAGTGTGGAATTTTGTCAGAGTGAGCAGACTTCTGATATAGAACAGACTTTGACACTAAAGTTTGGCAGTCTTCAGACTTTGAGTCTTAAGTCGCGTCTTCGAACTTTGACACGAAGTCTGGAAATCTTCAAAATATACTGGACATATGTTACGTTCGGTCTTCCGCCGTCTTCGACTTTGATAATATCCTTTACATGTTCTATCATCTGCATGGTCTATTACTCAACCATTAAACATGTTAATAGCCTTTGATTTATTTTGTCATCTTCAAAACATCATAAGGGATTTCCTTAACAGTTGTCCCAAAGATACCTTTTGAGTTGTTAAAAGGTTGGAAATGAGTTTATGACAAGTACACCTTTGGGGATGCTCATCTAAAGTGAGCGTCTTCAATCCATAAGAAAAGAAATTTGACCTAGGGACTATAAGTGAACATTTCATTGGATATGCTGAAAGGTCCAAAGAATATAGGTTTCATATCCATCTTACAACACTAGGATTGTGAAATCAAGAAACGCTAAGTTTCATAAAAATGACTTGATTAGTGAGAGCAATCAATTGAAGGACTTTATTCTTGAGAAAAATCATTTAAACACTCAACTTTCCACCTCAAGTATAAGGTTGATTGTTGTTCATAACGCCCTTCAGTTCAATCGGTTATTGAGCAATCTACTGATATTCCACAACTTGTTGATATTAGTATAGTAGATCTAGATTTTCAACAATTACTAGAATCTATCAAACAACCAGTTGATCAACACGCTTTTTCAAGAAAATGTTTATGCAACATTGAGAAGATTATTAGAATAAGGAAATTACAATTCCTAGTGGTTATATTATGTATTTATAAGAATCTAACTATAATACTAAAATTGAGAATGATCTCGAAATGTTTTCACAAACCATAAATAGTGATAAAATTTGAAAGAGATGAGTTCTATGACATCTAATGAAATTTGATATTTGGTTGGGTTGCCTAATGGTGCGAAGGTCAGTGGTTGTAGATAGATCTTCAAAATTAAAAAGAATTCATTGGGTAACATTGAGAGATATAGAGCTAGACTTATTGCGAAAGGATCCACTCAAAAAGAAGGAATCGATTGGGGTGTCGAAATTTTCTCCTATACCTAAGAAAGATTATCTTCATATCGTTTTGGCATTAATTGTCCATTTTGATATGGAATTAAATCAAATAGATATGAAAATGGTGTTCCTCAATAGGAAACTAAAGGAGGAGGTTTATATGAAACAACTTGAAGAATTCTCCTCTAGTAAAGTGAGCATTTCGTGTGCAAGCTTAAGAAATCTATATATGGGTTGAAACAAGCATCCAACCAAGGGTACTTAAGGTTTCATGATATCATCTCTTTATTCAATTTTGTTTCCTTGTACTATATGTAGATGATACTCTATTTGCAACCAATGACAATGGGTTGCTGCATGAGATGAAATGATTTCTCTCTAATAGTTTTGATATGAAAGATATGGGTGAGGCATTTTATGTCATTGACATTAAGATATATAGAGATAGACTTTTAAAAATTTTAGGACTATTTCAAAAGACCTATATTAATGAGGTTTTAGAGTGATTTTGGATGAAATATTATTCCTCAAATATAGCACATATTGAGAAGGGTAACAGGTTTAATTTGAACTAATACTCAAAGAATGATCTAGAAAGGGAACAAAAAAATAACATTCTATATGCTTCGTTGTCGAAAGCTTGATGTATACTCAGGTTTGCACTAAACCTAACATCGTTTTGCTATGAGAATGTTAGAAAGATATCAAAATAATCCAAGTATGGACCAATGGAAAGTTGTAAAGAAAGTAATGAGAAACCTTCAAGGTACTAAAGGCTATATGCTTATATATAGAAGGACTAACAACTCGAAAGTAGTTGGTTATTTAGATGTGAACTTTGCAAGTTGCGTTGATTCTCAAAAATCAACATTTGGATATATTTTTATGTTAGTTGGCAGAGCTGTGTCATGGAAGAGTGCGAAGTAGACTCGACTTCTACTTCTACTATGGAGGCTGGGTTCTTTTTTTGTTTTGAGGCTAAATCACATGGTGTTTAGTTGAAAAGTTTTATTTTTGGGCTTAAACTTTTTAATTCTATTTCTAGGCCATTATAAATATATCGTGATAATTCAACTGCAGTTTTTATGGCTAAAAATGCCAAAAGTGACAATCGAAGTAAGCATATCAACATCAAGTATTTAGTCACAAGGAAATGTGTTAACGAAAATATAGTAGAGCACGTTAGCACTGAATTGATGATAGCTAATATTTAACTAAAGGCATGCCATTCATGAAGTATAAGGATAATGTAACTAGTATGGAATAGGTCCCATCATGTGATTTGTCGTCATATAGATGATTTTTGTTGTATGAAACTCTTATTCTATTGTAATGTTGATTCTTAATTTTTGGTCTACACATTCTGGTATTTAAAAGAATAATATTTATTATTGGTTCTATAATAAACATAGGGTTTATTCACTAAGATGTGTTGTAACAAATAGGTTGACATTAATGAAATAAGATGCATTATGATACATGAAAGATATTATTCACTCTTAGAGGACATGTCGTCATGATTCATACGTTTTGTTTCTTTTCTTTATGCATAAGTTCTCATAAATTTGGTTGGATAATCCGTAAGATGAAAATGTTGGGATCAAGTAGGAGAATATTATATATATAATGCGATCCTATATTTTTAGACCCACGTTTCATCTTTTTAAGTAGTGGTTATTCACCGACCAAAAAAAAGTAGTGGTTATTCCACATATGGTTTTTCCACACTTCATACCTTTTCATGATAACCACTTACTTGATAACCATCTTGATGGAAGACAGTTTATAAAAGGGGCATTTGTTCATTTCATAAATATAATCACATGGTCTAACGTAAACCCTCTCATTTGGCAATACACCATTAGTATGTGAGGGAATTGGGTTAGTAGAATGTACCCATAATTTCATTGAATCTTCATAAATTTTCGATGAATGCAAATTCGAATAATGGCTGGAGGCCTATTTTACATTTGATCTTGTTTTTCACATATGATTTTTACGTCAAACAAAGGGGACGCCGGTTTGTTACACCAAGGCTAGTCAACGTGCCAAGGACCAACGGTCGAAGCCTCCGTCGACTAGCCTTCTTGGCCTGTCGCAAGCTAGGGAAAGACATGACGAAGAGAAAGAGAGAGAGATCTAAGGGGTTTCTTCGAAGAGACATCCAACAAGCCTGAGAGATCTAAGGGAGTGAGAGGAGGGACGAGAGAGCTTCTAAAGAGAGAAGCTGAAATTTGGGGAAAACGGTTGAAATGAAGAGAAATCGAAGAAGTTGAAGAAAAAAATAACACAAGAGCAAGATTTGATAAAGTGAGACCGAGAGTTTAAGAGTGAGAGTCCCAGGCGGTGTCCTTAATCATGTGGCTTTCATTTCTTCAGTCGTGGAACTTCTAGTGGATTCTCGATCTTTGTTATGGCTTAAGTCCACCTTTTCGAGGATCCTAGCTTGGCGACACAAGGATGGCTGGCCATAACCTTGTTGACACCTAAATTTCGCCTACATATTTTAAATTAGGGCTTAGCTTTTATTGGCATCTATTAATCTTCATTTTCTTTTCTTTTAATTTTCAAATAATAAATGATAATAATAATAATAACCAAAAACTAATAAAAAACAAAAACAGGAGAAGCAGCCCATCGGGCTTGGCCTTCGTGCCATGCCCCTTTCTTTCTTCCCCCTCCCCGCACGAGCTCTCGGGGCCTAGCCCTTCCCTTTCGACTCGGCACCTTTCCCCCTTTACCTTCTTCCTCCTACTTGTCTCATTTTTTAGCCTTTGCAACTTGTGCACAATAGACCTACGGCTAAGAGAGGGTAAGCCGACATCAGCTAGAGGAGACGTTTCTTAGGCGTTATTAATGCTTGCCTTCAATGTCAAGCGTACTTCAGTGGAGAAGCAAGGATGGGATGCCAGTTTAGCCGAGAAGGTCCGGCTAACAAGCCAAAGGCTGGCGGCTGAGGCTCTCCATTGACCGAACCCCCTTCGCTTATAAATAGGAGGATGCAAGCTTCGTGGACAGGCACGAGCGAACTTGGAGACCTTCCCCAGAGAGACTTTAAGGGGAGATCAAAGAGCAAGCAAGAGAGGAGAAGGGTCACGAGCTCACACAACCTCCTCCCAAGAGACATTGGGGGAGTCCGATGGCGAGTGAACCCTAGAGAGGGAGAGGGTCGGGTCTAAGCGAGTAGGCCAGAGAAGGAGGTTGTCCCGATTCGAGATTTGAGGAAAAGAGAGGTTCTGAAGGCTAGATCTATAGAGTTGTCACGCCTCGAACTTCCAACACATGCACATCCCTCGGTGGTCGATAAAATTGTGACGTCCTAGGACTTGTCGCCAACCTATTCATTTTATGGCACATGCAGAAGCAGATAAACAAATCCACAGACAACACAAATATGTGATAGAGAAGCAGGACAACAATTTTCACAAAACGCTTTTATAAACAAACTAAGTTTATATACAAGGCTAGTCCATTAGTAGGGCTTAGCAAAAAAGAAGAGCCGCTAAGCCATCTTGGCACTAGACTCCTCATCCATAAGCTTCGAGGGCTCCAAGTCCACCATGACACCATCAAGGGCATCGAGATCCATTAGGTGCGCTGCTTCCCATACCTCAGTTCTAATAGGAGGTCCGTTAAAACCCAAAAGTTGGCCCTCTTGACCCCCTTAAGGGAAGCTAATGTACCACGCTATGAATTTATGAGGTACTAACTCAGGTAGGCCCTCATTGACCTAAATCGTGGTCTCAACCAACTCCCAACTCAAGGTAGTCTCGAGAATGGAGAAGTAGGTAAACTCGAACTCCATTGTCTGTGGAACCCTGTACTGCACGTGATGTGCTTCCATCTATGAACCTGAAAAATTAAACCCACGATGGGGTGAGACAATGTCTCGGCAAGTCTATGCCCTAAACTCGACTAGGAAGGAAATACGCCTAGGGGTGACCTAACCACACAACCACCGAGACTCACCTCGCCTCAGTTCCTCCTTGCATATCAGTACAGTTCGTATACACAATGCATATAATAGATGCATACATCAATTGGAACATTTCACTAAATCTCAATAAATCATAGAGATCCCAATTATAAAGCCAAATCGTTATGACACGTCTCATACCGTGCCACACAATTTTATCTCATAATTAGACACATTTAACTCAATCATTCACACGTTCCAATTAATTACTACTCGCACAGGCAATTCTACCCGATGCACATCGGTCTTCTAACGTAGTCAGGCTTTGTCTCATCTCTTGAGCACGGCCGACGCACATCAGGGACAGGTTCTCACAACCATCACACAATCATGCAATTCCGGCAAAGAACATTATGATTTGCACTCACATGCCTCAATTAAGATAATGTGCTTGGCCTATTTTATTCGTATTAAAAACATCCGGTGAAAATAATAGTGTGTGGATACACGGTCAGATCGAACTAGAAAAATTAATATCCTTCATTTTAAAATCTCACTATTTGATATAGTATTTAAAAATATTTTTGGTGTCAAAACCCAACACCAAGTATTTTTAGGGATAAGTGTTCGAAGTCCTAAAACTTGTCACGAAAATGCATTTCAGTCCTAAAACTTGCAAAAGTGCAAATAAGTCATCAAACTTGTCAAAATAGTTCAATTGAGTCCTAAAGCTAACACCGTCGGTATTTTCCGTTAAAAATACTGACATGGCATTTTAAATTAATTTTTATTTTCCAGCTGGCTTTTAAATTATTTTTTATTTTCCAGCTGGCTTTAAATTATTTTTTATTCAATTTTTTAAAAATGTATATTTAAAAACTAAAATTCATTTTTAAAAACTATTAAAAAAGAAAGAAAGAAAAAAAAGGGCAGAGGAGGTGGCCATCCATCGCCGGAGGGGCCGGCGGTCCGCCGCCGCCGCCCAACGTGGCGAGGCCTTGCCGGCCCAGGGCGGGCCGGCAACCCTCGCCCGACGCGGCGAGGCTCCTCGGTGCGGGCGAGGCCTTGCCGGCCCGGCGAGGGCGCCGACCCTCGCCGGGCGCGGGCGAGGCCTCGCCCGCACCGAGGAGCCTCGCCCGCGTCGGCGAGGGCCCGAGCGAGGGCCGGCGAACCTCGCTTAACGTGGGTGAGGGAGCCGGATGCGGGCACACCGGCCCTCGCCTCGGTGGCCGGCGACCGTCGCCGGACCTAGGCGAGGCCTCGGCGGCCGCCCGCGCCAGCGAGGGTCGCCGCCCCTTTGGGGCCGGCGAGGCCTCGCCCCGGTCGGGCGGCGGCCGACGATCATCACGGCCCCCTCCGGCGATGGGCGGCTGCCTCTTCTTCTTCTTCTTCTTCTTCTTCTTCTTTTAAATTTTTAACAGTTTTTAAAAATTAAATTTTAGTTTTTAAATATAATTTTTTAAAAATTTTGAATAAAAAATTATTAAAAACCAGTTGGAAAATAAAAAATTATTTAAAATACTACGTTAGCGCCACGTCAGCATTTTTCGTCAATAAAAGCGCGGCGTCAATTTTAAGACTCAATTGAACTATTTTGACGAGTTTGAGGACTTATTTGCACTTTTGCAAATTTTAGGACTAAAATGCATTTTCGTGACAAGTTTTAGGACTTTCGAACACTTATCCCTATTTTTTAATCAAATACCAAAATTTCATAATTTTCAAATAAATATTTAAAAATCACAATCTTCTCTCAATTGCACAATCTAACAATTAATTGCATAAATTAAGCACACCACTACACGCAATTAGCACAAAATTCCGACTACGGGCTATCCCGGTATAATTTTCGGAAAATATTAAATAATTAAATAAAAACAAAAATAATTAAATAAATGAAAATTAAATCAATAAATACATACTTAGGCCTAATAATGCTAATCTACCCACCTATTGGACTAATTAAATTACCTTAACCATCCTAACTACAATACCACATATTAAACTAACTATAATCACTAACCACCTAATTAACTAATTTAACTAAACACACTACTAATTATATTAATCCAATCTTAACTTAATCTAAACACCTCTTAAGCATCATTAAACTCCTAAGCAAGGTTTATTGAGTAAACACATTGGATTAGCAGACCGATGAGTTCATAATGACGGCAACACAGAGGCGAGCGGAACACAAGCCTATGGCAACACCAAACGGGGGCCGGAAGAGGCCTAAAATGGGTTACGAAGCCCCACAACCACTGCTAGCCTTCGATTCTATCGAAGTGCCGAAGGGGCTAGGCTAAGGGTTCGGCTTGGCTTGAAATGACCACACTGGCAGCAGATGGCAGTGGCAGAACAAGGGAGGAGCAACAGTAATGGCTCAGGCGAACGGTGATGCGGGCTGCAGCTACAACAAGCAATCTGGCTACGAGTTGGACCTGGACGTGAGGCGATGGACTCGCAGGCTTGCGAATGGGACGATGGGTGTAAGGGACATGCTGGCGGTGGCGGGCGTGACGGCGCTAAGCAGCTTTGGGTGGGTGGTCGAAGGCTGCTGGTTTGGCTAGCTGGTTCTTTGATTTTCTTGAGCTCTCAACTATAACAACAATGGGGAAAGGGGTTGCAAGGAAGAGGAAGAAGAGAGCTCAACTGAAGGGGGACCACCAAATGCCTTAAAAGTCTTGGAAAAATATCCAAAACACTCAATGCTTGCCCCCAAAGTCCATGGTTGTTATCCTCAACCATTTTCCTCCCTCAAGTTTCCCAAACAAGCCTCCCAAGGTGTCCCAAATGTTGCTCCCCCCATTGGCTACGAATTTTGGACATTTCCCCTTCAATTCCATCCAATTCCACTTCAAATTAATCCAATTGAAGTGCCAAAATGTCAAGATAAGTGCCCATACTCAATTCCCAATTTTTCATTACCAATTAGTCTAACTTGAATACCAAAAATCCACACAAAAATGATCCTCTAATTTTCCCGGTCCAAAATAGCCCAACTTTGACTTTTCGTCAAAAACTTAGGTTCACAGAAAAATCTTTGGAGGATGAGTCGATGTTAAATAAATCTTGACTAACAAAATTTTCAATTTCTGAAATCGAATTCAATTTCGAGGTTAATTTCAACTGGATGCAATTTTAATGTGACCTAACCTACCAGGTAATTTTTAGGAATTTTTAGTGCATTTGACCTATGGTTGATTATTTTTTAATCACATTGTACATCTTTGACTTATAGGCAACTCTCGATTGTCGTGAAAATCTTGAAATTTCAAATATGGGCACAAGATATAGAAATGGCAGAAAAATCGGTTTAGTGCCGTTTGATGAGAATTTTGCGATTAGGTGAAATCACCCACGCTTTAATCACATGCCTCTGTCAGACCGACCTATCTCCAATCTCTGATCGATTTTGACGGTGTGGTATTGACCCTTGTAGATTAGCACGGTCGAGCAGTCTATTTCTAGTTGAATTCGCAAGTCTTTTGCGTTTAAATTCCTTAATGGCTTCACCTGATGAACTAGTTATCTCGTGAGTGGCCAACTCAAAGAAAAATACCATAGGCGCGTCGATGAAAAGCCCATTTCATTTCATTGAAAACAAGGTTGAAAATCAAGATGTCACGAGAGGACCCTCGAGGTCAGGCCGCCATAGCACGCCGTTGTCCATCGCGATGCTACTCCCCCCCGATGCTGATCACTGCTTCCTCCCTAACATAGATCCACCATCGTGTTGATGTTTGAGGTTCAACGTGAGCCGAAGCGCCCATCCATTGCCACTCCAACGACCCAGCCATCCCTCAACTTTAGCCAAGCTTTGTGCTGTCGAGCGCTGTCGTCCCCTATCATTGCACACTCCCATCTCTGTTGTACAAGGTGGGAACCTCTATGTTGCTGTTGCTCCCCCTCGAGAACCAACCAACCACCCAATGTGTCATCGCTGTCGCTTCCCCCCGAAACCCTAGCCACCACCCAATGCGTCACCGTCATCGAGTCACCACCCGGTGATGTCCCAACCAACCCCCTTGGTGCAGCAGATTGTTGGACTCTAGGGCTCCAAAAACTAGGTTGGCAAAGGAGAAGACGGGTTGAAATCGAGTCGGGCGTGGGTCGTCAATTGAATAGGGTTTTTGTAGGAATTGGGTCATGGTTATGAAGTCGAGTCGGACCGGGTCGTCGATTGGGTAGGGTTCGTCTGGGGTTTGGTTTGTGCATGTGGGTCGTAGCCTTTGGGCTGGATTTTTTTTTTTAAATTGAAAACGAACCAAATCGGTTTGGGCTTTTATGTTTAAAGAAAAAAAGGAAAAAATCCTAGGCCGGCCGAGCCCGCGTTGCAATCTTGTCTAGGTCTCGGGTTGGACCCAACCCAAGGATCCGACGTAGGTCCTTTATAATATAAATTATTTTAGTAATAAAAAAACAAAATAATTTATTTTTCAAAAAAAAAAAAATCAAAACATCTCATGTTTTTCTAAAAAGTCCAAAATATTCAGAAATAGTCAAAAAATGGTTTATATTTTCAAAAAAGAGATAAAAAATGATTTTTATATTAAAAATAGAAAAAGATAAAAAAAAAAATGTTTTTCCTTTGCAAATGCATGGAAAACCCCTCAAAAATCTAAAAAGCCTTAGGGTTTAAACAAGATTAGATACCAAAAGAGTATTAGTGATTAACTAGTGTAATTAAGTCCCCGAACCTAGTTCCTTTGGTTACACAGAATGATTATTCCTCCCGATATTTCACTTGGGTGTCTAATCAACCCACCCCAAATTGATTAATGGTGACTCATTTTTTAAAATTAACCTATAGGTAGAAAATCAAATCATTAAATTGTGAATTGGTGGACTTAAGAGAGTTTGGGCTAAGCCTAATATACCTAGCCAAACCATTAGCCTCTCGCAAGCATCCTTCCCTAATTAGGCACAAAAAGAGGTCACGACAATAGCCCGACTTGTTTTGGGCAAGTATATTGGTCGCCATTGTCGAGTTGAGTAAGGAGCAAGAAAAAAAAGAATAACAGAAAAGGAAGTCATAAGTGAGGCCTAGCCCCTCCAGTTTGTGGGCGATTTAAGACAAAGAAGGGATAGAAGAGAGAGATGGAAAGAGGGATTGAGAAAAGACAAAATAAAGAAATGACAAAAAGAGAGGGAGAGAGGGAGAAATATTTTTTTTAAAAAAAGGAGGGAGGTGTGCAAAACTTGGGCTAGCTTATTATATTATTATATTATAATTTTAAATATTTTTAATAAAAATCCAAAAAATCTCTTCTTGAGGCAAAGGCCTAAAATTGATTTTGAGCACTTTTCTCTTAAAAATGAATAAAAAATCCTTTAAAATTTCTGAAATTAAGGAAAGGCCTTTTTTTTTTGTATCTTTTTTAATGCATGAAAAATCCAAAATAAAATAAAATTAAACCTTGGGTTTAAACAAAAATTAGGTATCAAATTTGTTAGTTGAGCAGGAGTAAAATATTTTTCATAATATTTTACTTGAGTTTTTAATCAACCCACCTCAAATCGATTAGTGACAACTCTTAAATGAAATCCGACTTACGGGTTAAAAATTCAAACAACAAATAGTGAATTGATGGGCTTGGAGAGTCTAGCCTAAGCCTAATACTTTGTTGAACCATCATCCTCCATCTGCGCCCGCCTATAAAGAGGCGTCAAAAGGGAGGTTGCGAGAATCATCAATACTACTATCACCTAATCATTCGGTTAAAAAAAAGCAATAATAATGTAAATTGCAATCTAGATTGAAGGGTTTGTTTATTTCATGAAAAAAATTACTGTTGCTGGAAAATGCTTTTAAGAAATTCAATTTCAAAGATTGTAAACCAAATTTTCATATTTGTTTATGCTAAAAACAAGTTGAAAAATATTAGTTCATGGCATTTGGTAATAAGTGAAACCTTTAAAGGCAACTTGTATATTTGAAAATGATATCTAATGACTAACAAATTGAAAATGAAGTTTCATTTGTTTATTATATAATCCATCACAATAACAAGCATTCTAAAGAAATTCGAAAAGAAATTATAAAACCATATTTGCGAAATATCATATATGATAGTATTTTTAAGTAAATCCAGAATATGATAGGCAAGATTTATGGGGAAAATAAAACAGAAGAGACTTCTCGAAGAAAAAAAGATATACACGGTGAGATTAGGAAATAGACATAAAGGACATGTTCTACTCACTTGTATGCGCAGCAAGAGGCTAGAAAATAATATCCTTTCGGCTAGAAGAGGAACTCATTTTTCCTAATCTAAACTTGTGTTTTTATTCAATGGAAAACAATTTTCACTAATCATGTAACCTTTTGTCATCCAAATCATTGAAATGTACGTATTAATTGTGTTAGAATCGTCCCATATCAAATAATTAATGTAGTGTGGAGTAGATAATATATCATAATTGGTCTATCACTCATTGACTTAAGTTTTTAAATAAGGATGGGTCCAACTAGAAAAATTGACGAGCTCAAACTTGAGCTCCCTCTTAGCAATCTCCCATTATGAATGTATAGTGTTTAGTGAATATGCTAAGGAATGAATCTCGTGATCAACATAGTTTCTAGGCAACTTTCATGGTTTGGTCTAAAAAAAGAAACTTGGATGAACATGTAGATGGGCATTCCGAGTGTATCCAACACGGTTTTTGTTGACCTGCTATGACAATGCGATTTCATGGTTTGGAGAACAAAACTAGCTAAAGCATCACCGATTGACAAAGCAATTTCAAACTATTATGAAGATGACACTTTTCTAAGGAATTCAAATCCTTGGCCATCGGTGAAACTTGGCCTCACCCTTGGTCATATGATTATTACAGCCAAAGTCTGTTACCCAAGGATTCGTTGTTTCGATAAGAAAAATAGGAAAAAAAAATAACAGTCACATAAGCTAAAGAACTTTGGGTAATATCATTACTTGGTGGGATTAGAGGTAAGAGATATTGTATTTACTCCTGAGTGAAGGGAAGGCTATGTGGAGAATTAGAATCGCCATGTTCCCATGTCATTACAAAAGGCATGTTCTCTGTCTGAGTCTCATTAGATGAGACTTGTCGCGACTTACCCCTCGGGGGAGGAGAATAGGTTTATGGGTATTGCCTAAATGATAGACCTAAGGCTCATGATTAGGTACGGGCTCTCCCAAGCTTATATCTCATGTGACGTTGGGGTATTTTTAAGAATTTTGCAAAAAGGAGTCGCCACTAGTTTATTGGGGTTGGCTAAAAACTAAGTGAGGTATAGGAGTATATCTCACTTCCTACGCAACTAGAGAATCTAGAATCGAGGACTTGATTACATTAATTGACCAATTAGTGCCCTTTTGGTACCTAATCATATTCATTTTAAAAGAAAATATTCTTATAAGGCAGTTTGAATTGATTTTATACTTATTCACTAACATAAAAAGTGATCATACGAGTACATAATTATTAAAGTGACTATTAGCAATCAAACTCCTAATTGCAAAAATTATCACATGTAGCTAAACAATCATAAACATAATTAAATATGTAAATTAAATCTACGACATAATCGAAATGAAAGCAAATAAATGCCTAATTACACCAAGAATGCAAGACATGACAATTCCCAACCAAACCTTGCATTTTTTAGATTTTCGAAATTTTTAAATTTTTAAATTAATTTTTTTCGTAAAAAAATAAATATTTTTTTGGCCGGTCCAAGTCAAGACCGATTTGACCCAACCCCAGTCTAACTCGGGTTAGGGTGGGTTGGACCCGTTTAGGGCGGGCTAGTCAGCCCACCCGAATGGGCTAGGATAGGTTAGACTAGCCCCTGGTTGAGCCTTCACTCGGCTAGGGTTGGGCCTTAACCAATGGGCCCAACCCCTTGCAAAATGGCTCCTCATGAGCCTAGGTAAAAGAAAGGTCGAGTGGGATAAATCTGTGATCTAGCCCAACTTAGCCCATGACCCCTGCTTTGTGGTCATTCAATCATGGCAGGGGATAGCGACACATCACACGGGTGGGCTTCCGAGAAAGAAGGCGGCAACCAGTGTTGGTCAAGCGGCTCATCAAAGGTGGCAAAGGGCTCGGTTGAGGGCGATGCTCTATCGGAACATGACCCCTGCTCCGCGACTACCTAGTTGCGGCAAGGAAAGAGGTGTAGGCGAATAGTTCAGGTGACTTCTGGTTAGGGCACAACGAACGCGTTTCGGCTAGGAAGGGGCACAACTCGGCTTCGGGCTAGGCCGTGGTAGCGCTCTGGGGATCGAAAAAATGGCTTGAGGTTCAAGACGATAGCTAGTTTTCGCTCGGGTATTTCATTGAATGGGTGGAGGGCGCTAAGGCTCCAAAAGAGTTTTGGCTCGGACGAGGCCCGAGCATAGATATATGGGCTAATGAGGCATGTCAAAGCACAAGGGAATGCGAAAGGGGACGAACAAGGGCTGGAGCTCGCCCAAACTAGTTGGGATGAGCTCCAGCTGGCTCATTTCCGAAGATGCATACCAAGTGCTTAATGAAGTGCCTACCTAGGTTCCAATGGAAATGGCGATGGTTGGCGGCTCATCGGTGGCGACCGGGTGTTCTGAGGGGCTCCTCGACTCCTTCAACAACCTCCACCAGCTCTCCCCCTTGTTTTCTCTCTAGTTTCCCCTTTTCTTTCTCTTCATGCATTATGTTCTCCCTGTTCTCCTTCAATCCCCCTCTGTTTTGCCCTATTGGCCTCTCCTTTCCTTGGTTCTGCCCCATCTTATCCCCTCCTTATCTCTCTGTTGTTACTCTGCTGTTGCTATCTTTTCTAGTCTTCTGCAGGTTTGCACATGAAGATAAGAGGAGGAAGACAATTGAGGCGTGAGCGAGCTAAAAGGAAGAGGAGATTGGGCCGCATGGGGGAAATGGGTTAGGCCGAGCATGGGGGAAAGAAAAAGGAAAGAGGGGTGGGCCGAGCCAAGGCCGGATCTAGCCTGACCCGACCCCTAAGCGTTTTTTTTTTTTTAAATAAGTGTCAACAACTATCTCTCTTTGAATGTAACCTTGAAAATGTTGTATTCAAAGATAGAAGACACATAAACTATTTCAGCGGTATAGAGACCCTGAATGTATAGGCTTGTACCAGGTCGAGCTGTGAAGCGTGTCGGGTCAATAAGAGGAAGAAAGACCTCGAGCTACAAAAGAACACCGTGTCATAAAAAGAAAGAGAGATTCCGGGTTACAGAAGCACATCGTGTCATAAGAAGAAGGAAGATCCCGGACTACAAAAGCACGTCGCTTCATAAGAAGAAGGAAAGACCCCAGACTATAGAAGCACACCGTGTCATAGGAAGAATGAAAGACCCCGGACTATAAAAGCACGTCGTATCATAAGAAGAATGAAAGACATTAGGCTACTGAAGCATGTCATGTCATAGGAAAATGAAAGACCCCGGCTATAGAGGTATGCTGTATCGTAAGAAAAAGGAAAGATTCCGAGCTACAGAAGCATGCCATGTCATAGAAAAAAGGAAAGGCCCCAAGCTCCAGAAGCACGTCGTGTCATAAGAAAAATGAGGCACCCTAGGCTACAAAAGCACACTTTGTGTCATAAGAAGATGGAAAGATCCCGGGCTATAGAAGCACGTCGTGTCATAGGAAGAAAGACCCGGGCTACGAAGTACACTATGTCATAAAAAGAAGGAAATACCTTGGGCTATAGAAGCACACCGTGACATAAGAAAAATGAAAGACCCTAGGCTATAGAAGTACCCTTGTCATAAGAAGGAAAGACTCGGGACTACGAAGCATGCTGTGTCATAAGAAGAAGGAAATAAATGAGGTCTCACCGTGTAACAACGGGTTTCGATTGAGTTGAAAATGCATGATTTGAGGAAAACCAATGAACCTTTGTAAATGACATGATTTAAGATTAACCATGAACCTTTGGAGATGACATGGTTTAAGGCTGACCATAAACCTTGTAGATGACATGGTTTAAGGTTGACTATGAATCTCTAGAGATGGCATGATTTAAGGCTGACCATGAACCTTTGAAGACGGCATGATTTAAGGCTGACCATGAACCTTTGGAGACGGCATGGTTTAAGGCTAACCATGAACCCTTGAATATGACATGATTTAGGGCTAACTATGTAAAGGTGCTAGTATGAACACCTAAGTGGGTGAATAGGTATAAAAATATATTCTGCAAAATGTAGTGAAAACCTTTACATTTAACCTGAGTCTAAATAACAACAGACTTTTGAAACTGAGTCTGAAGAATAACAGACTTTGAGCAAGTTCAGATTTTAGCAATTAAATAGAAATACGAACAAAATAAAGAGATTCGGAGAAGAGAATAAGAACACAAGGTTTTAGTGGTTTGGCTTAATCCAAGCCTATGTCCACTGTCCCACGCTAATAGCCTTCTTGACTAGATTCCACTATGCAATTAATGAGAGATTACCACTTTGAGTACAAATACTTAGTAATAGATCACACTATCTACTAAGTCACTCTTTTAGTATTTCTCTCACAATCATAAACGTTTAAACTCACAAAAGACAAGTGTATGATCGAAGATCGCTCAGACTTTGGAACTATAAATTCTACGCTCCGTCTCTTACTTGCTCATTGGTCTTTCATCTCCTCAAATACTCCTCCACTGCCAAACTAGCCATTGGATAGTATCTTGAGGATCATCTTCCAATCTACCCATTGGACAGATTTGTATCAAGAAGATTTGGTAGCCGTTGAGTGAAAAAAGTAGAATCCCAAATTGATTATGATCACCCATACAAACAAAATCTTTGTTTCCATAAGTAGAACTTCTTCATATAGAAATTTCTTGTTTTCAAGATCCAATTGTCAATCAATTAGATTGAGTCAATCAAATCTAACTTGATGTGGAATCCAAACCAAATCACTAACGTTATATGTTTGGGCTTGTATTACGTTATGTCGAATCTGGATGTAAAGTCTGAGTGCAATAGACTTTACAATTTGAGTTTGAACATATTTTGCTTTTGAACAGATTTAGCTTTAAGGTCTGAACATAGTCTAAATAAGTTCAGCTTCAGCATAGAGTGAAATTAATCGAGTAAGCAAACTTCGATGTAGAACAGATTTTGACACTAAAGTTTACCGGTCTTCAGACTTTGACACGAAGTCTGGAAATTTTCAAAATATAATTTAGACATGTGTTATGTTCAGTCTTCTAGCCATCTTCAGACTTTGACAATATTCTTTACATATTTTATCATCTACATGGTCTATTACTTAACCATTAAACACGTTAGTAGCCTTTGATTTATTTTGTTATATTTAAAACATAATAAGGGATTTCCCTAATACTATGAACCTTTGGAGATGACATGGTTTATGGCTGACCATGAACCTTTGAAGATAACATAGTTTAAGGCTGACCATGAATCTTAGAGATGACATGGTTTTAAGGTTGACTATAAATCTTTGTAGATGACATGGTATAAGGTTGACTATGAACCTTTGGAGATGACATGGTTTAAGGCTAACCATGAACCTTGTGGTTTTTAGGAAGCACCTGCTAACCCTTTGGAAACTCCGTGGCTTTCCGGGAAATCTGTCAAACTTAACTTAAGCAAATGTCATTAGGGATGGCATCAAGAGATGTATTGGCAATACTGTAGTATTAATTGAATGAGCTAATCAAGCTAAGTTTGATTGCCTTAAGAAACATGTCGATTAGCATCATTTGGCACATAATCGTCATCTTGCTCAAGGATGTATGATTAATCAGCAAATTCTCTGGGCGTTAAGCTCTTATCAAAACGATTTTTTTACTCGTGAAAAAGGCTTATTAACCATGCCAAATTAAAGCTTCTTAGTTTAAAAGGATTTTTCACATGCTCTCAATAAAATGGCTACTAGATCCCATCCATTCACGTGGGAAGTAAGTGATTATTGAGGATAGCTCACATAACCTATGTGAAAGGCTTTTAGAAAGATTCGCGATGAGTACAATTTGATCGATCAAAAATGTCTTTTGAAAGGACCGCAATATAGGTTTGGTCATAAACTTACACAAAGGGATTATTGCTTTGAGGCCAATAAATGAACATTTGTCACTATTTTCATCAGGTTTATAAGTCGAGAGCTTGGAAGATAAAATAGAGTTGCTTCCACTTCTTCAAGTAGTAGCTTCTTTGTGGTATTCTCATTTTCACTCGAACCATCCCAATCGAAGAGACTTCAGAAGAGGGTTGTAATGTTGGCTTGGGAGAGGCTTAAAAGGCTTAAAATTTTCAAGGGGGTTTTTAAGAGGCAGTGATCATCATGGCATCGTGACCAAGTCACTCGATCTTTCAAAATCATTTGGCTTTTGAAATACAACACATCTCTATAGTCCCTTGACTAATCATTTCTGCATGGGAGCTTTGCTCCTTTTTCTAATTTCCTTTACTCTTACGATGATTTTTTTACATAGGCACTTGGACTTTGATCATTTTTATTTCACATAAATGTAGCATTTTCGCTCTTTTTCTTGACGGGCATTGACCTTGCTTTTATCAGGCACACTACTTTTTCATGTTCCTTAATTTTGTTGAACTTTTTGCTGTTTAAACTTTTGGAGCTCTTATGACTTTCGAGATGCTTTTCACATTTTCTCGTAAATGTCAATTGTATGTGGTCAATCCTTATGCCTTGCCCTAGTGAAAAGAGATGATCACCACTCGAGATTCAGAAATGATCAGACCCAAATTAGTTGAAGTAATGGGTATTAGTGTTTGGGTAGAGAATGAAATGTTCTTCTTCACCTTGGGATGAGTCCAGCTTTGATGAGAATTCCTCTGAAGCTATTGCCGAAGATCAATACAAGTAAAAGTAATAGAATCTTTATCAATTTTTCACTCTACATCTCAACCGTAACTTCCTATGCTGCCCCAATGTAGGGTTAACAAGAGATTAGTGCGGTGCTTGGGATTGATGAAGAAAATGCTTTTATCATTTCAATCTTTACACTCAATGCGAGTGAATCCTTCGTCCTAAGAGAATGTCGCTTTTCACTCAACTCTCAAAAGTGTTTGAAGGATGTGTTTGAAAATGGTTTGCCTTTTTTCATCCTAAACATTTTATGTTTGGCATGGTTAACATCTCCATTTCACTTTACTGAGATCATCTGAGTAGATCAATCTCCATAGAAAAATTTGATTCAAAATGAATAACCCACAAAATGAGAAAATAATTTTGAGATAAAAAGGATGTTCACAAAGTTTGTACAATTTTTTTTCCTTTTCTCAATTATTCATTTTTTGTGTTTGTTTCTAGGAAAGTGCCAAAGGTTCTTTTTGTAATGGAAATTCTCCATTTTTTTTTCATTTAATTTTGAGAAGAATGGTACTTATCTGCGGCATGGTGACTTGGTAACCTTGTAAAGAATGTGAAAGAATATGTTAGTGCAAAAATCTTTAGGGATTGAAATGTTGGAAACAATACATTATTACCCTTCACTCACTTTTATCCTTTGGGACCGACATTTGTTGGATTCACCCTCACAAATATTTGGTAACTTGACATTACCCTTCACTTACATTTGCCTTAAGTGTTTGATGTTTTCCTATCAAAGGAAAAAAAAAAGAATCATGCAAGAGACGCTATCAACATGAGCAATTGGAATCGACACAATTTACTCTTCACGTGTTTTCATTCTTCAGGTATGAACTTTGCACGAAGTAGCTAGAATTGATTGAAAAATGGCTATGTGACCCTGATTTCATTCATGAAAAGGTATTCTTTATTGTATACAACAATTTACAAAGTTCAATTCCTGCTTTTTTAAATGCTCTTTTCGAAGAGATGTTTAATTGACAAAGAGCTTGAAAAATTTAAATATGAATCGTTAGATGTGTTTATCAAGATCTTGCTTTGAAAAGAGAGGGATTGCTCCTAATTTCCACATTTGAGGATATTGTTCTTTAGGTGCTTTGCCCATTTATTGCCTACGAAGAAAGGATTGGACATTTTATTTCCTCGCTCAATTGGGAATCATTTATGAATTATACACATCCCTTTACGCCTAAATGGATAGTCAGGTCTTAGCATGATTCCTTGTTATAAGGCACTGCTTCTACGATCAAGGTGCAACATTTTCCCCCATTTATCACCTTGTGAGAAGAGGAGATGAAACGGGTTATTTCCTTACTTAATTAGGTTCAATTGAGGAATGATACATCCTTTCTTGATGAGTTTGACAACGTTGTCCCAACACACTTCATTGGTGGGGGAATGAGAGATTTTTTTGTCAAACATTGCTCCTCCACTCTTTATTTGACAAACCTTTGTTTTGTTCGAGTCTGTCCTATACCCAAAGAAAAGGATATGTCATTTCTTTATGCTAAAGAGAATTAAGTTTAGGAACAAAATACATCAGTTCCAAAGTAAGACGATCAAAATCCCAAGGTATCTATTATGGAGGAAGGGATAATATTGACATTCTATTTCATTTGAATCTTTCATTGTTTAGGATGCATATGACTTAATAATGCTCCATCACATTTGATGGAACGTTACAAAACTTGGTACTCTTTGATGTCTCATTGACAATGGAAAAGAAAGTCATATTAGAAATGGTGTTAAAATTGGATAATTGGAATCGATATAGTTTACTCTTCCTTCGAATTTGCCTTTTGGATGCTTGGCAATTCCCCTCGTTTGTCTCATCATGCAAAGTGAACGAGATCAATGGGCTATTTTGGCACCTGAGGCAATTGCCTCATTTCCTTGCGATAAAGCATATAACAAAGCAGCATTTTGTGACACGAATCTCTAAAGTTGATTGCAGAAAGTTCTTACAGTCAAATGTTCAAATGCTTTAATAGCAAAAATGTGCAAGAGCCCTAGTGCTAGCCTTTTAGTAACATATGATGCGGCTCTTGATAAAGCTCATAAAAAACAAACTAGTGATGGCAATGCCAATGCCCAATCTCCAAATAAAGAAACTTCCTAGAACGGAATTTAGTTTCGTTTCGTCTCTATTGGAAGATTGGCGCCGACGAAGCCTCGACGCATGCTTGCTCATCGAGTTCCATGAGCCTACACTTTTATCTTTTAGAAGGGGCAGATGCCGATCTCAAATAAACTCCTCATTCTACCTGAGAAAGTGACCATGTGAAGAGAGGGCCTTAAGCAAAGCTTTCTTGAAATTCATTTTCAAAACATTTTGAAGGTAGACGTAAAGGATAGTTTGAAACACTTCAGAGTTTGTTTTTAAAATGATGATTTTCATGAAATTGAATTCTATCATTAAAAATGTGAGTTGCATGATTTACAAAAGCATCAATTGGATTCACAAAATGGAAAACATGATTCTTAACAAGGATAAAAACAATGATAAAATACAAGAAACTCTTGTATAGATAAGAGTAAAAATCAACTCATGTTCTAGCTCTAGAATTCACTTCTTTATGTGGTCAAACACAAGAATGCCAAGGAGTATCACGCATAACCTGCAAAAAAAAAAAAAAAGACTACAATGTTAGTATGTGAATGAAAAATTGTTCTTTCAATGAGGTCGCCTCTTATAACAAAATCGAGAAAACTGTTCATGCCCCATAGTCCCTATTATGGGATTTTGGTATTTCACCAATATTCGATGGCTATCAATCGAATGTCCACTCTATTCCAAAAGTTTCATATGCAAAAGTGGTATTGATTTTTGAAAGATTGATATGTGATTTTACTCATAGAAAAATGAAGTGACTTCTATTTTGAGAATTTGTATACAAAATCTGATTTGCATTTCAATTCCAAAATGTGAGAATGAAAGAATTTGATTAAAAATGCAATTTCAATTTTTGTGCCCCAATATATAATTGCAACTTGAAAGTTTTTTTTTTTTTTTTTTTCAAAATGTGATTTTGAGCCCATAACTAGAAATTTAAACAAAACCATGTGCTCAACGGGGCCAAATCAAAGTGTTTAGAACTTGCATTCAATGTTCAGTTATCAAGAGTGATTGCCAATTTTTTCCAATTATAAGATTACATCATCGAGGGCATTCGATTGATTTCTGCAAATTTCAAGATGAAAATTCAATTAAAAAAAGCAAATAAAAAGAAGAATGATACTTGTAGTGGGGATGACTTTCTCTCTCTCTATTATATATATATATATATATATATATATATATATTTTAACATAGACATGCACATGAGATGTGGTTCAATTTCTACTCTATATGGCTCAAAATGGAGCCAGAGGATCACCAGACCAAACCAACAAGGTTGCGGCTAGGTCGTGTTACCCATGACTCTGGTTTCGTCAAAGAACCGACCTGTGTCACATGGTTACAAACTAGGGTGGGAACCTTTCACATCGGGAAGGAAATTTCGGGGTTGAGATAGATGACTCGTACTACATGGTTATATTCGAAGCGGTATCCACCTCAACACCATCCTAGGTGATCCTATGCAACCCAAGTTCGGCGGCAGGTAATGTGTGCCATGGTGTAGTGCAATGCAAGGAATGCAGGGGTGAGACAATTAATAAACAAGCAACACTTCATACATATATAAACCATTCATTCCTACTCCCCTTACAAAACAAAGGTCAGCAATCACTTCCCCTTATACCTCTCATTCAGCATGAACATTTAGCAACTAACATGTTAGGGATGTACCATGGATCCTTATTGCCAAACAAAAATTATTTTTGAACAAGATGGATTTAGGCCTAAGTCCTCTAAGGTTTAAATGGAGTCTCCAGTGGAGTCGCCAAGCTGTCATGACTTACCCCTTGAAGGAGGAGAATAGGTTTAAGGGTATTGTTTAAAGGATGAACCTAAGGCCCATGGTTAGGCGCGGACTCTCCTAAGCCCATACCTCACATGACGTTGGGATATTTTTAAGAATTTTGCAAAAAGGAGTCGCCACTAGCCTATTGGGGTCAGCTAGAAACTAAGTGAGGCATGGGAGTGTACCTCACTTCCTACGCAATTAGAGAATCTAATGTCAATGACTTGATTATACTAATTGACCAATTAGTGCCCTTTCGGTACCTAATCTTGTTTATTTTAAAAGAGAAGATTTTTGTTAGGCAATTTGAATTGATTTTATACCTATCCACTAATATGTGAGGCGATTATGCAAGTACATAATCATTAAAGTGACTATTAGCAATCAAACTCCTAATTGTAGTGAAATTAGCACATGTAACTAAACAATCACAAACATAATTAAATATGTAAATTAAACCTACGACATAATCGAAATACAAGCAAGTAAAGGCCTAATTACACTAAGATGGCAAGACATGACAATTCTCAACCAAACCTTGCATTTTTTAGATTTTCCAAAATTTTTAATTTTTTAATTAATTTTAAAAATAATATTTATTTTTCATTAAAAAAAAAAAATGGCAAGTCCGGGTCGGGACCGGTCTAACCTAGTTGGGGCGGGTCGGACCCGTTTGGGGCGGGCCGATTAGCACGCTTGAATGGGCCAGGTTGAGTTAGGCCCGACTAGGTGGTTGGGCCTACACTCAACTAGGGTTGGACCTCAACCAATGGGCCCAACGCCCGCAAAAGGGCTCCTCGTGAGGCCAAGTGAAAAAAGGTCAAGTGAGCCGGATCATAAATCTAGCCCAGCTCGGCCCACGTCCCTACTTTGCAGTCGTTCAATCGCGGTAAGGGACGGCGGCGCATTGCATAGGTGGGCTTTCAGGAAAGAAGGCAACGGCCGGCGTCAGTCAGGCGGCTCGTCGAAGGCGGCAAAGGGGTTGATCAAGGGCAATGCTCTACCGCAACGCAACCCCTACTCTGCGACTACCTGGTCACAGCAAGGAAAGAGGCGTAGGCGAATGGTTTAAGTGGAGTCCGGCTAGGGTGTGACGGATGCGTTTCGGCTAGGCAGGGGCATAGCCCGGCTTTTGGCCGGGCCGCAACAATGCTTTGGCAACCGAAAAAATGACTTGAGGTTTGGGACAATGGCTGGTTTTTGCTTGGGTATTTCGTCGAATGGGTGGAGGACGCTAAGGATCCAAAGGAGTTTTGGCTCAGCCGAGGCCTGAGCGCAAATTTGGGGGCTAATGAGGCATGTTAGAGCACAAGGGAACGCGGAAGGGGACGAACGGGGGCCAGAGCTCGCCTGAACTGGTCGGGCTGAGCTTCGATCGACTCATTTTCGAAGACACATACCAAGTGCTTGATGAAGTGTCTACCTGGGTTCCAACGGAAATGGCGGCAGTCGGTGGCTCATTGATGGCGGCTAGGCATTCTGGGGGGCTCCTCGGTTCCTTCAATAGCCTCCACCAACTCTCCCCCGTTTTCTCTTTAGTTTCCCCTTTTCTTCTTCTCCATGCATTATGTTCTCCTTGTTCACCTTCAGTCCCCCTCCGTTCTGCCTTGTTGGCCTCTCTTCTCCTTGGTTTCGCTCGCCCCGTCCCCTTCTTCTCGCTTCTCCGTCGCCATCGTTTTTTTCGTCTTCGTGGTCTCGCGTGAGAAGACAGGAGAAGGAAGATAGCTGGGGTGTAGGCGAGCTAAAAGGAAGAGGAGGTTGGGCCGCGCGGGGGAAATAGGGTTGGGCTGAGCATGGGGGGAAAGAAAAAGGAAAGAGGAGCAGGTTGGGCCAAGGCCAAATCTGGCCCAACCCGACCCCTAGGTGTTTTTTTTTTTTTTTTTTTTAATAGGTGTCAACCAGACTCATCATGTCTGTTGATCTGGCCATGGTTGGCTTGAAAAATCCCACCTTTAGTGTAGGATATCCGATTGAGAAGATTTAATGTTCCGAAGATTTCTCCGACACCAAGGCTCTGTGTGACCATCACTTCCACAAAAATTGCATTATCTCTTCAATGAAAATTGTAATGCAAGGATTACCTACGGCCTTTAAATTTGGGTCGACGATTCACATGCGACTAGTTCATTCCACCATCAGTGACTGCCGAAGCGGATTGATCATGATGGTGACTTGGCTCGGCCATGAGCACAGATCTTTGTCATACCTCCTGCAATAAAAGAGAGTAAGCTTTAGACACAGAAGGAAGAGATATCATCATTCAAATTTGGCTTCTAATGGCAGCATACAAATTATCTAACCCCATGAGAAATTGAATGACATGATCTCGTTGTTGAAGCGTGGTGAGGTTCACGAGCAGCCCCATCAATACACGACGTGCATGGGTTACATATACTAAGTTCATCACACAACCCCTTTAAGGATGGTGTAATTAGTTGCGATTGATTCACTTTGCTGACATAGGTAGCGATACTTCACTGGATTTTCAAGATGCACCGACTATCTGTTGACAGAAACAATCGTGAAGATCTGTATGGGGTGGTTGATTTTTGTTGGGGTTTCATGAATCATGTATAAGAAAAATTAACGAAATAAACGCAGCGGAAACAAAGATATATTTTACACATGATTCTCCTTAGGCGTTGTTTGTGCGTTTTAATCAAAAATCTATACATAAAAGGGAGTTAAACGAAATACCTCTCGAAGCGCGCTTTGAAACAAGTCGGTTCGGATGTTCTACGGTACGAGTCCCACAAGCGTCGGACCTCTAGTTCAGACACACCAACAACGAACGTCGAACGGAAGAGAGAGCTTTCGGATATCCACCACTTCGATCGTGCTAGCAATCACGTGGAAAGAATCCGTCGTATTCTTGGTGTATAGTAGTCACGGCCCGAACGAGAAAATTGTTTCTCTTCCTCGTGTCTCAAAGACAAAAGAACACGCACACACTTTGCTTTCTATTTTCAGCAAAGCATCACTGATTTCTCACTTGTGTTTCTCTCGAACAAAACCAAAACCACACTAACTCTTTTCTCTGTTTTTCAACAACCTTTCTAACTCTCGTCCTCTCGAACATTTTATATTAAAAAATGACCAGCAACGGTTGCTGATCAATGGACGATCAGCAACCGTTGCTGATCGTCCATAGTGGGGTTGCTCATGCACGATGGTCGTGCATGAGCAACCGCTCATGCACGAACGTGGCATGATGGTCAGCGGTTGCTGACCATCAATGCTACGTGCATAATGGTCAGCAACCGCTGACCATTACGCTTCGTGCATGTGCACGAATTCGTGCACATGCATGAAGCTTTACTTTTTTTTTTAAAAATTTTAATAAACAAGTTAATTTAGGGCATAATACTATTAACAATTTCTCCATGGAGGATCACTAGACATGATGAAATGCTGAGATACCATGTCCCAATTGCATAAATGAAGGGTGGAAAATGTTTACCCTGTTCATTTAGCTAGTACTATATCTATACAAGAGAATGCAAAATGTGGAAAAGACAAACAAAACATAAAATGATACATATGGATTGGCCTTGTCATTATGGAAGCAAATTATCTAACTATAGTACAGAAGGATTGAAAGGTATTCACAAATATGGCTCAAGCTACAATTGACACATTTGACATGAAGGTTTCTAGATTTTTCAGGAGTATCCAGTACGTGAAGAGAGATTTCATCTCTAGGTTGGCCTTGAGAAGGGAAATCAGTTCAACTACTCCGCGACCAAATTCAGTACGTAACTTTGGAATTTCAAGTCCCTGATGTTTCTCTTATCAAGCCATCATCTCAAGAGGCTTAGAGCAAGCTGGAGAGGGTACGTCGCGGTGCCCATGGACGAAGGGAATCCTGCATTGGGTAGAAGGGATATTGTTATCCCTTGGAGATCAACAATTTTCATTTTTCCTTCTTCTGTTACCATTGATTCGCTTCAACTTGGCCAAGCCTAGCTTTTCTTAACACTTCTAATGGAAATTACTGAAAAATTCACGAGAAATTGTTGAGACAATTTGGCACGCTAGCAAGGCCACTTGATACAGTCTCAATTAATATGATTTTACAATTTAAATCAACCTTAAGTCACCATAGAAATAAATGAGGAACGATAATAGACACTAGATGTTTATGTGGTTCGACCCAAATATTAGTAATTACTTGTCATGACCTTTCTCAAGGTGAACCACCAAATGGAAAGCAAGTGGATTATCGTCGCAACCTACCCTTTCCATCCAAAGGGGAAAAGAAATAAGTTTAGGGCTATTGCCTAATACAAGCCGAAGGCTCTTGATTAAGCTCAAGCTCTCCCAAGCTCATATCTCGTGTGATGTTGAATTTCACTTCTTTTTTTTTTTTTTTTAATTCTTAACAACCTGAATATTTTTAAGAGTTGCCACTAGCTTATTGGGATCAGTTGAAAACCAATTAAGACATTGGTATGTTGTCTCAACTCCTACGCAATAAGGGATTCTAGAATCAGAACTTGATTATGCTAATGTCTATTAACACCCTTTCGATACCTTTAACTTGGAAAGTCGTTAGTTAACATGTCATATGATCTTGATTGCCGATTAGTGTTGTAAAAGCATCAAAATTACTAAATGATCATGCAAATGCTTTCATAGGCTTCATTTTCATCAGGGTCTAAACTAATACTAACCTACTATAGGCAAGTGAAAAACATCCAATTTAATGAAAGACAATGCCATAGGTAAACACACACGTATTGAAAGCAACTAGATAACAATACAAAAAGTCAAAACCCAATACAAGTCAGACAAAAAATACACGTGGCCTCGTTATAAGCCCCGAGACATAATCTCCAATGAGTTAGATTCGAATTAAGTTCAATTTCTTTTCTAAAGGACCATATTTACTAGAACCCCTAAACTAAAGGTCACATTAAGCTAAATCTTCTGCTAAAGTCACACAAATAGTTCAAGACCTAATTCTAAGCTATTGTATACTTTTTTTAACATTTTCGTTTTTTGTAAAAAAAATTAGAAGCAATTTAATTTTAATTAATAAAAAAACAAAAATGGGGGACCGGGGCTGGACCCTAGAGCATAGTCCGAGTAAGGTCACACATGGTGTGGGTCTTCTAGTAAACATTGGTGCTCGATGGTGAAGTTGCTTTGCGCAACATTCTGATGTGTTAGCGTGAGGACTTTTGATTGTTGTGGTCCTTGGGCAGTAGATTTCGACCTGCTCGGAGCTCGAGCATTTTAACGAACATATGGCGAGCAGCGAGTCGGGGAGCAAATATCGACCTGCTCGGAGCTCGAGCGCACACCCAAGCTCGAAAGCAATCAACGAGCAACGTTCAGATTCAACAAAAACCAACTCATTCAGGTCTGGCACGAGCAAGGACTAAAGAAACAGAGTCGACTCCCACCTCGCTCAAGACAGGACGGAACAAGCAGGGCAAAGAGGTTCGCGGAATTAGCATTCAACCGTGGGTGTCTCTACCCGGCGGCTAGAGGGCGAGCTCCAGACAAATTGACTACGACCGGTTCGAACCAAAAGGAACTCACCGGAAACGCCAGGCTCTGGGAGCGAGAAGTCGCGTCTTCGTGGGTGTCAGCTGGAGGTCGTCGGGTGTGACGGGACTACAAGGGAACCTCTCTCTCTCTCTCTCTCTCTCTCTGGACCTCTCTCTCGAAACGCGAGCTGTCGCTGCCGGTCCGCCGTCAACCGGACGTCGCGCGCGACGTGCCCTGTAGTTGTCCTGTTTCCCGTCGTGCATCGTCCTTCACTCCGTTCCTTCGGCTGGCGTGCAAGAGAGGGGGAACGAGGAGGAGATGGGGCTGGGCCAGGGAAGGAAAAATGGGCTGGGCCGGCCTAGGCGAAGAGAAGGAAAAGAGTAAAGAATAAGGGGCTGGGCAGGCCCAGCCCTAGCCCGACTTTGCTACATTTTTTTAATTAATTTATTTTATAAAATTATGAATTTTTTTAATTTAACAAATCTTAATGAGTTCTATCACTACTCAATGCAAATACTCCTAGTGTCTTTATGCTATGCGATTTAAACGAAAGCTATTTTTGTTTAGGGTTTAAAAATTACTCCTTGAATTTCTATACAATTAAACATTAAATGTATAGTCAAAATTTAGGTGTCAATAATTACTAAGCCAAAGGCTTAGCATGACTCTCATAGGACATGCCAATTGCAACTTGAGGATTTGATTTTATCAGTTTTATATGCAAATTAGTTGGGTGTCACCGTTAATTAATTATTGGTAAGTCGATTATACATCTAAGTAAAGTTTAGGAGAACATTTTACTTTTGCGAACAAGAGATATCATGGGTATGGGGACTTTATTATATTAGATAAATCTAAGATCCTTTTTGGTTCTTTTCTCCTTATTTCTTAATAAGTTTTAATCGTAAGCAACTAATATGTAATAGTCAATCAAAAGAATGCACAATCAATAATGTTACACTCAAGAAATCAAAACAACAAATACAATTGCTAGAAGTAGTGCTAACCTTGATGCAAAGCAAAGTATAACGATACTTGATTAATTTTCAAATATCTGCAAAATGTTAATTAAAAATGCATACCTAGCTAAATATGATTATGCAATTCTAACTAATTTTTTTTTTTTTGGATTTTTCTTGTTTTTGAAAACTAAACTATTTGCAACTGTAACCTAAGCATAACATGCGTGAATTATTAAACTAATGACATATAACATGACCTAATTTTAATGACAAGTAGAATTAGTATGAACTGCTTTAACATGCCATGCGCTTTAAGTTTTATGATACTAAACAAGTAATCACTGGATGACATTGAGATTATGAGGACATGGAGATAACGGTATGGTGACATGATGATGACATAGCAAAAAATGCATGGAATTGATTTGACTAATATTAAATGATATATGCATGTTATTTTTTTTAAAAAAAATTAATGTCAAAATAGCAAACGACTTAAAATATGAGATTGCCTAATTTAAATTATGAAATAATTTAGATTAAATCCTCTTCTAAACTAGAAAACACACAGGATTTGATCGAGACTTGTTAACAACACTATAGAGTACATCAAAGGGCTTCAATAGCTGACGTGCAGTTTAATAAAGGAAAGGCACCCTTTTATAAAATGGGTAAAGCCTTTGTGAAATCCCACCGAATGGGTTAAATGGATAAAGAAACTCTTGCTTATTTGAGAAGTCAAATCATAAGGAATATTCACAACTTGGATGTGTTGAATCCTACATAATAAATTTACAAGATAAGTGCATTGGAAATCCTAAAATTTATCACAAAAGTACAAATAAATCCTATTTTTTTTTTTAAAGTACAATCATCCTAAAAGTTGTTAGAAATTACAATCGAGTACTAGAACTTTTAACAAGTACATTCACAATTAGATCCTCAAACTTTCAAAAGTATAATCATTTGAACAATTTGATTGGACCAATTTGACAAATTTTGAGACTTGTTTGTGCTTTTTAAAAGTTTTAGAATTCGATAAATTGTAAGAGTTGATTGCACTTTTTGAAATTTTTTTGATTTAATTACACTTTTATGACAAATTTCAGGATTTCCAATGTAGTTATCTCTTATTTATTTGACGAAATTATCTTTAAAAGCGGTAAAGTTGCTACTTGGGGGAGTAGTTTAGATTAGGGGTGTGCATGGTCCGGGCGGGCGGTTCCCGACCTAGAACCGGAAGCGCCGCTAAGGACCGGTTCCGAAAAATCGGAACCGGGTGGATCCATGGAACCAATTTTGATGCCAAAAATTCTGGTTTCGCGAGGAGAAACCCACCGAGAACCCAATTCAATTGTCGTGAGAGAAGAGAGACAAGGTGACGGGGATGGACAATAGAAGGCAGCGAAGGTGAGCGGAGAACCGTTGGACCCTTGTACACAAAGTGATTACTAATGAGAAGTGAATTAAGTCGTAGCGAAGTGAATTATTCCGGTCCTGCTTGAAACAGGAAGTATGGATTTGCTTTGGTCAGACTCGATTAAAAGCATTCTCAACTTTAAGCAGAACCTATGTGAAATCAAACCTCCATCATCATCCAATTAACACATCATCATATGCTTCTCTCATTTTTCTTCAAATGGAGGTTATTTAAGTGCACTACAGATAATGAGAAGAAGAAAGAGAGAACGAACCTTGAAATGACTGCGAGAATGAAAGTGAAAGCTGGGATGAGGTTCATCATGGCCGTGCCCAGCACAGGGGAGCTGTAATTGATCCCGGCATACCCGCATATCTGCGATGCGGATCTGCATCAACCAAATCACTAAAAAAAATTCACCACGTTTTCCCGTACCAAACTCTCAGCAGTAGATCAAGACGTTTCGCTTTGAAAGAATTCCAAGAAAAGCAAAATCCACCAAGTCCACAAATTAATGCGAAACGAGGACACTTCACTCACTCACCCGACCAGAGCGAGCAAGAAGATTTTGCAAAGCACGGAGAAAGTGAGAGGAGGGCACGACCCTGACTTGCCAAATAGAGCAAACAAACAAGTCAAGAACTTAAAACCCTTCTCCCCCCCTTTCGCCCTGCCATCAATGGAGCTAGCGAGTGACGGGCATGAGCGAGCACGAACTTGCGAGAGATGATGAAGGGGCAAGGAAGGAGGACGAGAGAGGAGAGGGCATTACAGTAGAAGGCCAAGGTATACTTGTTGAGCCCGTCGGACATTGGCCATTTTCGCCACCACCATGCTTTGCTCGCTTGAACCAGAACCACTATTATCATCCCCACGAACGGCAGCGAACCCCGGCCCTCCTCCATCTCCATCTCTCTCTCTAGCTCTCTAGCTCTCTTCTCAGTTCGTGGGTGAAATAATTGGAGGACCCCGAGAAGCTTTCCTCCGTTTTACGGGACCGCCATCGATTGGATGATTTTGTTTGACTTTAAAACTGACGGAAGACAAAGATCTCTCCCTCCAACGGAAGACAGTGGCGGAGGAGGAGCAGCGGCGCGTGGATACTCGGGGATGAATCGAAGACGAAGAGAAGAAACAGAGATAATCGAAGGCGAGGAAGAAACAGAGAGAAGAGATGCGAATTAGGGCTCCGCGAGTCGCGACTTTTGTTTTGTTTAGTATTTTTTTAAAATTATAAATAGGTACCGGTCCTGTCCGGGTGGGCGGGCGGGCGGATCCGCCCACGGAACCGGGAACCGGACCGGTTTCCACCGGTTCTCAACAATTGGACCCGGGAACCGGACCGGTTCCCTCAAGAACCGCCGGTTCCGGGCGGTTCTGGTCCGGTTCGGGCGGTCCGGCGGTTCCCGGGTATTTTGCACACCCCTAGTTTGGATACGTCCCCCTTGTTAAATTAGAATAAAGAGTAATTCTAGAATGATAAGCCGCTACTTTGAAGAAAAGAGGGCAGCGACCGGCATGAGAATGGTGGAGGCTGTCTACCTCTTTGAGAACGACGCATTGTGCGACTTGTCGGCACATCAACGGCAGAATGGGCGGCTATGGTGGAGTCTATGAATGGTAAAGAATCATGCACGTATTAAGAAAAAAAGTATTGATTTGGCACACTAAAGTCTGCGATAGGGATAGATAAAACAGGAGAAACTATCATCTGCGCTAGAAAAAAAAAAAAAACATTTTTTTTCGAAAAGTGACGTTACGGCGGCTGACATTAATTGTTTGTGTTTCAGAGATAAAAAAATTCGTAACCATTTTGAGAAAAAGGATAGTCAATGAACATTCTCTCGGCAAAGCGCACTTATCAAAAGGGTGCTTGACATTTACAGTGCGCCCAAAACATATACTTAAAAAAAAAAAATTACACAGATGCTGTTTTACCATCGAGGACTTTGGTTGATGTCCGATTACTGAGATATGCTGCAGTGAATATTATCGTACGTACTTGCTTAATGACAATACTCAAATTGGTTTTAACCACAGCAATTTTCTCTGCAAATAACTGAAAGCTTGAGATATAGAGTGTTTTTATGTTGTGAAAAATAAATTATTTAGAAAACATTTTTAAAAAATTCATTCCTTAAATCACTTATGAAAATGAATGAATAAAAATATTTCAATCATCTATGAAGATATTTACATATAAGTTGTTATATCGAGGGTTAAAATATTTTTATTAATTAATTGTTTGAAGCGATATAATCGATAATTTTTTAAGAAAAAAATTTCTAAATAATTTAATTTTTACTAAACAAGCAGAACCATTTTAAATTCTATTGTAAAAGTTGCGTAGATGGAGCATCGATGGAGCATGAAGACGATGACCCTGATAGTTGAATTCAGTCTTTTTGATCTATTTCTGAAAAAAACTATCATGTGCATAATAATATACATTGATGAACAAATCTAATGAATAAATGTACTAGCACCAGCAAGGCAATTTGCGTCTAATTTCTTAATTTATGATTCAATCAATACACGGTGTTTTCCTTTTAAAAGTTACTCCAGATGACGCTTTGAATATCGTGAACTATCAAGAGGAATTCTCTACCAAGAGAGAGAGAGAGAGAGAGATTAATTCTTGATGCGAGAAGATTGCGTTTGGTCCCTGTTTATTCATTCAATGAGGACTTTATCTCCATTCTGATTCGTGTGAGCCCTCTAACTGCTCGCGAGGTATTTGGATGGTAAAATTTCACTAGAAAAACTATTTCATATGGTTCCTAATAGTTTTAGTCGTGAAAGTGATTGGTAAACATTTCATAACTATAGCACTTCCAAAACTGCGGTAACTTGTCACAATTTTCAAGAGGCTACTGCACCAAACACACAAGTTGTAGCACTTCATTGCTCTGTTACAGCTACACGCAACTACAGTTCAGCCATAGATTCCTCAGCCATAGCTATAGCAAACGGGCTCTAAGATTGATTATAGTATACAATCAATCCAACATAAGCTAAGTTATTTCTATGATTGACCTATTTTATTATATCTATGTGTTGCATATAATTTTTTTTCATCCTTATATATGAGATATTCTTGCCTAGGCACGAATCTAGAACTAGGTGCAATTATGACAATTGAATTTTGTGGAATTCACATGGGACTCATAGGATTGATAGCCAAGATTGACCCGTTTTATCATGGATTGAGTTGAAGGCAATTACTTGCTCTATATTGTGACCAACGTAATAATACCATTCATTTTGTAGAGAAGTGTCATAATTTCAAGCTGAAGCATAAGTCACTTTTACGTATCATCATAACTAAGTACAAAAGCATTGTCACACGTTGAAAAATGAGTTTTCGAAATTACAATATATTGTCGTAATCAAGAGAAATTGATTTCTCCTTTTAGGGGTTGGTGCACATGGATCAAACCAGGGTCATCGTTGTGATCTGTCAATGTTAGGATTGCCTTATAGTCGATAGCCATAAATGCCTAAAGCCTAATTGTGTTGGCTTGATCTTATTTTCTGAAAAATCATTATCCAAGTTCATGAAAGATGAAGATTTACATGAGTAAATCTTTTAGTATTTTAAATTTTCTAGGGCGGCCGACACTTTCAATTTGAAAACTAAGCACAATTACCTGATATCATGTCCAATATGGCAAAATATGAGAAAAACTGAACCTAGTAAATTCAATCGAGACAAATAGGGAGTGAAGTTGGAAGATAAATTTATAGACGAGAATATTTGTGATATGTTTATATGTGTAACGTACCAAGCGTCATTATTCGGTAATAGGTAAGTAACCTTTGATAGACACAAACTGTCTGACTGCGTTTTAGGTGTAACGTAAATAATTAAATTCAAATAGGAGTGGTGGAGATATGAAGCCACCATCAATCAATCCCCTGGCGATAAAATGATAAGCAGACTCAGTCGAGTGAATCCCATCCCAATCGACGAAAGCCGATGGGTCATTGCAAACAGTTGAGCCGGGCTGACCACAATACGCCGACGTATTGAAGTTGTATGGACCGCCTCCTCCACAACAAGCCGTTAGGGCCCCTCCGTAAAACCCTGCGTGATTGCACTCGTTTATTATGAACAGGTTAATCTCCTGGTCTTCAATAATTATAAAGTGTACCTTCAGTTATAGACTTTTAAAACAAATCATGTAACTACATCTGTGTTCATGTCAATGTCATCAACCGAAAGTTGCTGATGTTATATGTATATAATTCGGCTTTTGGATTTTAGTTCACAAACCAAAAGACAAGGTACTTGTTAGCTCCCATGGCACTACATATAATTGATAAGGAATGTTCCAATAATTGTTGTGTATGTATATACGAGAAAAATAATGTTTTTTTTTTTGAGAAAAATATATGATAAAGAAAACGTAATTTATCATTATATTAAAGTGTTTCAAGCATATTTATGCTAAATTTTTCATATTTTATATATACGAGGTGATTTTTATTTTTAAAAATAGTTAGGGATGGACTAGGCTATTTCAGGCCTAAGCATCTCGAACTCGAAAGCTCAGACAGTTTCAACTTAAAAAGGAAAAAAAGGAAAAAGGACAAGCCTAAAATTCCGGCCATAAAATTAGGGTGGGTCAAGCATTCGGACTACTGGTCTTTTTTGCTCATCCCTAAGTTGCAAGATGTGGATTTCTAATTTAGGAGACAATTCCATAAATATCGAATCAATTCACTTGGAGCCACACTCCAGCACAAAATGATGCTTTAAGATCTGGTTTCATCATATTGTTCCATCAATTTCATTCTACCCTTAATTGCCCTATGTGATTAAGCACAATCTCGAGTCTAGAGGTAAAGGGATAAAACCGTGGGGGAAAAAGGAAAAACTTGGCTTTCATTTGATGTACAGACTGTGTCAATTTTTTTTTTTTTTTCAAAATCATCTTTATAACAATGAATCTCGATTGTTATTTGAAAATAAGTCTATAACTACTTATATGAATGGTGATGAATGTGTTGTCACAAGATTATTAGTTTAATTAAAAAATATAAGTTGACAATGACATATGAGAGAAAAAAGAAGAGGTGAAAAGAAGGCTGACCGTAGAACTTTGGAGTGCGATAGATAGATATGGAGGCACCATAATAGTCAGCGTACATTATTCTTGCATGAGAGTATTGTTCTCTCAGTTTTTGCAATTCTTGCTTGAGGTAGTTATTGTGATTCTTGAATAAAGCATTATAAGCTTTGAGACACCCGGTTTTCGGGTCATACGCCGATTCATTCGCGCTTTGAAACAAAGTTAGATACATGGAGATGCAACCTGTCGGCAACTGTCCCGGCACCACCAGATTTACAGCCCCATCTTCTATCAGAATCTGTCATGATCATGATGATTCAAGGAAAAAAGAGAGAAAAAAAAAGATACTTGATAATAGTGAGAAATGAGAAAAGAAAAAAAGCAATCTCGAGACAAATCAAAAGGATGCTTTTGCAAGTATACATGAATCACTTCTGGGATCTGCTTCATGCATCATGGACATCATCATACTTCTCTAATAGTCACCATGACTGTGGGTCAATGTTTATTAGTGACTATTTTAGTTATGTCAATGTTTTTTTTTTTTTTTTTTTGGCGACATCTAAACTTCCTCTTGGTTATTTTTATTAGGGTTTACATTTTGTAAAGCTAATGAAAGAAGAATTTTTTTCTTTTTTTCAAGTAGTGATAAAGTCATATTCTATTTTTAATTTCATATTCAACATGCTAACAAAGTGAGCATTGATTTAATTGCGAAAAATTGAATGTTAAGCTCTAGACTAAAACATGCGTTTCACCAACATGTGCTCGTAGATGAAACATGGTGATTCAATGCAATCCTTAATTTTAATATGTGAATTTAACGTTAAGCTCATGCCAATGAAGTACTACTCCATAGGTCTTTATGTCCTAATGTGTCCTTGATATGGGGATAGGAAAGAAGCCCAAATTAGTGTAATTGCTCCATTTATTTGCTTTCGTGTGGAATACAAGAGAAAAATCGAAGTAAGTTGGTGTGACATACACTGACGGCTCGAATGATGGCTCCAACAATTTGTGGTACTAAAGGGCGTAGCTGTTCAATGGTTCGACCAAAGAGAAAGGAAAAGTTGTAGTCATTTTCACCTATCTCCCCACCAGAAACAGAGACTTCTTAAAGTACTCATCACATTCTGCACCCAGAAAAATGAAAAGTTGTAGCACATCTCAAGGAGACAAGATAAAGTAGTTTCTTTATTTGCGATTTGATAAATTATAGCACCTATTTCATCAAAGTTATACTAAGCGTCAAGCATCGAGCGGCAGACAGCCTTTGCTAGCCCCACATTTAGTTCGTCATTGATTTACTTCTCTCACTCAAGGTAGAAATTTACCTTGTTTGGTGGTGCAGAGAGACGACTTCAAACTCTTGAACCAGCCAAGCTGAACATTCAACGAGTCATTGGTCCACAAGGTAAAATTTTGAGCAGAGAAGAAAGACGCATCGATCGCCGTGGCACCAGCAACTGCAAAGTTCACTCCCGTGCGGACAGGTTGACCTTCGGCTACTGCCAGATATGGTGGAAGATATGGCAGTCCAAATGCTTCAGCTGCATTCTTTTTTTTTTTTTAACGTTAATTTTGAGGTTATCGATACTTTATTATCAGCATTCAAAAATAAAATATCCTGCTAGAGAAAAAATTAAAGCAAGAGCATGGAATACCTATGAAATCGATAATGAGGCGTCCGTTCGAGCATCGACCAGTTGCATGGTGGAAAAAAGTTTCTCCATAAGGGAGGTTTTTGATTTCCGGATATGCAAGTGCCCCAGTCATGAGGAAGTTTCCGGTGTCACTATGGGAGTCGCCGAAGTTGAAGATTGCATTGTAGTGGTCGGAGCTCGACAAAACGGACTTTGAAGAGAGGCAGCAGAGCAGGGAGAAGACTAGTATATTCATTCTATTCATGTCGAGTAACACTAGAGAATTTAGATGAAAGAAATGTCTGCTTAGGATTTAGCTTGAGCCCACAGAGCAACCTCACCTTCCCAATACAAGCAAGCAATGGAGTTCGGGCAGGGGAAGCTGAGAAAGGTCAGCACACCTTTTATTAAATGGCGGGGTCAGATATCCAGGATCTTGTATTACGAAAGCACATTCTCATCTTGAGTTTTGCTGCTTGTGCAACATTGACCACGCCATAGTCTTTAACCCAAAAGACAACGGAACATTTATCACGACACTTCAGTCAAAGGGTGGCCGACATTACCGCCACAGATTTATGAATTAAAGGATAATGAGTTATACACGGAGACGAAAAATGGATGGTCTGGGTCCCATGAGGTTCTTGAACTGTACGTATCTCATTATTCAAGTTGATCCTAAAGTTAAACAAGTTCCTATGTGACGCCTCCCAGCCATTGGCGATGGCTGAACCCTATTCTCTTATGATATCGGGTGGTGTCTGTAGACATGTTTCTTTGCCTCGCCAAGGCTCTGAAGCCACAGAAGTGCCGAAGAGAAGTATAGTGGAATGACATTTCACTATACAGACACATACTGTCATGGCAACTGAATACAGTTACTGAAGGACGTGGCAGACAATCTCAATGGATATACCAAAGAAAGAAAGAATACGTTGAGGATTACTTCCTTTTCGTGTAAGGCAAAGGTGGCAAGGATAACCACGCAACTGAATACAGATACTGAAGGACGAGGCTTTTGTTTCTATTCTCTTGCACATGCTTCATGATCATCCTGTGATGTAATGTCCTGGATTTCTGCCTAATCTTTCTCTTCTTGCTTATAAACTAGATAACCACGTAATGACCTTGTTCGACTTTGATAGTTAATAAGAAAAAGGGACCATTCTACTATTCCGCTTCCCAAAAAACGGATTCTTTTCCCTGAAATATAATTCTGAAAGAGTTGGGGTGCGTTTGGTAACGTTTCTGTTTAAAAATTGTTCTAGGAAACAGAAATAGAAAAAAGTGTTTCTGTTTCGGGGAACAATTTTTGAACCAAAAAACACGTTTGGTAAACTTGTTCCGGGAATAAAAAATGAACAGAAACACATTTGATAAATTTATATAATTTTTTTTATTTCTTTTAATTTTTTAATATTTTTATTTTCTTTTTTCTATTTTCTTTCTTAGTTTTCTTATTTATTTTTCCTTATTTATTTATTTCTTTTTTTCTTTTGGCCGGTCGCCGGCCTCGGCCATGGGCGGCGACCGGCCGACAAGGGTCGCAGCCTCGCCCGGCCACGGCAAGGCTCGCCAGGCCCCCAGGTGGGCGAGCCTCCCGTAGGCCGGGTGAGGCTCGGCCTCACCTTGGCCGGGCGAGCTCAAGCTGGCCCAAATCCGGGTGAGGTTGAGCTCGCCCGGCGGTCGGCGAGGCTCGCCTCGTCGGGTCATCACCGGGCGACGCCGACTTGGCGGTGGCCCGGCGAGGCCGAGCCTTGCCGACTGTTGGGCGAGGTTGGCCTCGCCAGGGCCGGCGACGCGCGGCCTCGGCTGGGGGCCGGTAATGCTTCGGCAAGGTTGTCGACCCTCAATGGCATTGCCGACTCTCAACGACTGGTCGCCATGGCCGACGATCGGCCAAAGAAAAAAGAAAGAAAAAAGAGAGAAGTGTTACTAAATTTTATTCCAAAAACAAGAAAAACCTTTTTTTTTTTTTTTTTTTTTTTTATTTCTTATTTCTGTTCCAAATGTGTTTTTGGGAACAAAAAAAATAGTTTTGGAACAAAAACGCAAACAAACACGTTTTTGTTCCTTTTTTGTTCCCAGGAACAAAAAAACAAAAAAAAAGTTGTTTAAAAACAGAAAAAAGAAACAAAAACAAACGCAGCCTTGGTAAATGATTGTAACTTACCGACTTTTTAGTAACTTATCGAAACTTTTAGGAAATAATCAACTCTTTTTTATAGTTTCCAAATTAATAACCTTTTTTTCTTTCTATCTTTTACCAACTCTTATTTAGTTTTCTTACCGACACAACTCTTATATGTTTTACTTATCATTATTTGAGTAACTTATCTACATTTTTTATATTAAATTACCCATTAGCTTTTGCTTATTGACTTTTCATTTGAATTACTTACCAAAATATATTCGATATTTTAAAAAAAAAAACAAATTTTTATTATCAAAATTATTATAAAAATTATAAACATCTTAAGCTTTGTGATTCGCGATCATGATAAAATTTAGGATGCGATAAACTTTATCATATCTCGCGCTTGATGCCCACTCAAGATAGGATAAATTCGGATATAAGAGAGATATATATCAAATAAACTTTATCCTTTCCTTTTTATTTATCAATTTTTTTACAGTATTACAAAATTTTAGTAAATTGCTTACCAAGAAATTACCAACCTTAATTGAAGTAATTACTAATTTTTCTTTTTTACTTACTTGTGAAATTTAGTAACTATATTTTAGAAATCAACAACTTTAATTAGAGTGATTATTAGCTAATCTATGATTAAGTTACAAACTAGTTTTTTAACTACATATTATTTGTGTTAATTACTGTTTTTTATTGGGCTCGCTAAATTATTGACTTCTTTTTACTGAACAAAACTTTAATTTACATATATATATATATATATATATATATATATATAAATTACCAAAACATCAAATTAATCAATTTTTTAAAGAAATTATCAAATTTATTTGAGTGACTTATCAATTTATCTTTCTTACTAAAGTTTAATTTCAACAACTTTTATTTGAAATTACCAACCTTTATTTGTGTGACCAATAACCTTTTTTCGAATTAAGTTACCAACTACTTTTGTCTTACCCATTGTCTTTTAAGTTACTCACCAATATTCATTTGTTTCTACTAAGATTCAACTTTTTATTGAGTGAAAACTTTTGGGCTTTGCCAATATAACAATCCTTTGAGTACCGTGAAAATAACAGTCTATTGTGAGTCACAAATTCTTGAAGAAGTGAGTCTAACAACAATTTATAATTATTCATGATTTGATTTTTATGATCAAGATTTGAAAGTTATTCTCATAGTACATTAAAGATTATAATGTAATCTTTTTTAAAATTTTATTCATCGTATTTACAATTGATGGAATTTATTACTCTATTTAGAAATTACATAACTCGATTAGAGTAATTGACATTTTTTTAAAAATTATTTTACACACTAATTTTGTGTTACTGACTCTTATTTGAGTTAGTTATCATGTTTACATTTTTTTTTTTTTAAAGTTACCAACTTTTCGTATCTTTGATTATCCTTAATTTACCTATCTAGATTACCAACCTTTCTTGTGGGATTTACCAATTTTTTAAGTTGAAAATTGAAGAAAATGTTTCGTGCGTGGATTGTTTAATTGGCGGGGCCTTCAAGTAAATAATAAAAATATTCCGATTCCTTAACATACTTTCATTCAAGTGTCTGACTTTATTCACTTAAGAATAATAATGACCAGACATTATTCAGTGTAAAATTTTTATATAGAGATCGTTGAATGCGTGAAGTTTATTATATAATTTGGTTGACTATCCTCTTCCGTCTAAATAAGAGTATTTGGATGCTATAGGTTGAGCAAGCCATGCAAGCATCTAACAACTCTTCATTTTCAACATGGCATTATATGCATTAACAAGGGATTGTTTGCAATATATGTTACCTCTATCATGGTATCAATAATACTTTTGCTTATTCTAATGGAGAGAACAAATATCTAAATTTTGATTAAATGTTTAGGACTAAAATTGTATAGAAAATAAGGGATTAATTTGGCCATTGTCACGACTAAATTTCTAGTGAATCACTTAGAATTTGGCTAATGGATTACTAAGTCTAAACTTAGCTCGGGCTCTCCCAAGCCCATACCAATTTGCGACTTAGGTTCAAGTTTTTAACATGCCATTGATTTTTCAAATAGGAGTAGCCATTAATCTATTTTCGGTGGGTCGATTGGAAACTCAAGTAAAGTAATGAGAAATTTACTTTACTCTTGCAAACTAGAAATTATGAGTTTGGGGACTTGGTTACGTTAGATTTCTCTAACGCCCTTTCAGTACTTTTCTCTTTTATTTTGAAAAAACAAATGTTTGGCAAGCAGCTTAAATTGATTTTAATTTGCTTCCCTAACATGTGAGGTGATTATGCGGGTACGCAAACCATCAATTTAACACCCAGATAAAGTAGTGAATAAATTGCAAAACTTATCTCATGGCATCGAAGGTGATCTGCATTGTTAGATTATAATTCACATTGACAGTCCTAGATATGATTTTCAATTAACACGCAATCACTTAATTTATGTTTACACTTGTTTAATGAGAATCATGCTTTATGCAATTCGTGCTACTAATCTAACATGAAATGATATGACATGGCAATATGACCTAAACTATATGACGCAAGTGAAATATTTTGTGTTTTCTTAATGAGCATGCAATCTATTCGGAGAATAAAATTGGTTTATTCTAAGACAATTTTTTTGGTATTTTCCATGAAATTCGAAATTAGAAAATGCGAAAATTATCTATGCATGTTAAGATATCATCCAATTTGTATTAGGAATTAGGTTAAGCCAAATCCTAATTTAAACTAGAGTAATCCTAAAATGCAACCTATCTAGGAGAAATTATCTAAACCTGTAATTAATTAAAAAATTAAACATGCCATCTTATCCTAACATGTAATGACGTGCAAAAAATGCCTTAATTTTATTTTTTATTTTTTTCTTTTCTATGGAATTCGAAATTAAAATTAACACATAATTAAACGTGCAATTTAAATTTTAAAAAACTAACATCCTAAATGAATACATTTTTTGGATTTTTATTTTTCAAAAATTCGAAATAAATAAATTACCTATGCAAAATAACCCTAAAACAAGAAATATTCTAGCATGAAGCTAATCTAACTCAATTTTCTTTTGGATTTTTTTTTACGAAAAAATCGATTCAAATAACACAATAACACATCTAGCAAGATAAGATTGATATCCATAAATTGACGAATCATATCCTGCGCATGAGATTAGATTGGTCAATTTTAAATAAAATCGGGAATCAAATCTCGAGCGTGAGATCAGATTGGCAATTTTCCATGCAATTGCGAGTTTTATTTTAGGCAGGAAATCGGACTATCAATCGTGTGCACGTTGTGAAATTATGGAATAATCCCTAATTTAATAGGGCTATTTGATATTGCGGACATGACAACATATCAGAAATTTCAATAATGTGCATCAAGGATATTTCAAACAACGAAACATAATATTTGGAAATTGAAGTAGATAAGATTTTCACCTAATTCAAATTTTGGCTTCCAAATTCGGATCCTCGTGGTGCTAAGCCCGGTGGCTCGTGGTGGCAATTCGCGCGAGCAGTGGGTAACTCGCAGCTGGTCGTCGCAAGTCACAGACTGCGTGATGAGGAGCCCAAGAGTAGCTCACGGTTCGCAGGCGAATTGTCACGGGACTTGAGTTCTCGGATGATGGAGCACGGCTTACTCGTGGTGATATCTTTGCTGAACGTCGTCAGTGGGGTCTCGGTTGCGAAGCAAGAAGATCTGGCTGCAATTGCAGATCGTCGTGGCCGTAAGAGGACAACACTTTGTTAGAGAAATCGTTCAGAATATTTTGAAGCCGACAAAACGTTTCCTTCAGTCTAGTCGGGTATCTGCGGATCGTCTAGTTTAAAGTCCGAAGACTCGACTACCGAGACTCAAGATTCAAGACTCAAGGTTCAAGACTCAAGACTCAAGACTATTCTCATTGTGAGTCTTTCGATCCAAAGGACGAAGGAAATCCAGAGCCGAAGTATATGGTTGAGGATTTAATCTTATCGTCCGGAGAAGATCTTTTTGGCTGGATGAATATAACGGATTCTTTTGATCTAAATCATCCGAAGATCCGATGGTCGACGAAGTATTCTTGGAATGTTCTATTCTTGGAAACCAAGATCCTGATTGTATGGGCGAACAGGATTGATGGGCTATCGTCAAGTTCCTTTTATAGCTCGAATGATCTTCTTGATTGATTCCGTCCAACGGGTAGATTGGAGGAATTCCTTTGGTAAGTGCCAACGGTATGATGGCATAAAGGAGTATAAAAAGGAAGACATTCTAGTTGTTTTAAGAACGTGATTGATAGAAAAATTCCAGAGTCTGAAGTACCTTGATTATTAGTCGATACAGTCCGAGCGAAATTGTATACACAGAGAGTGTTTATACTTGGTGATACCTTGAGCGAGTGTGGTAGATCATCTACACAGAGAAATCAAGGAAGAACAACACTGTAACATCTCTTTGTTCATAGTGGAATATTACATATCACCTATGAAGGGACAGATCGAGTGAAGGAGACCAGAATTAATATTCTCCTCGGTCAATATGAAGCCTTCAAAATGAAACCAGGAGAATCTATAACTGACATGTTTAGTCGTTTTACAGATATTGTCAATGGTCTTGAGAACCAAGGACAAAAATTTCTGATCCCATGAAGGTGAACAAGCTACTACGTGGATTCTCCAAGGACTGGAATCATATAAAGACTTCAATAAGAGAGACGCAAAGAATCATGCCTCTATCTGTCGACGAGCTGATTGGAACTCTTCAGTCATATGAAGTGGAACGAATTAATGAAGACGAATATCCAAGAGGTAAGAAATCTATTGCATTAAAATCAAATGATGACTCGATGATGCAGATTCTCGAAGATGATATGGACGATGAGGAGCTCGCCCTCATGATAAGAAGATTCAGAAAACTGAATAGAAAAGGCAAAAGGTTCAACTCAAAGAAACAAAGTTTCCAGAGAGAGCAGACCAAGTACGTTGATGATGAGGAACCAAATAAAGATGTAGTCGCCGAATGTAAGAAGAAGGGACACATCGAGACCCAACCGTCCTCTTCGAAGAAGAAAAGAGGAAAAGTTGAGAAGTTTCGAAAAGCTCTCAAAGCCAAAACCCGGAGTGATACGAATGTGAAGAAAGTGATAATGAATATGCCAACATATGTTTGATGGCACATTCGGACTCAGACTCGGTCTCGGATCGGACTAAGTGAATTTGAGGTAAGTGATTTTAAAATTCCTGTCAAAGTCTCTAAATATATTGATGAAGCGTGTTTCAGTCTTAAGACTTCTCTCAAAAGGATTTCCGAACTTAAAAAGGAAAACTCAGCTCTAAAACAAAAGGAAGACATTTTAGAAGAAAGAGTTAAAAGTCTAGACCTAAATGTTTCTGCTCTTAAAGAAAAAGAAGATGATCTTTTGAAAGAAAATGTTTTCTTAAAAACGGACTTATCAAATATTTCAAAGAAGTTTTCAATAGGATCTGAAAAGCTTGAAAAAGTTCTTTCTGTTCAAAGACCTTACTTCAATAAGTCTGGTCTAGGCATGACAGCGGAAACAATTGTTGGAGAAATCGTTCCGAATATTTTGAAGCCGACAAAACGTTTCCTTCGGTCTAGTCTCAGGTATCTCGCAGATCGTCTAGTTTAAAGTCGAAGACTCGACTACCGAGACTCAAGATTCAAGACTCAAGGTTCGAGACTCAAGACTCAAGACTATTCTCATTGGACGTCTTTCGATCCAAGTGACGAAGGAAATCCGAGCCGAAGTATATGGTTGAGGATTTAATCCTATCGTCGGAGAAGATCTTTTTGGCTGGATGAATATAACGGATTCTTTTGATCCAAATCATTCGAAGATCCGATGGTCGACGAAGTATTCTTGGAATGTTCTATTCTTGGAAACCAAGATCCCGATTGTATGGGCGAACATGATTGATGGGCTATCGTCGGGTTCCTTTTATAGCTCGAATGATCTTCTTGATTGATTCCGTCCAACGGGCGGATTGGAGGAATTCCTTTGGTAAGTGCCAACGGTATGATGGCATAAGGGAGTATAAAAAGGAAGACATTCTAGTTGTTTTAAAAACGTGATTGATAGAAAAATTCCAGAGTCTGAAGCACCTTGATTATTAGTCGATACAGTCCAAGCGAAATTGTATACACAAAGAGTGTTCATACTTGGTGATACCTTGAGCGAGTATGGTAGATCATCTACATAGAGAAATCAAGGAAGAACAACACTGTAACATCTCTTTGTTCATAGTGGAATCTAGCCAAATTGGCTGTCAGTGCATAAGAGTGGACGTAGGCTTGAATCAAGCCGAACCACTATAAACCGCGTGTTTAATTCTCTCTTTCCTTACTCAGTCTTACGTTGATTGTTATCTTTCGCTAATCCTTGAACTGTCTAAGTATTGCGCTAGTATTCATAAATTATCAAGAAAAATCTTTGAATACCTATTCACCCCCTCTAGGTACTCGTACTAGCAACATCAATTGGTATCAGAGCTCGTGTTCTTACTTTGTTTGAAGTGTTTTACTTCAGAGTAAAAGATCCATGGCTAGTATGCTATCACCAGGGCTGATGGAAGGGCAAAGCAATACAAGACCACCCTACTTTGACGGAAAGGATTACAGCATTCGGAAGAGCAAGATGAAGCAAGCTTATGGCACATAAAGCTTGGCCATGTCAATATGAAGCAATTAGCCAAAATCTCATCAAAGCAGCTTGTTCGAGGTCTACCCAAATTACCATATCAAAAGTCCGATCCATGCACATCCCGTATTCGGGAAAACAGGTAAGAAATTCATTTAAGCAAATAAATCATGTCTCTACTAATCATGTACTACGGTTGCTGCATAGGGATCTCTTCGGACCAACCGAACTCAGTATTGGAGGTAAGAAATACTTTGCCTAGTAATTGTGGATGATTTCTCTCGCTTTACTTGGGTATATTTCCTTGCAAGTAAATCGAAACCTTTTCGTATTTTGAAAAATTTGCTAAAAAGGTTCAAAATGAAAAAGGATGTGTTATCTCATGTATAAAAACAGATTATGGAAGTGAATTCGAAAATCAAGATTTCACAAAATTATGTGATGAATATGGTTTTAAGTACGTATTCTCCTCTCCATACACTCCTCAGCAAAATGGAGTTGTGGAAAGAAAGAATAGATCTCTTCAAGAAATGGCTAGAACTCTTTTAATTGAAAGCAAAATTTCTTCACGGTTTTGGGCTGAAGCTGTTTCAACAGCATGCTATATTATCAATAGAGTCTTCCTAAGACCTATTCTTGAGAAAACCCCTTATGAATTATTCAAAGGTAAGAAGCCCATTGTTTCATACTTTCATGTGTTCGGTTGCAGATGCTTTATATTGAAAAATGCAAAAGATCGAGTGGTAAGTTTGAAGAAAGATCAGATGAAGGCATCTTTCTTGGATATTCTACATCAAGCAAAGCCTACGAGTCTATAACAAGAAGAGCTAGACGGTGGAGGAGTCAATGAACGTCAAATTTCAAGACTCTACGCAAGATGAATCCAGTCAGACTCAATATGAAGAATCTGAACCTGCTCCAGACCTTCCTAAGCTTACAATTGAAAAAGTATCTCAGACTCTGGAAGACCAGCGTCAAGATGTTCATGAAGATTCAAATAAAGAAAGAGATCGTCATCCAAAAAAATCAACCGAATCGGAAGCATAAGTCCAGTCATCCTAAAGATCTCATTATAGGCGAAATTAATGAAGGAATTCGCACTGAGATCCAAAAGACGTGAAGAGTCTAGTGCTGTGGCTCTCATCTCGAAATTGAACCAAAAAGCATAGAAGAAGCTTTATATCGATGAAAGTTGGATCGAAGCTATGCAAGAGGAGCTCGACAGTTCAACATTAACGATGTCTGGGAATTGACGTCTAAACCAAAAGGTAAAACTGTTATTGGAGCCAAATGGGTATTCAGAAACAAGATGAACGAAAAGGGAAAAGTCGTGCGGAATAAAGCAAGACTCGTGGCCAAGGGAAACACGCAAGAAGAAGGAATAGACTATGATGAGACTTACGCTCCTATAGCAAGGTTAGAAGCTATTCGTCTATTACTTGCGTTTGCTTGTTTCAAAAATTTCAGGTTATTCCAAATGGATGTCAAAAGTGCTTTCCTAAATGGATTTATCCAAGAGGAAGTTTATGTGGAACAACCGCCCGGATTTGAAGATCCAAAGAAGCCGACTCGTCTTCGATCGAAAAAGGCCCCTGTATGGTCTAAAGCAAGCACCTCGAGCTTGGTACGACGGACTAAGTAAGTTCTTATTACGAATGGTTTTGTCAAAGGTAAAGTAGATACTACTTTATTTATCAAAAAGGAAAACAAAAGCTTTTTACTCGTTCAAATATATGTGGATGATATTATTTTTGGATCTCCTAATGAAAGTCTATGCAAGAAATTTTCTAAGTCTATGCAGGATGAGTTTGAAATGAGTATAATGGGAGAATTAACATTCTTTCTTGGCCTTCAAATAAAGTAATGGGAGAAAAATATGCTAATGATCTTGTCAAAAGATTTGGATTGGAAAATTGCAAGAAGATTGATATACCAATGTCAAGTTCTCGAAGATAGACAAAGATGAGGAAGGGAAGAAAGTTGATCAAAAGCTGTACAAGAGTATCATCGGTTCACTTCTTTATCTTACTACTTCTAGACCCGACATTTTGTTGAGTGTTTGCATATGTGCTAGGTTTCAATCAGATCCTAAAGAATCTCATCTCAGTGCTGCAAAACGTATCATTAAATACGTTGCTTCATCTTCAAGCATTGGTCTTTGGTATCCTAAGAAAGGAGATTTTAATCTTAAGGATATTCGACGCGCAGATTTGGCCAGCTGCGAGTCGATAGAAAGAGTACTTCAGGAACTTGCCAGTTGCTTGGAAGCAGGACAGTGTCTTGGTTTTCAAGGAAACAAAGCACTGTAGCTCTCTCAACAACAGAAGCAGAGTATGTTGCTCTTGGAAGCTGCTGTTCACAAATTTTATGGATAAAACAACAGTTACAAGACTTTGGGATTGAAGACTCATGCACAGAAATCAAATGTGACAACACCAGCGCAATCAATCTCACCAAAAATCCAATTCTTCATTCAAGAGCAAAGCATATAAAAATTCGACATCACTTCATTAGAAATCATATTCAAAGTGGAGAAATCTCGATTCAATTTGTTGATTCAAAAAGTCAACTAGCGGATATATTCACAAAGCCTTTGGAGAAAAATCAATTTGATTTTATCCGCTCCAGACTCAACATTTTGAAGCTTGAAGAAGTTAAAGTCTAGAGACTCTCCAACCTTCAGACTCAGAAAGTTGATAACCGTCAGACTCAAATCTCTCAGACGTTGATGACTATAGACTGTAAGTTGTTACTTTATCTAAACTCGAAAAGGTATGATTTTTCGTTCAGTTATTTTAGTCTCCGTGAAAATCGAAAAACTTGTCTTTTCAAAAGGATTAATTTTGGCAATTATCGATTTCGAAAAGAAGTATTCGTACACTTTCCTTGTACCAATTGAACTTCCCTTTTCAAAACCGAGTTATATATACGGTTTTCACCTTCAATCTTCGTAACCCTAAAAGCATTCTCCTCTCAAACGATTTCTACTTCGAGTTCATCCTCGAGAAAGTTGTCATCTTCTCTTGGGAAAGCAAGCAAAGAAATCTTTTAGAGACAAGAAGAATGTCGTCTTCGAGGAAGTCCTCAAGAATCGCGAGGGGACCACGAAGATGAAGGAGGGACCTATCCACTTCGATCTCATAGAAGAGGAAGATCTATCGAGTCAGCATCAGAACCCAACTCATTCTCCACCACATCACTCAACGCCTTCTACCCCACAAGGTGCGGGTTAACATCCAGAAGAAGAGATAATCGAGGACACAGACCCAGTAAAAGTCCAAAAACCCTTTTATATTTACAAACTTTACCGTGCTTTGAAAAGTACGGGACTCCGTTGAAATACGTGGATGATTTTCTTAAAGAAAAAGATTATGGGAATGAGTACATTTTTCTGAAGAAAATGGAGGATTTGGGAATTGCTCCCAAAGGTAAAGCGAGAGGAAGCGCTTGCAAATATTCCGAGTGACCCTCGGATGTCGGGCCCAAATTTGATTGATGGGAACGACGATGACAAAATGTTCACCGATTTTCAACCGAGATTGGGTGTTGCTTTGCGAAGGTGAAGGGAAAGAGGATGGAGTTATTTAAATCGAAGGAACAGGAAACTTTGTTCTTCAAACTGCTGAAGCGAGGGGTGATAAACCCTAGGAGTGTCGACTTTGATTTCTTGGATGCTGTGAATGTGAATTTGAGAGAGAAGTTCAGTCTGCTTCAACTGGAACGTTTTTGCACTAACACCACGGACGGATATGCACAACTGACTGCATATTTCTATTTAAATCTTAGCTTTATCGATGCGAATAGAATATCTTTCAGTGTTCGAGATCAGGATTATGTGTTGGATGTGGACATGTTGGCAGACATACTTGGAGTTGAACGGGCACGATATCAACCAGTCAAAGTCTTAGTTGCTCGTGCCACAATGGACCTTGTTGAAGACAGAGACATTGAGGGAAAAATCATCTATTCGAGGATGCGCGCTATCAATATTGTGCTGCACAAAATTGTGATCAATTGCATTAAGCCGAAGTCTACATCAAAGGCGATGTGTCTAATTCCGAAGCAAAATTGATGTACGCAATCAACTCGGGAAGAAGTTCTCTCTCCCTCACACTATTCTCTTTCACATGTACGAGCAATGTCGAAAGACAAGGGATAATTGCCTTATCAGTGCAGTGACCAGGATCTTCGAGACACATGAATATTGAACCTCCACACACTCTTTGTGTTCGACCGTGCGATAAGATGGTGGTAGGTTTAAAGATGTTGACCAAGATGCGTCGAAAGAACTTTCTAAGGCAATGGAGAAATTCAGAGTGAAGACTCAGTTCCGTCTCGCTTCAAAAAAGAAAGGGAAAGGAAGCCATTGGTGCCCCATCAAAAAAGAAGAGAACTCTCATCTTGGAGGATGAAGATGAAGATGAAGAGGAAGATCTAACAATCACTGCTTTGATAAGGACAAGACGTTCTATTCCCCAATCAACGAACAGCGAAGAAACGAGAGAGAAGAAGAAGAAAAAGACAAGAACGAGAGAAGAAGAGAAGAGAGAGAAGGAGAAAGAAAGAAGCTGAAGAAGAAGGAGAAGAAGAGCAAGAAAAGTCTACGGCTCAATCTGGAGAGAAGGAGAATCAACATACAAAAGAGCATGATCATCACTCTTCCCCTCTTGATGTCCTAGAGACGGGGAGTTGGCGAGCAAGAGAGGTCCTCACCTCATGCTGCCAATAGTGAAGGTCTACGACAATCTCCAGTAGCCCCGAGGAAGAATTTCAGGCTTCTCAATTGCTCGAAGAAGGTCACGATACGTCGAACCAAATCTGCAAGACTATACGAAGCGCCATCGTCTACATTCACTCCATCGGAAAGAGCAAATGCAAGTACTCGGACGGACAATTCTGCAGATTTTCATCGTATTATGGATATTCTTTGGAAATGCGTGGCCAAATCTATGCTCTGGACTGTGAAATTCAAGTCTTGAAGAATGCTGGACAAGCATTTTCAGTTACCCCTGGAGGATAAAATGAAAGACCTCGCTCCGCAACTTCAAGCCAATGCAAAGGGAGAAGAGATAGCTCAAGCGAGGGAAGACTTGAAGAAGCTAGAAGGAGTAGTCCAGTCCATGGGAGATTTCAGTTGTGCGCATTCCCAGCGGACATGACATCTTTCTCACCTTTTTAATGTTGACAAAAAGGGGGAGAAGCAATTTGAACCAACCAACCAAACTTTCTTTCAACTTTCTTTGACTATAAGTTTTTTTATGTTTGTTTATGACTTGAGCAATCTTGGGTCTGAACTTGAACTTGACTGAATTGGCTGTGGATTTTAATGCTTGATTTGTTTGCATTCATATCAAGTGTTGTTATATGGTATTACTCATGAAAGACTAACCAATTTTCTGTGGATGCGAGAGTCTGGTTGCTTTGTTAATCTTTATGAAATTGCCATATTGCTTGAGAAATGTTTTGCGTAGGTCAAAGTGGTTCAAATCTACAGGAAAGTTTTGTCACCATCAAAAAGGGGAGATTGTTGGAGAAATCGTTCAGAATATTTTGAAGCTGACAAAACGTTTCCTTGATCTAGTCTGGGTATCGCGGATCGTCTAGTTTAAAGTCGAAGACTCGACTACCGAGACTCAAGATTCAAGACTCCGGGTTCGAGACTCAAGACTCAAGACTATTCTCATTAACAGTCTTTCTGATCCAGTGACGAAGGAAATCCAGAGCCGAAGTATATGGTTGAGGATTTAATCCTATCGTCGGGAGAAGATCTTTTTGGCTGGATGAATATAACGGATTCTTTTGATCCAAATCATTCGAAGATCCGATGGTCGACGAAGTATTCTTGGAATGTTCTATTCTTGGAAACCAAGATCCTGATTGTATGGGCGAACATGATTGATGGGCTATCGTCAGGTTCCTTTTATAGCTCGAATGATCTTCTTGATTGATTCCGTCCAACGGGCAGATTGGAGGAATTCCTTTGGTAAGTGCCAACGGTATGATGGCATAAGGGAGTATAAAAAGGAAGACATTCTAGTTGTTTTAAGAACGTGATTGATAGAAAAATTCTAGAGTCTGAAGCACCTTGATTATTAGTCGATACGATCGAGCGAAATTGTATACACAGAGAGTGTTTATACTTGGTGATACCTTGAGCGAGTGTGGTAGATCATCTACACGAGAGAAATCAAGGAAGAACAACACTGTAACATCTCTTTGTTCATAGTGGAATCTAGCCAAATTGGCTGTCGGTGCGTAAGAGTGGACGTAGGCTTGAATCAAGCCGAACCACTATAAACCGCGTGTTTAATTCTCTCTTTCCTTACTCAGTCTTACGTTGATTGTTATCTTTCGCTAATCCTTGAACTGTCTAAGTACTGCGCTAGTATTCAGAAATTATCAAGAAAAATCTTTGAATACCTATTCACCCCCCCTCTAGGTACTCGTACTAGCAACATCAAACACTACACGAGCGTGGACGACTAGTGTAGTGTTTCTTTCTATCTCGGCAAGGTGTGAAGTGGCAGGTGGCTGCTACTCTTCCCCCAGTTCACGATTCTCTTGGACCCAGAGAAGCCCACTCACTGAAATTCCACACTTCAAGCCGTGGAAAGAAGACTTGAAATTCCAAGACAAGCCTTCTCCCAACAATGCTTCAATTTATTAGTATGAGCACGTGCGGGAGATTGCCTGATGGTCTCCTTTTTATGGCTGCCACGCTCACGATTTTCTTTTCTCTTTTGCTCTCTATGGATCGTCGTTGTATAGTATGTCCGTGAGATTGTTGGAGGCGCAACTCGAGGCTCGATGTTGGATCAGGAAGTATTGAACAATCACCCGGTGCCGTAGGGAGCACGATGGCTAGAAAAACCTCCAAGAAAGTGAAGCCTGCGTGTGCGATCGAGACGTGTCGAGCAAGACTGCGAGAACACGATGGACAGTGAATCAAGATCACCCAAGAGGCTCGGCCACGTGATGCTTGGTTGAACACTCTTCTCTCTCACGTGGTTTTCTCTCTATGTTGTGGCTCTCTATATCCTGGCCATGTATTCTCAATTGTGTGGCGCCCCTCCTTTCCATCTGTATGCGAGCCAATTTATAGGTGAGGGACTGAAGCTTTTATTTCCTTTGCAAATAAACATCCACAAAGATCACCTCCCGAACGCAATCCTCCACCAGTTTTATCACATATTGATAAAGATTCAATATTGCAATAAATTTTTTCTTAAATTCCAAATCTTGTAAAGATGAGCTCGCAATACCTCTTTGTCACACTTGCCCTATCCGAGGATATTGAAAAATCCACCGTCATATTACCGAAAATATCAAATCTCTATTTCTCACATGATAATTTTTTGTCATAAAAAAAGGGGGCTCAGGCTAATTTGCTCTCTTCGTGGACTTAGTCATACTCGTCAAATTAAAGCTTAGAACTACCAATTCAAACCCATCTGTCACTAGTCCGATGCAAATGCAAATAAAAAAATGCTCCTAAAATTATATGCTATGCAATTTAATTCTATATTATTTTTAGGGGTTAAGAATTAATTCCTAATTTTTTAATACGATAAATAACTAAATGGGTTTCTCAAAATTTAGGTGTCAACAACCATAACAAAAAGGATTTTCACATCATGTAGGCATTAATGTTATTTGCATCAACTAAGCTTTATTTTTATTTTATTATTTTATTATTGCATTTTGGGTAAATATATACAAATTATTATTAATTAAAGAAAAAAATTTCTTTCTTTTACATGGTGACACAAAGTGGTCTCTCTCTCTCTTCGATCTTGCCCACATATACGAAAGAAGAGGAAGCACTCTGCACATGAAAAAAATGAAAAAAAGAGAAGAAGGGAAGAGAGTAGAAAAGTCAAAGATAGGGGCCTAGCCCTCTCTAGTCTATTGGCGTGCACAGAGAGAGAGAGAGGGGGGTTGAGAAAGGACAAAATAATGAAAAGAAAAAGAGACAAAAGAAGGAGAACAAAAAAAGAAGAGAGAGATAGAGAGAGGGGGAGTCATCTTCTTCGGCTCCCCTCCCCTTTTTCTCCTTCCTCTTTCCTTCCTCCTTCATTCCTTCCTTCCTCTGTAACTCATGCACACATGAAGAATAGGAGTAGCGTGTAGGTCGGCAAGAGACCCAACTGGATGGGACGTGTCTTCAATGCCACCAAGCTATGGAGTAGGTGCTTTCAATGCCGCTAAGCTAAGGAGCAAAGCAAAGTAGGTGGGCAGCTGAGGGTGTTTTATATATGTGTATATATATGATTCCAGATTTTCAGACTCACATTTTTTCTTTTTAATTAGCAGCTTTTCCCTATGTAGTTTTTCCATATTGCATACCTCATTGTAACAATTGTCTATTTGGTAATCGCCTTGATGGGAAACAATTTATAAAAAGAACGTTTGTTTATTTCGTAAAGGTAATCACAAGATCTAATGTAAAACGCTCATTTGGTAATACATCATTAGTATGCGAGAGGATTGGGTTAGTAGAGTGTGCTCATAATTTCATCGAATTTTCGTGAATTTTCAACAAATGCAAATTCAAACAATGGCTGGAGATCTGTTTTACATTTGATCCTATTTTTCGCATATGATTTTTGTATCAAACATTTAATATCGAGCATATTTAGTGCTTCGCCTTGTTTTTGTAGAATTTTGGTGTATTTTTTGAGGCTTTTGAGATGAACAGTAATTCAACCATTTTGAGATCAAGAGGAAAATAGTCAATCCCTGCTAAATTTTGGCAACCCACTCCCCAACTTCAGACCATGCGGTCGCACTATCATGAGGAAGAATAGCCGTTAGTTATTTTAGCATATTGGTGTTCGCTAGAGGCTAATTGGACGGCAAAAGTCACGGCGGTAAAGGGTTTGTATTTGGGGAATTTTAGTTTGATTCGAGGCCAATTTCTTGGTCACTTTTGTAGAAATTTGGACCTATGTAGTCACGCCGGTGTGGTCTAAAAAACACATGAATTATTTTGGTTTGAGATGGGTTGCCAACGAAGTAAAGGACCACAAAATCGCGCCCAAAAAATGGGGGTAAAAGGCTTCTGTTCACATAAAGGAAGAAGCGTGAGGGCTCCATGCGCGTGGAACCGTAGGGTGTGGGATCCACATGAGTGGAACCGTTGGCTCATGGGCCCATGCACACGAAACTACTTGTGTGAAGTTGTAGGCGGGTGTGCAACACGCACCTGCATGGTGGATGAGGCGCACGTGTGTCGCAACCTTTTTTCGGCACCCGAATAGGGTTGGGCGCTTGCGAAGGCTAATGGTTCGGTTATGTTTATTAAGCTTAGCCTAGACTCTCCCAAGTCCACCAATTAACGATTTTCCCAAGTTCACCAATTCATAACTTGATAATCCAAATTTTTAACCTGTAAGTTAATTATAAAACAGAGTCGCCACTAATCAATTTGATGTGGGTTGATTAGAAACCTAAGCGAAATATTGGGAGGAATATTCACTCCTACGCAACTAGAGAAACTAAGTTCAAGGACTTAATTACATTAGTTAATTATTAATGTCCTTCCGGTACCTAATTTTGTTTAAACCCTAAGGCTTTTGGATTTTTGAGGGATTTTCCATGCATTTGTAGAGGAAAAACATTTTTTTGTCTTTCTTTTTTTCATTTCTTGGACATAAAAAGCATTTTTGGATTTTTGATTTTTTTGAAAATATAAATCATTTTTGGTTTTTTCTTACTTTTTTGGTTTTTTGGAAAAATATGGATGTTTTTTTTTTTTATTTTCTGAAAAATAAATTATTTTTATTATTTATTATTATTATATAATATAAAAACCGGCGGGTTTGACGGGCCGAAGCCCAAATCAGCTTGTGTCGCGTGACCTAGTCCGGTGAGACCTAGCCACGCCGAGCCCGATGCGCGAGGCCTAGTTTGATTTCTTCTTCTTCCCCTTTATATTTCTAAGAGCCCAACAACCCGACGACCCGGCCCATGCTTGCCCAGCCCAATTCATTTAAAAACCCCTACTCGATTCACGACCCACACCGAACCCAGTTCACAACCGTGACTCGGTTCGTGGAACCCTACCCAAACGCAACCCACTTCGACCCGAACTTGACTCGACGCGATGCTTCCTCCCTCTCACCTAGTTGTAGCACCGATGGAGGGGCTGGGATGGCGGATCGGTGATGACAACGGCGGATCGACGAAGACGACACGTCAGAAGGCAGTTGCTACCTATCTACGGCAAAGGTAAGGCACGCGGCGCAACTTGAAGCAACAGCATCTAGGCTCGGTTAAGGCGACAGTGGTGGCACAGCTTAAGGAGTTGGCGTTTGGGCTTGGTTGAGGAAATGACGTTGAGGCTGTGGTGGAGCTAGGGTGGACGGCAAATAGCAATGATCGAACGGCGATGGTATGGGGGCGAATGACGATGGCGATGGGAGTTGATCTCGCAGACATTTCCCCCTTTTAAATGTGGTGCCTAGACGGCCCTTCCTCTTCTCCGACTAGCTCTCTTAGACCCGACCCACTCCCTCTCCGGCCACAAGCTCTTAGATCTCGACTTGCGAGCATTCGGGCCTCCCTGAAGTCTCTCGAGGAAGCTTTTGAAGCTCGCTTGCTGTCGATCTTGCTTTGCATCCTTCAGGTCCCTCATTCAATGAAGGAGGTTCTCTCTATTTATAGGCAACGGGTGGCGGTCGGCGAAGGCTAGGCCGGCAGTCTTTGGTGTGTTGATTGGCCCACCTTCGCCGGCCGAACCGGCGTCATTTTGAGTGCATTTGGGAAGACTTTTGGGGAAAGTCTTTGGAAAATGCAAATACTTTTGAGTTAAAGGTGTTTTCCGAAATGCAAATTGTGTTTGGTAAATTTTATTGTAAAAGTCAATTGTAAGTATCTTTGAGTAAAATGGTGTTTGGGAAAATTATATTTGCAAAGCCATTTGTTATTTAAAAAAAAAAAGTTGGCTGACCAAAATAGATAGTTGCTGGCAAGGAGCAGGTGGTCTGGCGAAGTGGAGGAGGTCGCGTGTCGTGACCCAAGCGACCTCTGGCCACCTCTACGATAAGGTTGTGGGTCGCCAAAGGTCGCAGCGACAGCTCGCTATGACCCAGGCAACCTCTGTGACCGTTGCGACCCAGGTGGTCGCAGTGAGGTGGAGGAGGTCGTGCGCCATGACCCAGGCAACCTTCGCAAACTAGATTTGGGTCGTGGCAACGTCTTGGGTCGCCGGAGGTTGTGGCGAGGTGGCAGAGGTCCCACATCGTGACCCAGGCGACCTTCGCCACCTCCATAACCTAGGTGCGCGACCTCCGCCACCTCCACGACCTAGGCATGCAACCTCTGCCACCTCGTCGCGACTCAGATTTGGGTCGCACGACTGGTCGGTGACGGTTGCTGGGGTGCCACGACCACGCCGGCCTCTCTTGCCCGTCGTTGACCCATCACAGCACCTCGCTGGCCTTTTTGACGAAGAAGATGATGAACAGTGCCGGCTATTACCAAAATGTTGAAAGCCCAAGGCAGCCTAGGGCTTTCAGCCTTTGGAACGCCAGCATTTCTTCAAGGCAAGTTTCATTGGGTGTTCCCAAACACCTAATAATTGGGCAAATGAGCTTTGGACCCCCAAAGTGCTTTCCAAAGTGGTTCCCAAACGGAGCCTTCTTTCCCTTTCCACGAAGGCATGCTCGCCTTCAATGCCGTGTCCCCTCAGCCACTGGCCTACACTCCTATCTTTGTTGTAGGCTGTCGTGGAGCACGTCTTCATCGCCGCGCATGACTTGTAGAGGCGGAAGAAGGAGGAAGGAAGAAAAAGACGAGAGGAAAAAAGACAAAGGAAAAAAGGGGGCCAGGGCATGGGGGGCTTGCGCGAGAAAAAAAAAGGAGGGGCTAGGCTCGAAGGCCCAGCCCAACGGGCTGCATTTTTTTTTTTCCTGTTTTCTTTTCATTTTTGTTGTTTTCTATATTATCTATTATTTAGTATCCAAAAAAAAGGAAAAATACATAAATTAAGGCCTAATTAAAAACCTAATCAATATTTAGGTATCAATAGCGTGCATGCCATGCACCCGTAGGATCACGAATCCTTTAATTTTTCAATATTGCCTCTATTCCTTGGCTATTATTACAGTTTTGCCTTTGTCAAATTAATTTACAATTTTGCCATTAGCTAAAGTATTATTGTTTTGTCCTTGGTGGCATTAAATTATTATTTTTCCTTCATGCATATTTGTGTATTTGATGCATGAAATTAAACATCCAACGATCCATATATTTTAATTAATTAGAGAGTAGCCACAACATCTTTAATTAGTTAAATTATATATTAAGAACCTCCATATCACATTTATGGACATTAATTGTAATTAATCATATTAATATGATGAATTTTATCCTACATAAATTTTCATTACATTAATATGATTAATTAGGATGAAATATTATATCATTTTTATTAATTTACCCACAAGGATTATGAATCTACTTAAATTAAAAACTTAGCCTACAAGCAGTTTTTATATTATGTGATTAATATTTGTGGCATGTTCACATTAGTAAAACATGATTTTATGTATATTTTGCCTCAATTTTTGTGACATAAGCATGATTGTTTGATGTGTAGTTCTGCAACCTATGAATTTCTTTGAATTTAAAAAGCAATGTTCCTATATTGAATGGTGAAAACTATAAAGCTTAGAAAGAGTTAGTTCTTTTCAATTGAGGTACATGAACATTGATTATGCTATAAGGAAAGACGAGTTGCTTGCTCTTACTAATTCAAGCACTGCGGCTAAGATAGCCCTTTATGACTAATAGGAACAGTCCAATTGCCTTAGTGCAATGTTCATAAGGACTAAAATATCATAGTATCCGTGGTTCGATTGTTCAACATAACAATGCTAAGGCTTTACTAATTTGGAGCCCATTGACACGTAGTTTGAAACTTCAAAAAAATGCACATGCCATGACCCTAATTATGAAATTTTCATTGATGAAACTCACTAGCGTTAGAGGTGTGCAAGAATACATCATAAAGATAAGAGACATTGCAACCTAGCTCAAGAACTTTGAGGTTAAAATATCTTAATCATTTCTTTTGTACTATATTATGAGCACTCTCCCACAACAATCTGCACTTTTCAAGATCTCTTACAATACACATAAGAATAAATAATCAATTAATGAACTCATGACTATGTGTTTTCAAGAGGAAGGACTAATTATAGGATCAGGAGAAAGTACTCATTTGGCAACATAAGGAAAGAATAAGGGAAAATGTAAAATACATCCCTAAGTTGACATTAAGAAAGAATCTAAATGTTTCTTCTGTAAAAAGAAGGGGTATATAAGGAAGGATTGTGTCGATTTAAGAATTGGCTCAGAAAAAAATGTAATCTAATATCTTGTGTTTATTATGAATCTAATATGGCTTATGTGAATCACAACACTTGATGGATTGATTATGGATCTACAATTACAATCTACATTTTGAATTCCTTATAGGGCTTTCAAAACTACAGGAAGCCAATGGGAAGTGAGTAAAGTATCTATTCATGAAACAATATGCCTTCATATGTAGAAGCTATTGAGACATGTGAATTAGTTCTTAATAGTGGCTTTATTTTGAATTTGAAAATAACCTTTTATGTTCCTAATTTTTCTAGAAACTTAATTTCAATTTCAAGACTCGCACCTTCGGGATCTTTTAACTTTTTAGATTCAAACTTCAGTTTATCATTTAAATCTAGATTTTTTTAGAGTGGTACTTTGTCGATGGTCATTTTCAAATTAGTTTACAAGATAATGTCTATTATAATGCGATGCATTTTCATGATAATGCTAATATAAAACGATGTGTTGTGAATGAAGATTCCTCTATGTTGTGACATCAGATATTGGGATATAACTCTATAGATATAATTGAGTGATTGGTAAAAGATAAAGTACTTAGTACTCTAGATTTTACTCATTGTGATACTTGTGTGGCTGCATAAAAGGGAAGCAAATCCACAAGACAAAGAAAGGTGCCAAGAGGAGTAAAAAAATATTAAAAATTATATATACATATATTTGTAGTTTAGATATGGACTCGTATGATCAGAAGTATTTCATCTCTTTTATAAGTGACTATTCATGTTACACAAAGAAAGGTGCCAAGAGAAATACAAAAATATTAGAAATCATACATATAGATTTTTGTAATTCAGATATAGATTTGTTTGATCATAAATACTTCATCTCTTTTATAGATGACTATTTACGTTACATGTATTTTTACTTGCTTTATAATAAGCATGAAGTTTTAGATACCTTTAAGGTATTTAAGGCAGAAATAGAAAAATAATGTGATAAGCAAATGAAGATCATGAGATTAAATAAAGGTGGAGAATTCTATAGTAGATACACTGAAGATGGACAAACACCTAGTCTATTTGCAAAGTTTCTTCAAGAGTATAGAATAGTTACCCAATATACTATGCTTGGTTTTTTGGACTAAAATGGTGTAGAGGAAAAAATAAATTGAACTTTATTGGACATGGTGAAGAGTATGCTTAACAACTCCAAACTTCCTAAGTCCTTATGAATTGAAACACTTAAGACGATAGTGTATATATTAAATTGAGTTCCGACCAAGGTTGTCCCAAAAATACCTTTTGAGTTGTTAAAAGGTTGGAAATGAGTTTATGACAAGTACACATTTGGGGATGCTCATCTAAAGTGAGCATCTTCAATCCATAAGAAAAGAAATTTGACCTAGGGACTATAAGTGAACATTTCATTGGATATGCTGAAAGGTCCAAAGAATATAGGTTTTACTATCCATCTTACAACACTAGGATTGTGAAATCAAGAAACTCTAAGTTTCATAAAAATGACTTGATTAGTGGGAGCAATCAATTGAAGGACCTTATTCTTGAGAAAAATCATTTAAACACTCAACTTTCCACCTCAAGTATAAGGTTGATTGTTGTTCAGAACACCCCTTCAGTTCAACTGGTTATTGAGTAATCTATTGATATTCCACAACTTGTTGATATTAGTATAGTAGATCTAGATTTTCAACAATTGCTAGAATCTATCAAACAACCAGTTGATCAACACGCTTTTCAAGAAAATGTTCATGCAACATTGAGAAGATTATTAGAATAAGGAAATTACAATTCCTAGTGGTTATATTATGTATTTATAAGAATCTAACTATAATACTAAAATTGAGAATGATCTCGAAATGTTTTCACAAACCATAAATAGTGATAAAATTTGAAAGAGATGAGTTCTATGACATCTAATGAAATTTGAGATTTAGTTGGGTTGCCTAATGGTGCAAAGGTCATTGGTTGTAGATAGATCTTCAAAATTAAAAGGAATTCATTGGGTAACATTGAGAGATATAGAGAAAGACTTATTGCGAAAGGATCCACTCAAAAAGAAGGAATCGATTGGGGTGTCGAAATTTTCTCTTATACCTAAGAAAGATTATCATCATATTGTTTGGGCATTAATTGTCCATTTTGATATGGAATTAAATGAAATAGATATGAAAATGGTGTTCCTCAATAGGAAACTAAAGGAGGAGGTTTATATGAAACAACTTGAAGGATTCTCCTCTAGTAAAGTGAGCATTTCGTGTGTAAGCTTAAGAAATCTATATATGAGTTGAAACAAGCATCCAACCAATGGTACTTAAGGTTTTGATATGAAAGATATGGGTGAGGCATTTTATGTCATTGACATTAAGATCCATAGAGATAGACTTTGAAAAATTTTAGGACTATCTCAAAAAACCTATATTAATTTTAGAGTGATTTTGGATTAAAGATTATTCCTCAAATATAGCACATATTGAGAAGGGTAATAGGTGTAATTTGAACTAATACTCAAAGAACGATCTAGAAATGGAACAAATAAATAACATTCCATATGCTTCTGTTGTCGAAAGCTTGATGTATACTCAGGTTTGCAATAAACCTAACATCGTTTTTGCTATGAGAATGTTAGAAAGATATCAAAATAATCCAAGTATGGACCAATGGAAAGTTGTAAAGAAAGTAATGAGAAACCTTCAAGGTACCAAAGGCTATATGCTTATATATAGAAGGACTAACAACTTGAAAGTAGTTGGTTATTTAGATGTGAACTTTGCAAGTTGCGTTGATTCTCAAAAATCAACATTTGGATATATTTTTATGTTAGTTGGCAGAGCTGTGTCATGGAAGAGTGCAAAGCAAACTCTGACTTTTACTTCTACTATGAAGGCTGGGTTCTTTTTTTTGTTTTGAGGCTAAATCACATGGTGTTTAGTTGAAAAGTTTTATTTTTGGCTTAAAATTTTTAATTCTATTTCTAGGCCATTATAAATATATCGTGATAATTCAACTGCAGTTTTTATGGCTAAAAAGTCCAAAAGTGACAATCGAAGTAAGCATATCAACATCAAATATTTAGTCACAAGGAAATGTGTTAACGAAAATATAGTAGAGCACGTTAGCACTGAATTGATGATAGCTTATATTTAACTAAAGCCATGCCATTCATGAAGCATAAGGATAATGTAACTAGTATGGAATAGGTTCCATCATGTGATTTGTCGTCATATGGACGATTTTTGTTGTATGAAACTCTTATTCTATTATAATGTTGATTCTTAATTTTTGGTCTACACATTCTGCTATTTATAAGAATAACATTTATTATTGGTTCTATAATAAACATAGGGTTTATTCATTAAGATGTGTTGTAACAAATAGGTTGACATTAATGAAATAAGATGCATTATGATACATGAAAGATATTATTCGCTCTTAGAGGACATGTCGTCATGATTCATACATTTTGTTTCTTTTCTTTATGCATAAGTTCTCATAAATTTGGTTGGATAATCCGTAAGATGAAAATGTTGGGATCAAGTAGGAGAATATTATATATATAATGTGATCCTATATTTTTAGACTCACGTTTCATCTTTTTAAGTAGTGGTTATTCACCGACCAAAAAAAAAGTAGTGGTTATTCCACATATGGTTTTTCCACACTTCATACCTTTTCATGATAACCGCTTACTTGATAACCATCTTGATGGAAGACAGTTTATAAAATGGGCATTTGTTCATTTCTTAAATATAATCACAAGGTTTAACGTAAACCCTCTCATTTGGCAATACACCATTAGTATGTGAGGGAATTAGGTTAGTAGAATGTACCCATAATTTCATTGAATCTTCATAAATTTTCGATGAATGCAAATTCGAAGAATGGCTGGAGGCCTATTTTACATTTGATCTTGTTTATCACATATGATTTTTACGTCAAACAAAGGGGACGCCAATTTGGTTACACCAAGGCTAGTCAACATGCCAAGGACCAACGGTCGAAGCCTCTGTCGACTAGCCTTCTTGGCCTATCTGCAAGCCAGGGAAAGACATGACGAAGAGAAAGAGAGAGATCTAATGGGTTTCTTCGAAGAGACATCCAACAAGCCTAAGAGATCTAAGGGAGTGAGAGGAGGGACGAGAGAGCTTCTAAAGAGAGAAGCTGAAATTTGGGGAAAACAGTTGAAATGGAGAGAAATCGAAGAAGTTGAAGAAAAAAATAACACAAGAGCAAGATTTGATAAAGTAAGACCGAGAGTTTAAGAGTGAGAGTCCCGGGCGGTGTCCTCAATCATGTGGCTTTCATTTCTTCAGTCGTGGAACTTCTAGTGGATTCTCGATCTTTGTTATGGCTTAAGTCCGCCTTTTTTGAGGATCCTAGCTTGGCGACACAAGGATGGTTGGCCATAACTGTTGACACCTAAATTTCGCCTACATATTTCAAATTAGGGCTTAGCTTTTATTGGCATCTATTAATCTTCATTTTCTTTTCTTTTAATTTTCTTTTTTTACTTTTTTTCGAATAATAAATGATAATAATAATAACCAAAAAAAAAAAAAAAAAAAAGGAGAGGCAGGACCATCGGGGCTTGGCCTTCGTGCCATGCCCCTTTCTTTCTTCCTCCCCCCTGCATGAGCTCTTAGGGCCTAGCCCTTCCCTTTCGACTCGATACCTTTCCCCTTTTACCTTCTTCCTCCTACTTGTCTCCTTCTTTAGCCCTTGCAACTCGCGCACAATAGACCTACGGCTGAGAGAGGGTAAGCCGACATCAGCCAGAGGAGACGTTTCTTGGGCGTTATTAATGCTTGCCTTCAATGTCGAGCGTACTTCAGTGGAGAAGCAAGGATGGGACGCCAGTTTAGCCGAGAAGGTCTGGCCAACAAGCCAAAGGCTGGCGGCTAAGGCTCTCCATTGAACGAACCCCCTTCGCTTATAAATAGGAGGATGCAAGCTCCGTCGACAGGCACGAGCGAACTTGGAGACCTTCCCCGGAGAGACTTTAAGGGGAGATCAAAGAGCAAGCAAGAGAGGAGAAGGGTCACGAGCTCCCACAACCTCCTCCCAAGAGACATTGGGGGAGTCCGACGGCCAGCGAACCCTAGAGAGAGAGAGGGTCGGGTCTGAGCGAGTAGGCCAGAGAAGGAGATTGTCCCGATTCGAGATTTAAGGAAAAGAGAGGTTCGAAGGCCAGTTCTGTAGAGGTGTCACGCCTCGAACTTCCAACACACGCACATCCCTCGGTGGTCGATAAAATTGTGACGTCCCAGGACTTGTTACCGAACCCATTCATTTTATGGCACATGCAGAAGTAGATAAACAAATCCACAGACAACACAAATATGGGATAGAAAAGCAGAACAACAATTTTCACAAAACGCTTTTATAAACAAACTAAGTTTATATACAAGGCTAGTCCATCAGTAGGGCTTAGCAAAAAAGAAGAGCTGCTAAGCCATCTAGGCACTAGGCTCCTCATCCATAAGCTTCGAGGGCTCCAAGTCCACCATGACACCATCAAGGGTGTCGAGATCCATCAGGTGCGCTACTTTCCATACCTCGGTTCTAACAGGAGGTCTGTTAAAACCCAAAAGTTGGCCCTCTTGACCCCTTTGAGGGAAGCTGATGTACCGCACTATGAATCTATGAGGTACTAACTCGGGTAGGCCCTCATTGACCTAAATCGTGGTCTCAACCAACTCCCGACTCAAGGTAGTCTCGAGAATGGAGAAGTAGGTAAACTCAAACTCCATTGTCTCGTGGAATCCCGTCTTGCACGTGATGTGCTTCCATCTACGAACCTGAAAAACTAAACCCATGATGGGGTGAGACAACGTCTCAGCAAGTCTATGCCCTAAACCCGATTAGGAAGGAAATACGCCTAGGGGTGACCTAACCATACAACCACTGAGACTCACCTCGCCTCAGTTCCTCCTTGCATATCAGTCAGTTCATATACACAATGTATATAATAGATGCACACATCAATTGGAACATTTCACTCAATCTCAATAAATCACAGAGATCCTGATTATAAAGCCAAATCGTTATGACACGTCTCATACCGTGCCACACAATCTTATCTCATAATTAGACGCGTTTAACTCAATCATTCACATGTTCCAATTAATTACTACCCGCATAGGCAATTCTACCCAATGCACATCGGTCTTCTAGCGTAGTCAGGCTTTGTCTCATCCCTTGAGCACGGCCGACACACATCAGGGACAGGTTCTCACAGCCATCACATAATCATTCAATTCCGACCAAGAACATTATGCTTTGCACTCACATGCCTCAATTAAGATAATGTGCTTGGCCTATTTTCTTCGTATTAAAAACATCCGGTGAAAATAATCGTGTGTGGATACACGGTCGATCGAAGTAGAAAAATTAATATCCTTCATTTCAAAATCTCACTATTTGATAAAGTAATTAAAAATATTTTTGGTGTCAAAACCCGACACCTAGTATTTTTTAATTAAATACCAAAATTTCATAATTTTCAAAGAAATATTTAAAAATCACAATCATCACTCAATTGCACAATCTAACAATTAATTGCATAAATTAAGCACACCACTACAATTAGCACAAAATTCCGACTACGGGCTATCCCGGTATAATTTTCGGAAAATATTAAATAATTAAATAAAAAACAAAAATAATTAAATAAATGCAAATTAAATCAATAAATACATACTTAGGCCTAATAATGCTAATCTAACCACCTATTGGACTAATTAAATTACCCTAACCATCCTAACTACAATACCACATATTAAACTAACTATAATCACTAACCACCTAATTAACTAATTTAACTAATCTAATTTAACTAAACACACTACTAATTACATTAATCCAATCTTAACTTAATCTAAACACCTCTTAAGCATCATTAACCTCCTAAGCAAGGTTTATTGAGTAAACTCATTGGATTAGCAGACCGATGAGTTCATAACGACGACAACATAGGCGAGCGGAACACAAGCCTATGACAACACCAAACAGGGGCTGGAAGAGGCCTAAAACGGGTTACGAAGCCCCACAACCACTGCTGGCCTTCGATTCTATCCAAGTGCCAAAGGGGCTGGGCCAAGGGTTCGGCTTGGTTGGAAATGACCACACTGGCGGCAGATGGCAGTGGCAGAACAAGGGAGGAGCAATAGCAATGGCTCAGGCGAACAGTGATGCGGGCTGCAGCTACAACAAGCGATCTGGCGCGAGTTGGACTGGACATGAGGCGATGGACTCGCGGGCTTGCGAATGGGACGATGAGTGCAGGGACACGCTGGCGGTGGCGGCTGTGACGGCGCTCAAGCAGCTTTGGGTAGGTGGTCAAAGGCTGCTGGTTTGGCTAGCTGGTTCTTTGATTTTCTTGAGCTCTCAACTACAACAACAATGGGGAAAGGGGTTGCAAGGAAGAGGAAGAAGAGAGCTCAATTGAAGGGGGACCACCAAATGCCTTAAAAGTCTTGGAAAAATATCCAAAACACTCAATGCTTGCCCCCAAAGTCCATGGTTGTTATCCTCAACCATTTTCCTCCCTCAAGCTTCCCAAACAAGCTTCCCAAGGTGTCCCAAATGTTGCTCCCCCCATTAGCTGCGAATTTTGGACATTTCCCCTTCAATTCCATCCAATTCCACTTCAAATTAATCCAATTGAAGTGCCAAAATGTCAAGATAAGTGCCCATACTCAATTCCAATTTTTTTTATTACCAATTAGTCTAACTTGAATACCAAAAATCCACACAAAAATGACCCTCTAATTTTCCCGGTCCAAAATAGCCCAACTTTGACTTTTCGTCAAAAACTTAGGTTCACAGAAAAAATCTTTGGAGGATGAGTCGACATTAAATAAATCTTGACATAACAAAATTTTTAATTTCTGAAATCGGGTTCAATTTCGAGGTTAATTTCAAATGTATGCAATTTTAATGTGACCTAACCTACCATGTAATTTTTAGGAATTTTTAGTGCATTTGACCTTTGGTTGATTATTTTTGAGCCACATTGTACATCTTTGACTTATACGCAACTCTCGATTATCGTGAAAATCTCGAGATTTTAAATACGGGCACAAGATGTAGAAATGGTAGAAAAATCGGTTTAGTCTTTGTTCGATAAGAATTTTGCGATTAGGTGAAATCACCCACGCTTTAATCACATGCCTCTGTCAAACCGACCTATCTCCAATCTCTAATCGATTTTGATGGTGTGGTATTGACCCTTGCAGATTAGCACGGTCGAGCAGTCTATTTCTAGTTGAATTCACAAGTCTTTTACGTTTAAATTCCTTAACCGCTTCACCTGATGAACTTGTTATCTCGTGAGTGGCCAACTCAAAGAAAAATACCATAGGCGTGTCGATGAAAAGCCCATTTCATTTCATTGAAAACAAGGTTGAAAATCAAGATGTCACGAGAGAACCCTCGAGGTCAGGCCGCCATAGCACGCCGTCGTCCACCGCGATGCTACTCCCCCCCGATGCCGATCACTACTTCCTCCCTAACATAGATCCACCATCGTGTTGATGTTTAAGGTTCAACGTGAGCTGAAGCGCCCATCCATTGCCAGTCCAACGACCCAGCCATCCCTCAACCTTAGCCAAGCTTTGTGCCGTCGAGCGCTGTTGTCCCCTGTCGTTGCACACTCCCATCTCTATCGTACAAGGTGGGAACCTCTATGTTGTTGTTGCTCCCCCTCGAGAACCTACCAACCACCTAATGCGTCATCATTGTCACTTCCCCCCGAAACCCTAGCCACCACCCAATGCGTCGCCGTCATCGAGTCACCACCCGGTGATGTCCCAACCAACCCCCCCTTGGCGCAGCAGATTGTTGGACTCTAGGGCTTCGAAAAACTAGGTTGGCAAAGGAGAAGACGGGTTGAAATCGAGTCGAGCGTGGGTCGTCAATTGAATAGGGTTTTTGTAGGAATTGGGTCGTGGTTATGAAGTCGAGTCGGACTCGGGTCGTCGATTGGGTAGGGTTCTATCTGGGTTTGGTTTGTGCACGTGGGTCAGGTAGCCTTTGGGCTGGATTTGTTTTTTTTTTAATTGAAAACGAACCAAATCGGTTTGGGCTTTTATGTTTAAAGAAAAAAAAGGAAAAAAATCTCGGGCCGGCCGAGCCCGCGTTGCAAGCTTGTCCAGGTCTCGGGTTGGACCCAACCCAAGGATCTGACCTAGGTCCTTTATAATATAAATTATTTTAGTAATAAAAAAACAAAATAATTTATTTTTCAAAAAAATAAAAAAATCAAAACATCTCATGTTTTTCTAAAAAGTCCAAAAAATTCAGAAAAATTCAAAAAAATGGTTTATATTTTCAAAAAAAAAAAGATAAAAAATGCTTTTTATGTTAAAAAATAGAAAAAGATAAAAAAAATGTTTTTCCTTTGCAAATGCATGGAAAACCCCCTCAAAAATCCAAAAGCCTTAGGGTTTAAACAAGATTAGATACCAGAAGAGTATTAGTGATTAACTAGTGTAATCAAGTCCCCGAACCTAGTTCCTTTGGTTACACAGAACGATTATTCCTCCCGATATTTCGCTTGGGTGTCTAATCAACCCACCCCAAATTGATTAATGGTGACTCATTTTTTAAAATTAGCCTATAGGTAGAAAATCAAACCATTAAGTTGTAAATTGGTGGACTTAAAAGAGTCTGGGCTAAGCCTAATAGACCTAGCCAAACCATTAGCCTCGCCAAAGCATCCTTCCCTAATTAGGCACCAAAAAAGAGGTCACGACAATAGCCCGACTTGTTTTGGGCGAGTATATTGGTCGCCATTGTCAAGTTGAGTAAGGAGCAAGAAAAAAAGAATAACAGAAAAGGAAGTCATAAGTGAGGCCTAGCCCCCTCTAGTTTGTGGGCGATCGAGAGAAAGAAGGGATAGAAGAGAGAGATGGAAAGAGGGATTGAGAAAAGACAAAATAAAGAAATGACAAAAAGAGAGGGAGAGAGGGAGAGAGGGAGAAATTTTTTTTTTTTTAAAAAAAAAAACGGAGGTGTGCAAAACTTGGGCTAGCTTATTATATTATTATATTATAATTTTAAATATTTTTAATCAAAAATCCAAAAAAATCTCTTCTTGAGGCAAAGGCCTAAAATTGATTTTGAGCACTTTTCTCTTAAAAATGAATAAAAAAATCCTTTAAAAATTTCTGAAATTAAGGAAAGGCCTAATTTTTTTGTATCTTTTTTAATGCATGAAAAATCCAAAAAAAAAAAAATTAAACCTTGGGTTTAAACAAAAAATAGGTATCGAATTTGTTAGTTGAGCAGGAGTAAAATATTTCTCATAATATTTTACTTGAGTTTTTAATCAACCCACCTCAAATAGATTAGTAACGACTCTTAAATGAAATCCGACTTACGGGTTAAAAATTCGAACAACAAATAGTGAATTGATGGGCTTGGAGAGTCTAGCCTAAGCCTAATACTTTGTTGAACCATCATCCTCCATTTGCGCCCACCTATAAAGAGGCGTCAAAAGGGAGGTTGCAATAATCATCAATACTACTATCACCTAATCATTCGGTTAAAAAAAACAATAATAATGTAAATTGCAATCTAGATTGAAGGGTTTGTTTATTTCATGAAAAAAATTACTGTTGCTGGAAAATGCTTTTAAGAAATTCAATTTCAAAGATTGTAAACCAATTTTTCATATTTGTTTATGCTAAAAACAAGTTGAAAAATATTAGTTCATGGCATTTGGTAATAAGTGAAACCTTTAAAGGCAACTTGTATATTTGAAAATGATGTCTATGACTAACAAATTGTAAACAAAGTTTTATTTGTTTATTATATAATCCATCACAATAACAAGCATTCTAAAGAAATTCAAAAGAAATTATAAAACCATATTTGCAAAATATCATATATGATAGACAAGATTTGTGGGGAAAATAAAACAGAAGAGACTTCTCGAAGAAAAAAAGATATACACGGTGAGATTAGGAAATAGGCATAAAGGACATGTTCTACTCACTTGTATGCACAGCAAGAGGCTAGGAAAATAATATCCCTTTGGCTAGAAGGGAAGTCATTTTCCTAATCTAAACTTGTTGTTTCTATTCAATGGAAAACAATTTTCACTAATCATGTAACCTTTTGTCATCCAAATCATTGAAATGTACGTATTAATTGTGTTAGAATCGTCCCATATCAAATAATTAATGTAGTGTGGAGTAGATAATATATCATAATTGGTCTATCACTCATTGACTTAAGTTTTTAAATAAGGATGGGTCCAACTGGAAAAATTGACGAGCTCAAACTTGAGCTCCCTCTTAGCAATCTCCCTTATGAATGTATAGTGTTTAGTGAATATGCTAAGGAATGAATCTCGTGATCAACATAGTTTCTAGGCAACTTTCATGGTTTGGTCTAAAAAAGAAACTTGGATGAACATGTAGATGGGCATTACAGTGTATCCAACACGATTTGTTGACTGTTATGACAATGCGATTTCATGGTTTGGAGAACAAAACTAGCTAAAGCATCACCGATTGACGAAGCAATTTCAAACTATTATGAAGATGACACTTTTCTAAGGAATTCAAATCCTTGGCCACAGGCGAAACTTGGCCTCACCCTTGGTCATATGATTATTACAGCCAAAGTCTATTACCCAAGGATTCGTTGTTTCGACAAGAAAAATAGGAAAAAAAAATAACAGTCACATAAGCTAAAGGACTTTGGGTAACATCATTACTTGGTGGGATTAGAGGTAAGAGATATTGTATTTACTCCTGAGTGAAGGGAAGGCTATGTGGAGAATTAGAATCGCCATGCTCCCATGTCATTACAAAAGGCATGTTCTCTGTCCGAGTCTCATTAGATGAGACTTGTCGCGACTACCCCTCGGGGAGGAGAATAGGTTTATGGGTATTACCTAAATGATAGACCTAAGGCTCATGATTAGGTACGGGCTCTCCCAAGCTTGTATCTCACGTGACGTTGGGGTATTTTTAAGAATTCTGCAAAATGGAGTCGGCTAAAAACTAAGTGAGGTATAAGAGTATATCTCACTTCCTACGCAACTAGAGAATCTAGGATCGGGGACTTGATTACACTAATTGACCAATTAGTGCCATTTTGGTACCTAATCATATTCATTTTAAAAGAAAATATTCTTATTAGGCAGTTTGAATTGATTTTATACTTATTCACTAACATAAAAAGTGATCATACGAGTACATAATTGTTAAAGTGACCATTAGCAATCAAACTCCTAATTGCAATGAAATTATCACATGTGGCTAAACAATCATAAACATAATTAAATATGTAAATTAAATCTACGACATAATAGAAATGAAAGCAAATAAATGCCTAATTACACTAAGAATGCAAGACATGACAATTCCCAACCAAACCTTGCATTTTTTAGATTTTGAAATTTTTAAATTTTTAAATTAATTTTTTTCCTAAAAAAATAAATATTTTTTTTTGCCGGTCCAAGTCAAGACCAATCTGACCCAACCCCATTCTAACTCGGGTTGGGGTGGGTTGGACCCATTTAGGGGCGGGCTAGTCAGCCCACCCGAATGGGCTAGGTTAGGTTAGACTAGCCTTGGTCGGGCCTTCACTCAGCTAGGGTTGGGCCTCAACCAATGGGCCCAACCCCTTGCAAAATGGCTCCTTGTGAGCCTAGGTAAAAGAAAGGCCGAGTGGGACAAATCTGTGATCTAGCCCAACTCAGCCCATGACCCCTGCTTTGTGGTCATTCAATCATGGCAGGGGACAGTGACACATCACACGGGTGGGCTTCCGAGAAAGAAGGCGGCAACTAGTGTTGTCAAGTGGCTCATCAAAGGTCGCAAAGGGCTCGATTGAAGGTGTGCTCTATCGGAACGTGACCCCTGCTCCGCGACTACCTAGTTGCGGCAAGGAAAGAGGTGTAGGCGAATAGTTCAGGTGACTTCTGGCTAGGGTGCAACGAACACGTTTCGGCTAGGAAGGGGCACAACTCGGCTTCGGGCCAGGCCGTGGTAACGCTCTGGGGATCAAAAAATGGCTTGAGGTTCAGGACGATAGCTAGTTTTCGCTCGGGTATTTCATTGAATAGGTGGAGGGCACTAAGGCTCCAAAAGAGTTTTGGCTCGGACGAGACCCGAGCATAGATCTGGGGGCTAATGAGGCATGTCAAAGCACAAGGGAATGTGAAGGGGGACGAACAGGGGCTGGAGCTCGCCCAAACTAGTTGGGATGAGCTCCAGCTGGCTCATTTCCGAAGATGCATACCAAGTGCTTAATGAAGTGCCTACCTGGGTTCCAATGGAAATGGCGGTGGTTGGCGGCTCACCGGTGGCAACCGGGTGTTACGAGGGGCTCCTCGACTCCTTCAACGGCCTCCACTAGCTCTCCCCCTTGTTTTTTCTCCAGTTTCCCCTTTTCTTTCTCTTCGTGCATTATGTTCTCCCTGTTCTCCTTCAATCCCCCTCTGTTTTGCCCTATTGGCCTCTCCTCTCCCTGGTTCTGCCCCATCCTATCCCCTCCTTATCTCTCTGTTGTTACTTTGCTACTGTTATCTTTTCTCGTCTTCTGTAGGTTTGCGCATGAAGATAAGAGGAGGAAGACAATTGAGGCGCGAGCGGGCTAAAAGGAAGAGGAGGCTGGGCCGCATGGGGGGAAATGGGTTAGGCCGAGCATGGGGGAAAGAAAAAGGAAAGAGGGTGGGCCGAGCCAAGGCCGGATCTAGCTTGACTCGACCCCTAAGCATTTTTTTTAAAAAAAAAATAAGTGTCAACAATTGTCCCTCTTTGAATGTAACCTCGAAGATGCTGTATTCAAAGATAGAAGACACATAAACTATTTCAGCGGTACAAAGACCCTGACTGTATAGGCTTGTACCAGGTCGATCTGTGAAGCGTGTCGTGTCAATAAGAGGAAGAAAGACCTCGAGCTACAAAAGAACACCGTGTCATAAAAAGAAAGAGAGACTCCGGGTTACAAAAGCACACCGTGTCATAAGAAGAAGGAAGATCCCGGACTACAAAAGCACGCCGCGTCATAAGAAGAAGGAAAGACCTCGGGTTATAGAAGCACGCCATGTCATAGGAAGAATGAAAGACCCCGAACTATAAAAGCACGTCGTATCATAAGAAGAATGAAAGACATTAGGCTACAGAAGCATGTCATGTCATAAGAAAAATGAAAGACCCCTGGCTATAGAGGTATGTTGTATCGTAAGAAAAAGGAAAGACCCCGAGCTATAGAAACACGCTGCGTCGTAAGAAGAATGAAAGACTTTGGGCTACAAAAGCACGCCATGTCATAAAAAGAAAAAAAGGAAAGATTCCGAGCTACAGAAGCATGCCGTGTCATAGAAAAAAGGAAAGGCCCCAAGCTCCAGAAGCACGTTATGTCATAAGAAAAATGAGATACCCTAGGCTACAAAAGCACACTGTGTCATAAGAAGATGGAAAGATCTCGGGCTATAGAAGCACGTCGTGTCATAGGAAGAAAGACCCCAGGCTACAGAAGTACACTATGTCATAAAAAGAAGGAAAGACCTTGGGCTATAGAAGCACGCTGTGTCATAAGAAAAATGAAAGACCCTAGGCTACAAAAGTACCCTTGTCATAAGAAGGAAAGACTCCGGGCTACAGAAGCATGCTGTGTCATACGAAGAAAGAAATAAATGAGGTCTCACCATGTAACAACGGGTTTTGATCGAGTTGAAAATGCATGATTTGAGGAAAACCAAAGAACCTTTGTAAATGACATGATTTAAGATTAACCATGAACCTTTGGAGATGACATGGTTTAAGGCTGATCATAACCTTGTAGATAACATGGTTTAAGGTTGACTATGAATCTCTAGAGACGGCATGATTTAAGGCTAACCATGAACCTTTGAAGATGGCATGATTTAAGGCTGACCATGAACCTTTGGACAAGGCATGGTTTAAGGCTGACCATGAACCTTTGAATATGACATGATTTAGGGCTAACTATGTGAAGGTGCTAGTATGAACACCTAAGTGGGTGAATAGGTATAAAAATATATTCTGCAAAATGTAGTGAAAACCTTTACATTTAACCTGAGTCTAAATAACAACAGACTTTGAGCAAGTTCAGACTTTAGCAATTAAATAGAAATACGAACAAAATAAAGAGATTCGGGGAAGAGAATAAGAACACAAGGTTTATAGTGGTTCAGCTTAATCTAAGCCTACGTCCACTATCCCACACTAACAGCCTTCTTGACTAGATTCCACTATGCAATCAATAAGAGATTACCACTTTGAGTACAAATACTTAGTAATAGATCACACTATCTACTAAGTCACTCTTTTAGTATTTCTCTCACGATCACAAACGTTTAAGCTCACAAAAGACAAGTGTATGATCGAAGGTCGCTCAGACTTTGGAACTATAAATTCTACGCTTTGTCTCTTATTTGCTCATTGGTCTTTCATCTCCTCAAATACTCCTCCACTTCCAAACTAGCCATTGGATAGTATCTTGAGGATCATCTTCCAATCTACTCATTGGACATATTTGTATCAAGAAGATTTGGTAACCATTAAGTGAAAAAAGTAGAATCCCAAATTGATTATGATCACACATACAAACAAAATCTTAGTTTCCATAAGTAGAGCTTCTTCATATAGAAAGTTCTTGTCTTCAAGATCCAATTGTTAATCAATTAGATTGAGTCAATCAAATCTAACTTGATGTGGAATCCAAACCAAATCACTAACGTTATATGTTTGGGCTTGTATTACATTATGTCGAATCTGGATGTAAAGTCTGAGTGCAATAGACTTTACAATCTGAGTCTGAACATATTTTGCTTTTAAACATATTTAGCTTTAAGGTCTGAATACAGTCTAAATAAGTTCAGCTTTAGCATAGAGTGAAATTAATCAGAGTAAGCAAACTTCTGATATAGAACAGACTTTGACACTAAAGTCTAGCAGTCTTCAGACTTTGACACAGAAGTCTAGAAATCTTCAAAATATAATTTAGACATGTGTTATGTTCAGTCTTCTAGCCGTCTTCAGACTTTGACAATATTCTTTACATATTTTATCATCTACATGGTCTATTACTTAACCATTAAACGCGTTAGTAGCCTTTGATTTATTTTGTCATATTTAAAACATCATAAGGGATTTCCCTAATACTATGAACCTTTGGAGATGATATGATTTATGGCTGACCATGAACCTTTGAAGATAACATAGTTTAAGGCTGACCATGAACCTTAGAGATGACATGGTTTTAAGGTTGACCATAAATCTTTGTAGATGACATGGTTTAAGGTTGACTATGAACCTTTGGAGATGACATGGTTTAAGGCTAACCATGAACCTTGTGGTTTTTAGGGAAGCTGTTAAGGAAATCCCTTATGATGTTTTGAAGATGACAAAATAAATCAAAGGCTACTAACATGTTTAATGGTTAAGTAATAGACCATGCAGATGATAAAACATGTAAAGGATATTATCAAAGTGCGAAGACGACCGTAAGACTGAATATAACATATGTCCAGTATATTTTGAAGATTTCCAGACTTCGTGTTAAAGTCCGAAGGCGCGACTCAAGACTCAAAGTCTGAAGACCGAGACTTTAGTGTCAAAGTCTGTTCTACATCGAAGTCCGTCAACTCGACTAATTCCAGCATCGAACGTCAATGATGAACCGAAGACAGACTCTATGCTTGAAGCCGAACCGAGAAGACAAACTCTATCTTTGAAGCCGAACCGGGTACGAACCTTAAAGCTAAATCTATTCAGAAGCAGATATGTTCGGACCAGATTGTAAAGTCTACAGACTCATATTGTAAAGTCTGAGACTCGAGACTTTACATCCAGATTCGATGAATCGTAACTCAAGCCCAATCATACAACGGCTAGTGATCTGGTTTGGATTCCACATCAAGATTGATTTGATTGACTCAATCTAATTGATTGACAATTGGATGTTGAAGACAGGATCTTTCTATACGAAGAAGCTTTACTTATGGAAACCAAGATTTCATTTGTATGGGCGATCGGAATTAATTTGGGATTTTACCTTTGTCACTCAACGGCTACCAAATCTTCTAGATACAGAGTTGTCCAATGGGTATATTAGAAGACGATTCTCCGGGATGCTGTCCAACGGTTAGTTTGGAAGTGGAGAAGTATTTAAGGAGATGAAGGACTGATGAGCAAGTAAGAGACGGAGCGTAGAATTTATAATTCCAAAGTCTGAGCGACTTTCGATTATATACTTGTCTCTTGAGAGCTTAAACGTTTGTAATCGTGAGAGAAATACCAAAAGAGTGACTTAGTGAGATAGTGTGATCTACTACTAAGTGTTTGCACTTGAAGTTGTAATCTCTTGTTGAATGCATAGTGGAATCTAGCCAAGAAGGCTATTATCGTGGGAGAGTGGACGTAGGCTTGGATTAAGCCGAACCACTATAAATCTTGTGTTCTTATTCTCTTCCCTAACTCCTTTATTTTGTTCATACTAGCACTCTCAGAAGCACCCGCTAACCCCTTGGAAACTCCGTGGCTTTACTGGGAAATCCTGTCAAACTCAACTTAAGCAAATGTCATTAAGGATGGCATCAAGAGATGTATTGGCAATATTGTAGTATTAATTGAACGAGCTAATCAAGCTAAGTTTGATTGCATTAAGAAACATGTCGATTAGCATCATTTGGCACAGAATCGTCATCTTGCTCAAGGATGTATCATTAATCAGCAAATTCTCTGGGAGTTAAGCTCTTATCAAAATGATTTTTTACTCGTGAAAAGGCTTATTAATCATGCCAAATTAGAGCTTCTTAGTTTAAAAGGATTTTTCACATGCTCTCAATAAAATGGCTACTAGATCCCATCCATTCACGTGGGAAGTGAGTGATTATTGAGGATATCTCACATAACCTATGTGAAAGGCTTTTAGAAAGATTCGCGATGAGTACAATTTGATCGATCAAAAATGTCTTTTGAAAGGACCGCAATATAGGTTTGGTCATAAACTTACAAAAAGGGACTATTGCTTTGAGGCCAATAAATGAACATTTGTCACTATTTTCATCAGGTTTATAAGTCGAGAGCTTGGAAGATAAAATAGAGTTGCTTCCACTTCTTCAAGTAGTAGCTTCTTTGTGGTATTCTCATTTACACTCGAACCATCCTAATCGAAGAGACTTCGAAGAGGGTTGTAATGTTGGCTCGGGAGAGGCTAGAAGTCGCGTGTTCGTGGGTGTCAGCTGGAGGTCGTCGGGTGTGACGGGACTACAAGGGAACCCTCTCTCTCTCTCTCTCTCTCTCTGGACCTCTCTCTCGAAACGTGAGCTGTCGCTGCCGGTCCGCTGTCAACCGGACGTCGCGCGCGACGTGCCCTGTAGTTGTCCTGTTTCCCGTCGTGCATCGTCCTTCACTCCGTTCCTTCGGCTGGCGTGCAAGAGAGGGGGAACGAGGAGGAGATGGGGGCTGGGCCAGGGAAGGAAAAATGGGCTGGGCCGGCCTAGGCGAAGAGAAGGAAAAGAGTAAAGAATAAGGGGCTGGGCAGGCCCAGCCCTAGCCCGACTTTGCTACAATTTTTTTAATTAATTTATTTTATAAAATTTTGAATTTTTTAATTTAACAAATCTTAATGAGTTCTATCACTACTCAATGCAAATACTCCTAGTGTCTTTATGCTATGCGATTTGAACGAAAGCTATTTTTGTTTAGGGTTTAAAAATTACTCCTTGAATTTCTATACAATTAAACATTAAATGTATAGTCAAAATTTAGGTGTCAATAATTACTAAGCCAAAGGCTTAGCGTAGACTCTCATAGGACATGCCAATTGCAACTTGAGGATTTGATTTTATCAGTTTTATATGCAAATTAGTTGGGTGTCACTGTTAATTAATTATTGGTAAGTCGATTATACATCTAAGTAAAGTTTGGCAGAATACTTTACTTTTGCGAACAAGAGATATCATTGGTATGGGGACTTAATTATATTAGATAAATCTAAGATCCTTTCGGTTCTTTTCTCCTTATTTCTTAATAAGTTTTAATCGTAAGCAACTAATATGTAATAGGCAATCAAAAGAATGCACAATCAATAATGTTACACTCAAGAAATCAAAACAACAAATACAATTGCTAGAAGTAGTGCTAACCTTGATGCAAAGCAAAGTATAACGATACTTGATTAATTTTCAAATATCTGCAAAATGTTAATTAAAAATGCATACCTAGCTAAATATGATTATGCAATTCTAACTAATTCTTTTTTTTTTGGATTTTTCTTGTTTTTGAAAACTAAACTATTTGCAACTGTAACCTAAGCATAACATGCGTGAATTATTAAACTAATGACATATAACATGACCTAATTTTACTGACAAGTAGAATTAGTATGAACTACTTTAACATGCCATGCGCTTTAAGTTTTATGATACTAAACAAGTAATCACTGGATGACATTGAAATTATGAGGACATGGAGATAACGGTATGGTGACATGATGATGACATAGCAAAAAATGCATGGAATTGATTTGACTAATATTATATGATATATGCATGTTATTTTTTTTAAATTAATGTTAAAATAGCAAACGACTTAAAATATGAGATTGCCTAATTTAAATTATGAAATAATTTAGATTAAATCCTATTCTAAACTAGAAAACACACAGGATTTGATCGAGACTTGTTAACAACACTATAGAGTACATCAAAGGGCTTCAATAGCTGACGTGCAGTTTAATAAAGGAAAGGCACCCTTTTATAAAATGGGTAAAGCCTTTGTGAAATCCCACCGAATGGGTTAAATGGATAAAGAAACTTTTGCTTATTTGAGAAGTCAAATAATAAGGAATATTCGCAACTTGGATGCGTTGAATCCTACATAATAAATTTACAAGATAAGTGCATTGGAAATCCTAAAATTTATCACAAAAGTACAAATGAATCCTAATTTTTTTTTTAAAAGTACAATCATCCTAAAATTTGTTAGAAATTACAATCGAGTACTAAAACTTTTAACAAGTACATTCAAGTCTTATAACTTGTCAAGCACGTACAATTAGATCTTAAAACTTTCAAAAAGTATAATTATCTGAAGAATTTGATTGGACCAATTTGACAAATTTTGAGACTTGTTTGTACTTTTTAAAAGTTTTAGAATTCGATAAATTGTAAGAGTTGATTGCACTTTTTGAAAATTTTTTGATTTAATTACACTTTCATGACAAATTTCAGGATTTTCAGTGTAGTTATCTCTTATTTATTTTGATGAAATTATATTTAAAAGCGGTAAAGTTGCTACTTGGGGAGTAGTTTAGATACGTCCCCCTTCTTAAATTAGAATAAAGAGTAATTCTAGAATGATAAGCCGCTAGTTTGAAGAAAAGAGGGCAGCGACTGGCATTAGAATTGGTGGAGGCTGTCTACCTCTTTGAGAACGACGCATTGTGCGACTTGTCGGCACATCAACGGCAGAATGGGCGGCTATGGTGGAGTCTATGACTGGTAAAGAATCATGCACGTATTAAGAAAAAAGTAATGATTTGGCACACTAACGTCTGCGATAGGGATAGACAAAACAGGAGAAACTATCATGTTGCGCTAGAAAAAAAAAACATTTTTTTCGAAAAGTGACGTTACGGCGGCTAACATTAATTGTTTGTGTTTCAGAGATAAAAAAATTCGTAACCATTTTGAGAAAAAGGATAGTCAATGAACATTCTCTCGGCAAAGCGCACTTATCAAAGGGTGCTTGACATTTACAGTGCGCCCAAAACATATACTTAAAAAAAAAAAAAAAAAAATTACACAGATGCTGTTTTACCATCGAGGACTTTGGTTGATGTCCGATTACTGAGATATGCTGCAGTGAATATTATCGTACGTACTTGCTTAATGACAATACTCAAATTGGTTTTAACCACGGCAATTTTTCTCTGCAAATAACTGAAAGCTTGAGATATAGAGTGTTTTTGTGTTGTGAAAAATAAATTATTTAGAAAACATTTTTAAAAAATTCATTCCTTAAATCACTTATGAAAATAAATGAATAAAAAATATTTCAATCATCTATGAAGATATTTACATATAAGTTGTTATATCGAGGGTGAAAATATTTTTATTAATTAATTGTTTGAAGCGATATAATCGATAATTTTTTAAGAAAAAAATTTCTAAATAATTTAATTTTTACTAAACAAACAGAACCATAATTTAAATTCTATTGTAAAAAGTTGCGTAGATGGAGCATCGATGGAGCATGAAGACGATGACCCTGATAGTTGAATTCAGTCTTTTTGATCTATTTCTGAAAAAAACTATCATGTGCATAATAATATACATTGATGAACAAATCTAATGAATAAATGTACTAGCACCAGCAAGGCAATTTGCGTCTAATTTCTTAATTTATGATTCAATCAATACACGGTGTTTTCCTTTTAAAAGTTACTCCAGATGACGCTTTGAATATCGTGAACTATCAAGAGGAATTCTCTACCAAGAGAGAGAGAGAGAGAGATTAATTCTTGATGCGAGAAGATTGCGTTTGGTCCCTGTTTATTCATTCAATGAGGACTTTATCTCCATTCTAATTCGTGTGAGCCCTCTAACTGCTCGCGAGGTATTTGGATGGTAAGATTTCACTAGAAAAACTATTTCATATGGTTCCTAATAGTTTTAGTCGTGAAAGTGATTGGTAAACATTTCATAACTATAGCACTTCCAAAACTGCGGTAACTTGTCACAATTTTCAAGAGGCTACTGCACCAAACACACAAGTTGTAGCACTTCATTGCACTGTTACAGCTACACGCAACTACAGTTCAGCCATAGATTCCTCAGCCATAGCTATAGCAAACGGGCTCTAAGATTGATTATAGTATACAATCAATCCAACATAAGCTGAGTTATTTCTATGATTGACCTATTTTATTATATCTATGTGTTGCATATAATTTTTTTTCATCCTTATATATGAGATATTCTTGCCTAGACCCGAATCTAGAACTAGGTGCAATTATGACAATTGAATTTTGTGGAATTCACATGGGACTCATAGGATTGATAGCCAAGATTGACCCGTTGAAGGCAATTACTTGCTCTATATGGTGACCAACGTAATAATACCATTTCATTTTGTAGAGAAGTGTCATAATTTCAAGCTGAAGCATAAGTCACTTTTACGTATCATCATAACTAAGTACAAAAGCATTGTCACACGTTGAAAAATGAGTTGTCGAAATTACAATATATTGTAGTAAGAGAAATTGATTACTCCTTTTAGGGGTTGGCGCACATGGATCAAACCAAGGTCATCGTTGTGATCTGTCAATTTTAGGATTGCCTTATAGTCGATAGCCATAAATGCCTAAAGCCTAATTTTGTTGGCTTGATCTTATTTTCTGAATAATCATTATCCAAGTTCATGAAAGATGAAGATTTACATGAGTAAATTTTTAGTACTTTAAATTTTCTAGGGCGGCCGACACTTTCAATTTGAAAACTAAGCACAATTACCTGATATCATGTCCAATATGGAAAATATGAGAAAAAACTGAGCCTAGTAAATTCGATCGAGACAAATAGGGAGTGAAGTTGGAAGATAAATTTATAGACGAGAATATTTGTGATATGTTTATATGTGTAACATACCAAGCTTCATTATTCTGGTAATAGGTAACTAACCTCTTATAGACACAAACTGTTTGACTGTGTTTTAGGTGTAATGTAAATAATTAGGTTAAAATAGGAGTGGTGGAGATATGAAGCCACCATCAATCAACCCCCTGGCGATATAATGATAAGCAGACTCAGTCGAGTGAATCCCATCCCAATCGACGAAAGCCGATGGGTCTTTGCAAACAGTTGAGCCGGGCTGACCACAATACGCCGACGTATTGAAGTTGTACGGACCACCTCCTCCACAACAAGCCCTTAGGGCCCCTCCGTAAAACCCTGCGTGATTGCAGTCGTTTATTATGAACAGTTTAATCTCCTGGTCTTCAATAATTATAAAGTGTACCTTCAGTTATAGACTTTTAAAACAAATCATGTAACTACATCTGTGTTCATGTCAATGACATCAACCGAAAGTTGCTGATGTTATATGTATATAATTCAGTTCTTGGATTTTAGTTTACAAGCCAAAAGACAAGGTACTTGTTAGCTCCCATGGCACTACATATAATTGATAAGGGATGTTTCAATAATTGTTATGTACATATAATACCAGAAAAACAAAGGTTTTTTTTTTTTCGAGAAAAAGTATATGATAAAAAAAACTTGATTTATCATTTCATTAAAGTGTTTCAAGCATATTTATGCTTATTTTTTCATATTTAATATATCCGATGTGATTTTTATTTTTAAAAAATAGTTAGGGATGGACTAGGCTATTTCAAGCCTAAGCATCTCAAACTCGAAAGCTCAAACTGTTTCAACTGAAAAAGAAAAAAAAAAAAAAGGACAAGCCTAAAATTCCGGCCATAAAATAAGGATGGTTTAGGCTTTCGGACTACTGGTCTTTTTTGCTCACCCCTAAGTTGTAAGATGTGGATTTTTAATTTAGGGGACAATCCCATAAATATTGAATCAATTCACTTGGAGCCACACACTAGCACAAAATGATGCTTTAAGATTTGGTTTCATTATATTGGTCCATCAATTTTATTCTACCCTTAATTGCCCTGTGTGATTAAGCACAATCTTGAGTCTAGAGGTAAAGGGATAAAACTGTGGGGGAAAAAGGAAAAAAGTTAGTTTTCATTTGATGTACAGACCGTGTCAATTTTTTTTTTTTTTAAATCATCTTTATAATAATGAATCCCGATTGTTATTTGAAAATAAATCTATAACTACTTATTTGAATGGTGATGGATCTGTTGTCACAAGATTATTAGTTTAATTAAAAATTATACGTTGACAATGACATATGAGAGAAAAAAGAAGAGGTGAAAAGAAGGCTGACCGTAGAGTTTTGGAGTGCGATAGATAGATATGGAGGCATCATAATAGTCAGCGTACATTATTCTTGCATGAGAGTATTGTTCTCTCAGTTTTTGCAATTCTTGCTTGAGGTAATTATTGTGATACTTGAATAAAGTATTATAAGCTTTGAGACACCCAGTTTTCGGGTCATATGCAGATTCATTCGCGCTTTGAAACAAAGTTAGATACGCGGAGATGCAACCTGTCGGCAATTGTCCCAGCACCACCAGATTTACAGCCCCTTCTTCTATCAGAATCTGTCATGATCATGATGATTCAAGGAAAAAAGGAAAAAAAAAAAAAAAAAAAGAGGATACTTGATAATAGTGAGAAATGAGAAAAGAAAAAAAAGCAATCTTGAGACAAATCATGAGGATGATTTTGCAAGTATACATGAATCACTTCTGGGATCTGCTTCAAGCATCATGGACATCATCATACTTCTTAATAGTCACCATGACCGCGGGTCAATGTTTATTAGTGACTATTTTAGTTATGTCAATGTTTTTTTGCGACATCTAAACTTCCTCTTGGTTATTGCTATTAGGGTTTACATTTTGTAAAGCTAACGAAAGAAGAATTTTTTTCTTCTTTTCAAGTAGCGTAGTGATAAAGTCATTCTTTTTTTAATTTCATATTCAACGTGCTCACAAAGTGAGCATTGATTTAATTGTGAAAAATTGAATGTTAAGCTCTTGACTAAAACATGTGTTTCACCAACATGTGCTCGTAGATGAAACATGTTGATTCAAAGTAATCCGTAATTTTAATACGTGAATTTAACGTTAAGCTCATGCTAATGAAGTACTACTCCATAGGTCTTTATGTCCTAATGTGTCCTTGATATGGGGATAGGAAAGAAGCCCAAATTAGTGTAATTGCTCCATTTATAAACACAGTCCAGATTGCTTTCGTGTGGAATACAAGAGAAAAATCGAAGTAAGTTGGTGAGACATACACTGACAGCTCGAATGATGGCTCCAACAATTTGTGGTATCAAAGGGCGTAGCTGTTCAATGGTTCGACCAAATTGAAAGGGAAAGTTGTAGTCATTTTCACCTATCTCCCCCACCAGAAACAGAGACTTCTTAAAGTACTCATCACATTCTGCACCCGGAAAAATGAAAAGTTATAGCACATCTCAAGGGGGCAAGATAAAGTAGTTTTTTATTTGCGATTTGATAAATTTATAGCACCTATTTCATCAAAATTATACTAAGCGTCAAGCATCAAGCGGCAGACAGCCTTTGCTAGCCCCTCATTTGGTTCGTCATTGATTTACTTCTCTATCACTCAAGGTTGAAATTTACCTTGTTTGGTGGTGCAGAGAGACGACTTAAAACTCTTGAACCAGCCAAGCTGAACATTCAACGAGTCATTGGTCCACAAGACAATCTTTTGAGCAGAGAAGAAAGACGCGTCAATCGCTGTGGCACCAGCAACTGCGAAGTTCACTCCCGTGGGAACAGGTGGACCTTCGGCTACTGCCAGATATGGTGGAAGATATGGCGGAAGATATGGCAGTCCAAATGCTTCAGCTGCATTCTCATTTTTTTTTTTATTTATGTTAATTTTGAGGTTATCGATACTTTATTATCAGCATTCAAAAATGAAATATCCTGCTAGAGAAAAAATTAAAGCGAGAGCATGGAATACCTATGAAATCGATAATGAGGCGTCCATTCGAGCATCGACCAGTTGCGTGGTGGAAGAAAGTTTCTCCGTAAGGGAGGTTTTTGATTTCCGGATATGCGAGTGCCCCAGTAATGAGGAAGTTTCCGGTGTCACTATGGGAGTCACCGAAGTTGAAGATTGCATTGTAGTGGTTGGAGCTCGACAAAACGGACTTTGAAGAGAGGCAGCAGAGCAAGGAGAAGACTAGTATATTCATTGTTTTCATGTCGAGTAACACTAGAGAATTTAGATGAAAGAAAGGTCTGCTTAGGATTTAGCTTGAGCCCACAGAGCAACCTCACCTTCCCATACAAGCAAGCAATGGAGTTCGGGCAGGAGAAGCTGAGAAAGGTCACCCACACCTTTTATTAAATGGCGGGGTCAGATATTCAGGATCTTGTATTACGAAAACACATTCTCATCTATTATATATACGTCCATTGTTGAGTTTTGCTGCTTTTGCAACATTGGCCACGCCAAAGTCTTTAACCCAAAAGACAACGGAACATTGTATCACGACACTTCAATCAAAGGGTGGCCGACATTACCGCCACAGGCTTATGAATTAAAGGATAATGAGTTATACACGGAGATGAAAAATGGATGGTCTGGGTCCAATCAGGTTCTTGAACTGTATGTATCTCATTATTCAAGTTGATCCTAAAGTTAAACAAGTTCCTATGGAAATACTGATGCAGCCATTGAAAGCCAGTTTGGCTCTGACATAGCAGCTCATGGCGCCAGCATCGCCATTAAAAACTTTATAAAGCACAGAGAAGAAATTTGAACAAAAAAATGAAACTCCTTCAAGGTGAGACGCATGGCTTACGGAGGGTGGCGGTGACGCCTCCCAGCCATTGGCGATGGCTGAACCCTATTCTCTTATGATATCGGTTGGTGTCTGTAGACATGTTTCTTTGCCTCGCCAAGGCTTTGATGCCACAGAAGTGCCTAAGAGAAGTATATTAGAGTGACATTTCACTATACAGATACATACTGTCATAGCAACTGAATACAGTTACTGAAGGACGTGACAGACAATCTCAATGGATATACCAAAGAAAGAAAGAATACGTTGAGGATTACTTCCTTTTCGTGTAAGGCAAAGGTGGCAAGGATAACCACGCAACTGAATACAGTTACTGACGGAGGAGGCTTTTTTTTTATTCTCTTGCGCGTGCTTCATGATCATCCTGTGATGTAATGTCCTGGATTTCTGCCTGATCTTTCTCTTCTTGCTTTATAAACTAGATAACCACGCAATGACCTTGTTCAACTTTGATAGTTATTAAGAAAAAGGGACCATTCTACTATTCTGCTTCCCAAAAAACGGATTCTTTTCCCTGAAATATATTTCTAAAAGAGTTGGTAACTGATTGTAACCTACCCACTATTTAGTAACTTATTGTAACTTATTGATACTTTTAGGAAATAATCAACTCTTTTTTACAGTTTCCAAATTAATAACCTTCTTTCTTTTTATCTTTTACCAACTCTTATTTACTTTTCTTACCAACACAACTCTTATATGAACTTACCGATCATTATTTGAGTAACTTATCTACATATTTTATATTAAATTACCAATTAACTTTTGCTTATTGACTTTTCATTTGAATTACTTACCAAAATATATTCAATCTTTTTTAAAAATTTACAACTTTTTATTACCAAAATTATTTAAAATTTTTATAAAAATCTTAAGGCTGCGTTTTGCGATCATGATAAGATTTAGGATGTGATAAACTATAGGGAAAAAGTCATGAAAAAGCCTAAACTTTGCTCAAAATGACACATTTACCCCAAACTTCTTTTTTTTTGTGACGTGAAAAACCCCAAACTTTTCGAACCGTGACACATTTATCCCATCAATAGCATTTTTGTCTTTTTATTCTGTTTTTTCCTCTTTTTTTTTTTTTTTCCTTCTTCTTCCCTCCGCCGACCAAGGTGGAGCCGGCGAGGGAAGCCGACATCCGGTGAGGGTCACCCCTCACCGTCATCTAGTGAGGGCCTCCTCGCTAGTCGCTAAATTTGGTGAGGGTAGGGACACCCTCGCTGACGCAAGCGAGGGTGGCCCTTACCGCAACGGCGAGGACGGCCCTCGCCACACGCGGGCGAGGGCAGCCCTCCCGGCGATGGGCAGGGACGGCCCTCCCGGATATGGTGAGGGCAGGGACACCCTCGCCTAACGTAGGCGAGGGTGCGAGTGAGGCCCTCACCCGACGCTAGCGAGGGCAGCTCTCGCCGGACACCGGTAGAGGGAAAAGAGAAGAATAAAAAAAGAAAAAAAATTAAAAATGAAAATACCAAAATTTCCTATAATTTTGGGATAAATGTGTCACAAGACAAAAGTTCATGGTTTTTTGTGTCATAAAAAAAAATTAGGTAAATGTGTTACGGTTGGCAAAGTTCAGGGTTTTTCACGTCACAAAAAAAAAATTGGGTAAATGTGTCACTTTGGGCAATGTTCAGGTTTTTTCGTGGCTTTTTCTCTAAAATTTATTATATCCTAGCTTAGTGCTCGCTCTAGATAAGATAAAGTCGGATATGAAAGAGATATAGACCAAATAAACTTTATCCTTTCCTTTTATTTATCAATTTTTATAGAGTTACAAAGTTTTAGTAAAGTGCTTACCAAGAAATTACCAACCTTAATTGAAGTAATTACTAATTTTTCTTTTTCTTACTTACTTGTGAAATTTAGCAACTATTTTTAGAAATCAACAACTTTAATTAAAGTGATTATTATCTAATCTATAATTAAGTTACAAACTAGATTTTTTAATACATATTATTTGTGTTAATTACTGTTTTCTTATTGGGCTTGTTAAATTATTGACTTCTTTTTAGTGAACAAAATTTTAATATTATATATATATTACCAAAACATCAAATTAATCAATTTTTTTCTTATGAAATTATCAACATTTATTTGAGTGACTTACCAATTTATCTTTCTTACTAAAGTTTAATTTCATCAACTTTTATATGAAATTACCAACCTTTATTTGTATGACCAATAACCTTTTTTCGAGTTAAGTTACCAACTGCTTTTGTGTTATCCATTGTCTTTTAAGTTACTCACCAATATTCATTTATTTCTACTAAGATCAACTCTTTATTGGGTGAAAACTTTTGGGCTTCACCAGTATAAGTGTTCTTTGAGTACTGTGAGAATAATAGTCTATTGTGAGTCACAAATTCTTGAAGAAGTGAGTCTCACAATAGTTTATAATCATTCATGATTTGATTTTTCATGGTTAAGAATTGAAAGTTATTCTCACAGTTTATTAAAGGCTATCACTCAATCATTTTTCATAACTTTTATTCATTGTATTTACAACGATTGGAATTTATTATTATATTTAGAAATTACATAACTCAATTAGAGTAATTGACAAACTTTTTATTATTATTTTACCAACTAATTTTGCGTTATCGACTCTTATCCGAGTTAGTTATCATGTTTACTTTTTTTTTTTTTTTAAGTTACCAAATTTTCATATCTTTGATTATCCTTAATTTACCTGTCTAGATTACCAACCTTTCTTGTGGGATTTACCAATTTTTTAAGTTGAAAATTGAAGAAAATGTTTCGTGCGTGGATTGTTTAAATTGGTGGGGCCTTCAAGTAAGTAAAAAAAATATTCCGATTCCTTAACATACTTTCATTCAAGTGTCTGACTTTATTAATTTAAGAATGATAATGACCTGACCTCATTGAGTGTAAATGTATTTTACAAAGATTGTTGAATGCGTGAAGTTTATTATATAATTTGGTTGACTATCCTCTTCCATCTAAATTGACAAAGAGTGTTAGAATGCTATAGGTTGAACAAGCCGTGCAAGCATCTAACAACTCTTCATTTTCAACATGGCATCATATGCATTGACAAGGGATTGTTTGCAATATATGTTTCCTCTATCATAGTATCAAGAATACTTTTGCTTATTCTAAAATGGAGAGAACAAATATCCAAATTTTGATTAAATATTTAGGATTAAAATTGTATAGAAAATAAGGGACTAATTTGGCCATAACAAAAAGGATTTTCACATCACATAGGCATTAATGTTATTTGCATCAACTAAGCTTTATTTTTATTTTATTATTTTATTATTGCATTTCAGGTAAATATAAAAAATATTATTAATTAAAGAAAAAAAAATTTCTTTTACATGGACTAACATGAAGTGGTCTCTTTCTCTCTCTTTGATCTTGTCCACATACACGAAAGAAGAGGAAACTCTCTACACGTGAAAAAAATGAAAAAAAAAATAGAAGGAGGGAAGAGAGTAGAAAGTCAAAGATAGGGGCCTAGCCCTCTCTAGTCTATTGGTGTGTAGAGAGAGAGAGGGGGGTTGAGAAAGGAAAAAATAATTAAAAAAAAAAAAAAAGAACAAAAGAAGGAGAATAGAAAAGAAGAGAGATAGAGAAAGGGGGAGTCATTTTCTTCGGCCCCCTCCCCCCCTTTTCTCCTTCCTCCTTCCTTCCTTCCTCTATAACTCACGCACATGTGAAGGATAGGAGTAGTGTGGAGGTCGGCAAGAGACCCTACTAGATGGGACGTGTCTTCAATATCGCCAAGCTATGGAGTAGGCGCTTTCAATGCCGCTAAGCTAAGGAGCAAAGCAAATTAGGTGGGCGGTTGAGGGTGTTTAATATATATATATATATATATTATATATATATATGATTCCACATTTTCAGACTCACATTTTTTCTTTTTAATTAGCAGCTATTCCATATGTAGTTTTTCTATGTTTCATACCTCTTTGTAACAACTGCCTATTTAGTAATCGCCTTGATGGGAGATGGTTTATAAAAAGAACATTTGTTTATTTCATAAAGGTAATCACAATATCTAACGTAAAACTCTCATTCGGCAATACATCATCAGTACGCGAGGGGATTGGGCTAGTAGAGTATGCCCATAATTTCATCGAATCTTCATAAATTTCGACAAATGCAAATTCAAACAATGGCTGGAGGTCTGTTTTACATTTGATCCTGTTTTTCGCATAACATTATGTATCATAGCATGTTTAGTGCCTTTGCCTTGTTTTTGTAGAATTTCTAGTGTAGTTTTTTAGGCTTTTGAGATGAACAGTAATTCGGCCATTTTGGGATCAAGAGGAAAATAGCCAATTCCTGCTAAATTCTGGCAACCCACCCTTTGACTTCATATTGTACGATTGCATTGTCATGAGGAAGAATAGCCGTTAGTTATTTTAGCATATCGGTGTTCGCCGCAAGCTAATTGGACGGTGGAAGTCACAGTGGTAAAGGGTTTGTATTTGGAGAATTTTAGTTTAATTTGAGGCCAATTTCTTGATCATTTTTGTCGAAATTTGGACCTATGTAGTCACGCTGGTGTGGTCTAAAAAATACATGAATTATTTTGGTTTGAGATGGGTTGCTAGCGAAGTAAAGGACTGCAAAATCGCATCGAAATGGTGAAAATGGGGGAAAAGGCTTCTATCAGGCAGAGGAAGAAGCATGTGGGCTCCATGTGTGGGAATCGCAGGGTGTGGGATCCACATGAGTGGAAACGTTGGCTCGTGGGCCCACACGTGCGGAACTACTTGCGGGCAGTTGCAAGCATGTGTGCAACATGCGCCTGTGCGGTGGATGAGGCGCGCATGCACACCATGCGCCTGTAGGATCGTGAACCCTTCAATTTTTCAATATTGCCTCTCTTCCTTAGCTATTATTACAATTCTGCCTTTGCTGAATTAATTTACAATTTTGCCGTTGGCTGAAGTATTATTGTTTTGCCCTCGGTGGCATTAAATTATTATTTTGTCCTTCATGCATATTTGTGTATTTGATGCATGAAATTAAACATCTAATGGTCCATATATTTTAATAATTAGAGAGTAGCCACAGAATCTTTAATTAGTTAAATTATATTAAGAGCCTTCGAATCACATTTAGAAATGGACATTAATTGTAATTAATCATATTAATATGATGAATTTTATCTTACATAAATTTCATTACATTAATATGATTAATATGATGAAATATTATATATTTTTTTATTAATTTACCCCTAGGGATTAAGGAAAAGAACTACAATGTGGTAGTTTCTTCATAATGCAATTATGAATCTACTTAAATTAAAAACTTAGTCCACAAGCCATTTTATATCATGTGATTAATATTTGTGACATGTTTACATTGGTAAAACATGATTTTATGTATATTTTGCCTCAATTTTTATGACATAAGCATGATTGTTTGATATGCAGTTCTGCAACCTGTGAATTTCTCTAAATTTAAAACCAATGTTCTCATACTGAATGGTGAAAACTATAAAGCTTGAAAAGAGTTAGTTCTTTTTCAATTGAGGTACATGAACATTGACTATGCTATAAAAAAGACGAGTCACCTGCTCTTACTAATTCAAGCACTACAACTAAGATAGCCCTTTAATACTAATGGGAACGGTCCAACCGGCTTAGTGCAATGTTCATAAGGACTAAAATATCTCATAATATCCGCGGTTCGGTTGCTCAACATAACAATGCTAAGGCTTTATTGGAGGCCATTGACATGCAACTTGAAACTTCAGAAAATGTACATGCCATGACCCTAATTATGAAATTTTCATTGATGAAATGCACTAGTGTTAGAGGTGTGCATGAATACATCATAAAGATGAGGGACATTGCAGCCCAGCTTAAGAACTTTGAGGTTAAAATAACTGAATCATTTCTTTTGTACTATATTTTGAGCACTCTTCCACAACATTCTGCACTTTTCAAGACCTCTTACAAAACACATAAGAATAAATAATCAATTAATGAACTCATGGCTATGTGTTTTCAAGAGAAAGAAAGACTGATTATAGGATCAGGAGAAAGTGCTCAGTTGGCAACATAAGGAAAGAATAAGGGAAAGGTAAGATACATCCCTAAGTTGACATTAAGAAAGAATCTAAATGTTTTTTCTTTAAAAAGAATGACCATATAAGGAAGGATTGCGTTAGATTTAAGGTTTGGCTCAGAAAAAAAATGTAATCTACTATCTTGTGTTTATTATAAATCTAATATGGCTTATGCAAATCACAACACTTGGTGAATTGATTATGGATCTACATTTACAACCTATGTTTCAAATTCCTTGCAGGCTTTCAAAACTATAGGAAGCTAGTGGGAAGTAAGCAAAGTATCTATTCATGAAACAATATGCCTTCACATGTAGAAGCTATTGGGACATGTGAATTAGTTCTTGTTAGGGAAATCCCTCATGATGTTTTGAAGATGACAAAATAAATCAAAGGCTACTAACATGTTTAATGGTTGAGTAATAGACTATGCAGATGATAGAACATGTAAATGATATTGTCAAAGTCTATGCTTGGAAGAACTAAAGACGGACTCTATGCTGAAGCTGAACTTATTCAGACTGTGTCCAGACCTTAAAACTAAATCTGTTTAGAAGCAGAATATACTTAGACTCATATTGTAAAGTCTATTACACTTAGACTTTAGACAAAACGTAGCAGATTCAAAACGGAATAACTTGACAAATTGTAACACAAGCCCTAAATGTATAATGACTAGTGATTTGGTTTGGATTCTACGTCAATATTGATTTGATTGACTCAATCTAATTGATTGATAATTAAATCTTGAAGACAAGAACTTTCTATACGAAAAAGATTTACTTATGGGAACCAAGATTCTGTTTGTATGGGCTCAGAATCAATTTGGGATTCTACTTCTATTACTCAAGCTACCAAATCTTTTAGATACAACCACCGCCCGCGGTGGAAGCGTTTGTTAGGGCTTGGTACCCCAAACGCAGGGGAAGGGTTCGAACCTCCGTTGCGATGCTTCAATGCATAACGCGCGTCTTACTTGCGCTTGGGGGTCGGCGGTGGGGGCCCCACTCGGGGTTTACTCTCCCCGCGAAGCGGCGTTCGGAGGTTCCCTGGGTCACCAAAAAAAAAAAAAATCTTTTAGATACAAATTTGTCCAATGTGTAGATTGGAAGACAATCCTCTAAAATACTGTCTAACGGCTAGTTTAGAAGTGGAGGAGTATTTAAAGAGATAAAGGACCGATGAACAAGTAAGAGACGGAGCGTAGAATTTATAATTCCAAAGTCTGAGTGACCTTCGATCATACACTTGTCTTTGGTGAGCTTAAATGTTTGTGATCGTGAGATAAATACCAAAAGAGCGATTTAGTGAGATAGTGTGATGTCGCGACCAAATTTTCGAGGTATGAACTGCCTAGGGTTTGGCTAATGGATTGTTAAGCCTAGACTTAACTCGGGCTCTCCCAAGCCCATACCAATTTGCAACTTTAGGTTCAAGTTCTTAACATGCAATTGATTTTTAACTAGGAGTCGCCACTAATCTATTTTTGGTGGGTCGATTAGAAACCCGAGTAAAATAATGAGAGATTTACTTTACTCCTACGAACCAAAGATTTATGAGTACGGGGACTTGGTTATGCTAGATTTCTCTAACACCATTTCGGTACCTTTTTTCTTTTATTTTGAAAAAAGTGTTTTGTAGATAGCTTGAATTGATTTTAAACTAGTTTTCTAACATGTGAAGTGTTCATGGAGGTGCGCAAACCACCAATTTAACACTCAAGACAGCAATTAAATAATGCAGGACTTACTTCAAAGTAACGAAAGCATTTGCAAGTGTTAAATTACAATCCACATCAACAACCCTAGATATGGTTTCTAATTAACAAACAATTACTCAATTTTTGTTTTCTCTTTTCCAATGAAAATATAGTCCATATGCAATGCAATGCTTCTAATATAGTATGAAATAATATGGCATGACAATATGTCCTAAACTATATGAATGAGTAAAAAAACTAATGATTTCTTAATGAACATGCAATAATTAGATATGCAATCTAAATTAGCCAAAATGACCTAATTCTAATGACGAGCAATTTAATTAGAAATGAACCTAATAACAATCACTAAAATGACGTGCATTTTATGAACCTAATTCTATATGACGTGCACATGATTTTTTTATTCTGAAAAATGCAATCTATCCTAGAAATTGCAACTAATTTATCCTAAGACAAATTTTATGAAATTTAAAAATTTAAAAAAAATGCAAAAATGATCTAGCTAGATTAAGATTCTATCTAATTTAAACTAGGGATTAAGTCATATTAAATCCTAATTTAAACTAAGACATTATCTAAATCTAAAATGCAATTTATCTAAAAAGATTATCTAAATTTAAAATTAAACATGCAATTCTAATCTAATATGCACAATGATTTTTTCGTGTTTTTCTTTATGAAATTCGAAGTTAAAACTAACACATAATTAAACATGCAATTCAAATAAAAACTAAAAACCTAAATGAATGCAATTTTTTTGTTTCCTTTTTCATGGTTGAAAATAAAACCCCTATTCTAAACATGCAAAGATAATTAAAAACAAACCTAAACCTAATTCATTTTTTTTTACTTCCTTTTCCTTTTACGAAAATAAAATTGACTCAAACACCACGACATCAAATCAAGCAAGATAATGTTGATATCCAAAAGTTGGCGAACCATATCTCGCGCATGAGATCAAGTTGACCAATTTTAAAATTAAATCGTGAATCGAATATGGGGCTTGAGATTGGATTGTCGATTTTTGTAAGTGATTGTGAGTCAAATTTCGGGCATGAAAATCGGACTATCAATCCCTAATTTAAGGGACTATTTTCATGTTGGAATCTCAATCATGTATCAATGAATAATCACACTAAAAATATATATATAAAAACAAACTATAAACTATATAAAAATAATAAAGATAAAATAATAAAAAAATACCTAATCTGATTTTTGTCTTTTCTGTTTTTTCTTCCTTTCCATGCACAATTGTGTGGATCTCCAAGGGAGCCACCGATCAATCCGGCAAAGGGGATCCGGCAAGGGCGGCTGCAAGCACAGAGCGGAGCTAGGGAGGCTTGAGTTCAAATGGGCGGGAGAGTGGCGATGGGCTATCGATCGCTTGGGTTGTAGACGAGATGGGCTCGCGGTGTCAAAGCTCCGTTGCGGGGACTCCGGCAGCAAACGGCAAGGCGCTTTGTGGGTCGGTGTGGTGGCATGGTACTTGCTGGGCGTCAAAGCAAAGTGGCTTCGGGTGACTCACGAATAGAACGTAACGGGGAGGAACCGTCTCGAGATCTACTTGGGGCACGAGCGAACTAGAGCAGAAGTGGTGTCACCGGCAACAACTTCGAACGGGCAGAACGAGCAATGTCGGGTCGTTGGCTAGGGCAGCAAAGGAACAGATCGGTAAAAGTCCAGGTAGCGCGGCAAGGAAACTCGGTGACCAGCTTCGACGCGCTTCGCGAGGCTGTGCTCGCGGAAGGGCTGGGTCGGCGGTGTTGATGTCACGAGTTTGTGGGCGATGGCGGCGGTGGACTGGTGCGAGCTGCAGCAGATCGCAGCGCGTGACGGCTTCATCCTTCGACCAAACTCCGTGACAAGAGCTTAGGCATTGGTAATGGTGTAATGGGAAGGGCACGAATGGAGGAGCAGAAACCGGTGAAGAAGAGGAACAGTGAACGTCCTTCCTATGCACAGCCGCACGCTTCCCCTTGTCTTCGTACACTCCCTTTTTTTCCTTTTCAATAATAGGGCCTCCGAATGCTTTTCTTTTTTTTTTTCCTTCTTTTTCTGATTTCGGAAAAAACTCCTCGAACCGAGAAAAGAACCCCTTTTTATAGGTGAAAGACTAGGATTTTAGTTTCTTATTCGAATCCAAATCTGCAATTTTTTCACAAAATTCATCCCATATTGATAAGGATTCGAGATTAAGATGAAATTTTTCTCTAAATCCAAATCTTTCAAAACCAAATCGCAATATTCTTTTACCCATTTGCCCTATCCAAAACATATTCATATTTTGGAAAATTTTTAAAATATTATGTTCCCATGAGAGAATTTTTAATTATTAAAAAACACGGGCTTGGGCCAACCCGCTCGCTTCGTGGGCCCGATCCATCTAATTCGAACTCATCCGCCACCGATCTAATAAAATGCAAAAAATGCAAAATAACAAAATAAATGCAATCTAAATCTATATGATATGCAATTAATAAAATTAACCCCTAATTTCCTATGGAATAAATAAATAAACTAAATCATCAAAATTTAGGTGTCAACATGTGATCTACTATTAAGTGTTTGCACTCAAAGTTATAATCTCTTGTTGATTGTATAGTGGAATCTAGTTAGAAGGATGTTAGCACGAGAGGGTGGATGTAGGCTTAATATAAGCCGAACCATTATAAATTATGTATTCTTATTTTATTCTCTGAACTCCTTTATTTTGTCCGTAGTTCTATTTAACTACTAAAGTATGAACTCGCTTAAAATCTGTTGTATTTTAGACTTAGTTCCAAAAGTCTGTTATTATTTAAACTTAGGTTAAAAGTAAAGGTTTTCACTGCATTTTGTAGAATGTGTTTTTACACTTATTCATCCCCTTTTTGGTGTTGATACTAGCACTTTCAATGGGTATCGAGCCAAGTGCTCGGTTTATAAAAGAGTTTTTACTTTTGAGCTAAAGATCTTTTATGGCTAGTATCTTGGCACCAGGACACCATATTTTGATGGAAATGAATATAACGTGTGAAAGAACAAAATGAAAGCATTCCTATGATCCATAGATCCCTTGCAATGGGATGTTGTGGAAAAATGAATCAATCCCACTACTACGTCTACATCAAATAAGAATGTCAAAGACAAAGAAACCAAACCCCTTACTCCTATATCCCGGACAGAAATGTCCAAAAGAGAAGATCTTGATGCAAAAGTCATTTATTTTTTATATTGCGCTTTGTCTCCTACTGAATATAATAGAATCTCTTCATATGAAACAGCAAAAGAAGTTTGGGATAGACTTCATGTTACATATGAAAAGACTGATCGTAAAAGTAAACTTCATGCTCGGCAAATATGAATCATTCAAGATAAAGCAATGAGAGTTGATTGGAGATATGTTTAGCCATTTTACAGAAATTGTAAATGATTTAACATATCAAGGTCAGCCAATTTCTTTCCTAATGAAGGTCAACAAATTCGTGTGAGGTATTTGAAAAGATTGGAACCATGTAAAGACCTCAATAAGAGAGACTCAGAAGATTATGCCACTCTCCATTGATGAATTGACTGGCACTCTTCAATTTTATGAAGTAGAACAAATCGCTGATGAAGATCCCGAAGGTAAGAAGTCCATCGCTTTAAAATCTAACACTGATTTTGATAATACGAGACTCAGAAAATGACATGGACGATGAAGAACTTGCCTTTATCATCAAGAAATTCAAAAAGTTGAGTACAAAAGGAAGGAAATTCAGTGGAAGAAAACAATACAAGCTGAATGGGCAAAAAGAACCATGAAAGAAGATGATGAGCAAGGAAATATATGCTTAATAGCCCATTCGGACTCAGACTCAAATTCGAATCGAATCAGACTCGAGAATTAGAGTCTCACTGCATACAAACTTAAAATCCGATGAGGAAAATAAGGTAAGTCATTTAGAAATTCCTACTAAAGTTCTTAAGTATATAAATGAGCTTTGCTTCAATCTCAAATCTTCTCTTAAAATGATTTCCGAACCAAAAAAATGGGAATTCTTGGCTTAGGCAACAAGATCTTTCTCAAAAGGAAAAGTTTGAAATTTTGTAAAAAATTTTCTACAATCAAAAGAAAGTCAAGATTTACTTGTCAAAGAAAATGATTCTTTAAAGAAAGAATTTTCCAATATTTCGACAAAATTTTCAAATGGTTCAAAAACATTAGAGCATATCCTTTCCATACAAGTATCTTACTATAATAAGTCGGGACTTGGTTTTAAAAAGGAAAGTAATTCTCTAATAGATTTTCCTAAAGTGAAGGGGAGACTTAGACAAAGACCTTCTAGACTTGCGTACAATAAGCATTTTGAAAGGATTTTTACAAAACCTGTTGGTTGAGATGTTCTCAAGTGTTTAAATTGTGAAGACTCGAAACATTTTGAGAAAGAATGTCCTAAAGTCTAGAGACCTGTTAAGAAAAATTGGATAAAAGCAACATACTCTACTAACTCTCATGGACCCAAGAAAATCTGGGTACCAAAGAAAAGATGAGTTGTTTTTGCAGGAAATAAAGGAAGAGAAGAAAGAAAATTTGGTGAGGAATACATTTTTTCAATTTGATTTGGACTTTATAATGACCGCATTCTTTGATTTGTTTTATTGAAGAAAGAATCGTGTGATTTATTTTTGTGATTCGTGAGTTGAGATTTGATATAATACGTGTGATTATTTTTTGATATTTTGCTTAGAGACAAATGAATTTATTTGGTTTGATTTTATACTCTCAGATTTCATCATATTTTGCCAAATAAAAATATGTTTTACATGATATTAATTTATTATGCAAGATATTCCTAGATACTCAAGGATTTCATTCTCCTGATTTTATGATTTTATTGTGCTTTGACTAAGTGAGAATTTATTTTTCAAGATATTATTGTGCATAATATTCTTTTCTTAAATACTTTGTTATGATGAGTTTAGAAAGAATATTTGATTATTCTTGAAGATTTTCTATTTTTCTCTAACGAATTGGAATGATCCAAATTGATGAATACCAAAGAGGAAATGAGTGCATTGCAGGAAATTCTATAAGGGAGAATGATTGTTAGTTTATGTAGGTGCAATCAAAAAGGTATCTCATGCGAAGATTGGTAATTATTTTTTAATCAATGGTATATTGCAATCATATACCTTGGGTAAGATAATATATATATATATATATATATATATATTATCTTGACTTGCAAATCTCTACATTTATCATGATTTTAGATGATTGCCTATGAATTATATATGATTTATATTGCAAATATCTTTTGTTATAAACATAAGTTATTGCATTTTTTAAATTACTCGATTTGGCATGTGATAAAAATATCTACTTTCTTTTTGTGAAATGCATCAATAATATATTTTTGAGATTTATGCTTAAGGAAATCCCTTTGATCTTGAAAGATATTATTGCATATTCATGGATATTCTTGCTATATTCTTAGAAGATATATTATATCTAGCAAGTTTAATCCGCAAATAAAAGGAAGATATTATGTGACATTTTTGCAAAGATTTATTATCTATTATATAAGATTTTGCAGGTGTCAATAGAATCTTCCATATGAATTTTGGAAAACTCGATCAAAAAATTGTGGAGATTCTATACTATTTTCTAAAGGTTCAAAAATTCCCTTCCTTATGCAAAGTTTTTGCAAATTGTTAAGGAAATCCCTAATATCTTAATTTTAATAATTGATAATTTTATACATGCTGTTCAATTTATTTATTTAAAGAAATAGCATTATATATTATGTGGATATTATTACAGCTTATTTGTGAAACAAGTTCATTAAGATTATGTAGGATGAATTCAAGAAGAGCTTGATTGAAGAAAATAAATTTTGCATCGAATTTCAAAATGCAAGAGATCATTGCGGATGTTGTTGCTACAAAGGGAATAATAAAAAAAAATAATAATGTTCAATGTGCACAAGCAACAATTGTTTCTATTCGCAAATATTGTCATAATGATAAGAGGAGAAGGCGAATCCAAGAGAAAGGAAAAAATCGTGATCATCTCAAAATGCAACAAATTGAGGGAGAGCATTGACCAATTATGAAAAATTCTTTTGAATTGATCGTGATCTTGATTATTATGGAAGGAAGAAAAGGTAAATGTGTTAGAACTTACCAAGTTCTACAAAATCTGATTAGTACATCTTTATTACCTTTTGTCATTAACCAATCTCTTATTGATATTATCATTCTTTATGACAAAAAGGGTAAGTGAATTTTAGAATGCATCTGTGATTTTCATTGGATATTTGTTGATATGCATGATTGAAGTGAACTATATTGCCTTTTTTTTAATATTTGATTTATTTTATAAAAGCTGATTTTTAGAAATTATGTTTCATGCAAGACATATTTGTTATCATTTTATATTCTCTACATGATACTATTTCTATTATTATCGCTTTTTGACTATGACAAAAAGGGGACAGAATATAAATATGCATATGTGTTGATTGATTGGTTGATATAATTTATCGCATAATATTGACCTGTGATTATTTTTCAGTATATGATTATGCTCAATCTATTTTCTATCTTATGCTATCTTTTGATTTGAATTACATTGCTCGATTTATCAATATTTTAGAAAGTGTGATTATACATCTGCATATTTAGAGATTGTTTTGTCATCATAAAAAATGGGGAGATTATTAGGGAAATCCCATATAATGTTTTGAAGATGATAAAATAAATCAAAGGCTACTAACATGTTTAATGGTTGAGTAATAGACTATGCAGATAATAGAACATGTAAATGATATTATCAAAGTCTATACTTGGAAGAACCGGAAGACGGACTCTATCTTTGAAGCTGAACTTATTTAGACCATGTCTAGACCTTAAAGCTAAATTTGTTCAAAAGTAGAATATACTCAGACTCAGATTGTAAAGTTTATTGCACTCAAACTCTACTTCAAACAGAACATAGCAAATTCATAACAAAGCAAATTTAGAATGAAATAACTTGACAAATCGTAACACAAGCCCTAAATGTATAACGACTAGTAATCTAGTTTGGATTCTACTTCAAGATTGATTTGATTAACTCAATCTAATTGATTGACAATTAAATTTTGAAAACAAAAACTTTCTATATGAAGAAGCTCTACTTATGGAAACTAAGATAGATTCTATTTGTATGGGTGATCATAATTAATTTGAGTTTCTACTTCTATCACTCAACACCTACCAAATTTTATAGATACAGATCTGTCTAATGGGTAGATTGGAAAACGATCCTCTAAGATACTGTCCAATGGCTAGTTTGGAAGTGGATGAGTATTGAAGGAGATGAATGACCAATGAGCAAGTAAGAGGCGGAGCGTAGAATTTATAGTTCCAAAGTTTGAGAGACTTTCGATCATACACTTGTCTTTGGTGAGCTTACATGTTTGCAATTGTGAGAGAAGTACCAAAAGAGTGACTTAGTGAGATAGTGTGATCTACTACTAAGTGTTTGCACTCAAAGTTGTAATCTCTTGTTGATTGCATAGTGGAATCCAGCTAGAAGGCTGTTAGTGTGGAAGAGTGAACGTAGGCTTGATATAAATTAAACCACTATAAATTATGTGTTCTTATTCTCTTCCCTGAATTCCTTTATTTTGTCCGTAGTTCTATTTAACTACTAAAGTCTAAACTCGCTCAAAGTCTGTTGTACTTTAGACTCAGTTTCAAAAGTCTCGTTGTTATTCGGACTTAGGTTAAAAGTAAATGTTTTCACTACATTTTGTAGAATTTTTTTACACTTATTCACCCCTCTAGGTGTTGATACTAGTACTTTCAGTTCTTAATAGTGGCTTGTTCCTAGTTTTTCTAGAAACTTAATTTCAATTTCAAGACTTATACCTTTGGGATCTTTTAACTTTTCAAATTCAAACTTTAGTTTATCATTTAAATCTAAAATTTTTTAGAGTGGTATTTTGTCAGATGGTCTTTTTTCGAATAAGTTTACAAGATAATGCCTATTATAATGCGATGCATTTTCATGATAACGCTAACATAAAACATAAATTGGGGCATCATATATTGGGATATATCTCCATAGATATAATTAAGCGATTGGTAAAACATAAAGTACTTAGTACTCTAGATTTTACTCATTGTGATACTTGTGTGGACTACATAAAAGGAAAACAAACCCACAAGACAAAGAAAGGTACCAAGAGGAGTAAAAAAAAAGTAGAAATTATACATACAGATATTTGTATCTTAGATATGAACCCGTATGATCAAAAATACTTCATCTCTTTTATAAGTGACTATTCACATTACATGAAAAAAAGTGCCAAGAGGAGTAAAAAAATATTAGAAATCATACATACAGATATTTGTAGTTCAGATATGGACTCGTTTAATCGAAATACTTCATCTCTTTTATAGATGGTTATTTACATTACATGTATTTCTACTTGCTTTATAATAAGCATGAAGCGTTAGATGCCTTTAAGGTATTTAAGGCAGCAATAGAGAAATAATGTGATAAGCAAATTAAGATTGTGAGCTTAAATAAATGTGGAGAATTCTATGATAGATACACTAAAGATGGACAAGCACATAGTCCATTTACAAAGTTTCTTTAAGAGTATAGGATAGTTACCCAATATACTATACTTGGTTTTTTGGACTAAAATGATGTAGTAGAAAGACGAAATTGAACTTTATTGCACATAGTGCAAAGTATGCTTAATGGCTCCAAACTTCCTAAGTCCTTATGAACTAAAAAAAAAAATAAGACGACAGTGTATATATTAAATTGAGTTCCGATCAAGGTTGTCCCAAATACACCTTTTGAGTTGTTTAAAGGTTGGAAACGAGTTTGTGACAAGTACACATTTGGGGATGCTCGTCTAAAGTAAGAGTCTTCAACCCATAAGAAAAGAAATTGGGCCTAAGGATTATAAGTGGACATTTCATTGGATATGCTGAAAAGTCCAGGAATATAGGTTTTACTATTTATCTTACAACACTAGGATTGTGGCATCAAGAAACGCTAAATTTCATGAAAATGACTTGATTAGTGGGAGTGATCAATCGAAGGACTTTATTCCCGAGAAAAATCATTTAGACACTCAACTTTCCACTTCAAGTATAATGTTGGTTGTTGTTCGTAATACCCTTTTAGTTCAACCGGTTACTAAGCAATCTACTGATATTCCACAACTTGTTGATATTGATATAGTAGATTCAGTTGTTTAGCACTTACTAGAATCTATTGAGCAACCAATTGATCAACATGCTTTTCAAGAGAATGTTTATGCAACATTGAGAAGATTACTAGAATGAGGAAAAATTAGCAATTCCTAGTGGTTATATTGTTTATTTATAAGAATTTGACTATAATAATAGAACTAAGAATGATCTCGAAACGTTTTTAAAAATCATGAATAGTGATAAATCTAATTTATGGTATAATGCCAAGAAGAAAGAGATGAATTCTATGGCATCTAATGAAATTTGAGATTTGGTTGAGTTGTCTAGTGGTGTGAAGGCCATTGGTTGTAGATAGATCTTTAAAACTAAGAAGAATTCATTGGGTTACATTGAGAGATATAAAGTTAGACTTATTGCGAAAGGATCTACTTAGAAAGAAGGAATTGATTACGTGGAGAAATTTTCTCCTATACCTAAGAAAGATTATCTTCATATTGTTTTGGCATTAGTTGTCCATTTTGATATGGAATAAATCACATAGATATGAAAATGGCGTTCCTCAATGGGGAACTAAAGGAGGATATTTATATGAAATAACTTGAAGGATTCTCCTCTAGTAAAGCGAGCATTTGGTGTGTAAACTTAAGAAATCTATATATGGCTTGAAACAAGCATCCAACCAATGGTATTTAAAGTTCAATGATATCATCTCTTTATTCAATTTTGTTTCCTTGTACTATGCATAGATGATATTATATTTGCAACCAATGCTAAGGGGTTGCTACATGAGGTGAAACAATTTCTCTCTAATAGTTTTGACATGAAAGATATGGGTGGGGCATTTTATGTCATTGGCATTAAAATCCACAGAAATAGACCTCGAAAATTTAGAACTATATCAAAAAACCTATATCAATGAGGTTTTAAAGAGATTTTAGATGAAAGATTATTCATCAAGTATAATGCATATTATGAAGGGTAACGGTTCGATTTGAACTAGTGCTTAAAGAATGGTCCAGAAAGTAAACAAATAAATAATATTTCATATGCTTCTGTTGTCAGAAGCTTGATGTATGCTCAGCTTTGCACTAAACGTGACATCGTTTTTGCTGTAGGAATGTTAGAAAGATATTAGAATAATCCAAGTATGGACTAATGGAAAGTTGCAAAGAAATTAATGAGAAACCTTCAAGGTACCAAAGGCTATATGCTTATATATAGAAGGATTGAAAACTCGAAAGTAGTTGGTTATTCGGATGCAGACTTCGTGAGTTGCATTGATTCTTGAAAATCAACATTTGGATATATTTTTATGTTAGTTGGTGGAGATGCGAAGTTGTGTCATGGAAGAGTGGGAAGCGGACTTTGACTTCTACTTCTATTATGGGGGCTGGGTTATTTTTTGTTTTGAGGCTAAATCGCATGGTGTTTAGTTGAAAACTTTTGTTTCTAGGCTTAAAATTGTTAATTCTATTTCTAGGCCATTATAAATATATAGTGATAATTCAGCTGCAGTTTTTATGGTTAAAAATGCCAAAAGTGATAATCGAAGTAAGTATATCGACATCAAGTATTTAGTCACAAGGGAATGTGTTAAGGAAAATATAGTAGAGCATGTTAGCACTGAATTGATGATAGCTAATATTTTAACTAAAGGCATGCCATTGATGAAGGATAATGTAACTAGTATAGGGATAGGTCCCACCATGTGATTTGTCGTCATATGGATGATTTTTGTTGTATGAAACCCTTATTCTACTGTAATGTTGATTCTTAATTTTGGTGTACACATTCTAATATTTATAAGAATAACATTTATTCTTAGTTCTGGAATAAACATAGGGTTTATTCATTAAGATGTGTTGTAACAAATACGTTGGCATTAATGAAATAAGATGCATTATGATACATGAAAGATATTACTCGTTCTTAGAGGACATGTCGTCATGATTCAGATGTTTTGTTTCTTTTCTTTATGCATAAAGTTCTCGTAAATTTGGTTGGATAATCTGTATGATGAAAATGTTGGGATCAAGTGGGAGACTATTATTTTAGATAGTGGTTATTCCACATATGATTTTTCCACACTTCATAATGATAACTGCCCATTTGGTAACCATCTTGATGGAAGACAGTTTATAAAAGGGGCATTTGTTCATTTCATAAGTATAATCACAAGGTCTAACGTAAACCCTCTCATTTGACAATACACCATTAGCATGCAAGGGAATTGAGTTAGTAGAGTGTATCCATAATTTCATTGAATCTTCATGAATTTTCAACGAACACAAATTCGAACAATGGCTAAAGGCTTGTTTTACATTTGATCTTGTTTTTTGCATATGATTTTTATGTTAAACAAAGGGGACACCCATCTAGCTGCACCAAGGCCAGTTGACAAGCCAAGGATTGGTGGCCGAAGCCTCCGTTGACTGGCCTTCTTGGCCTAACATCCGCGAGCTAGGGAAAGACATGACGAAGAGAAAGGGAGAGATCTAAGGGGTTTCTTCGAAGAGACATCCAGCAAGCCTAAGAGATTTGAGGGAGTGAGAGGAGGGATAAGAGAGCTTCTAGAGAGAGAAGCTGAGATTTGGGGAAAAAAAGGTTGAAATGGAGAGAAATTGAAGAAGTCAAAGAAAAAAACTAACACAAGAGCGAGATTTGATAAAAGAGACCAAGAGTTTAAGAGTGAGAGTCTCAAGCAGTGTCCTCAATCATGTGGCTCTTGTTTCTTCCATCGTGGAACCTCCGGTGGGTTTCCGATCTTTGTTATGGCTTGAGTTCGCCTTTTCCGAGGATCCTAGCTTGGCGACACAAGGATGGCTGGCCATAGCCCGACTTGTTTTGGGTAAGTCTGTTGGTCACCGTCGTCGAGTTGAGTAGGGAGCAAGAAAAAAAGAATAGCAAAAAGGAAGTCATAAGTGAGGCCTAGCCCTCTCTAGTCTATTGGCATTCTAGAGAAATAAAGGATAGAAGAGAGAGATAGAAAGAGGGATTGAGAAAGGACAAAAAGAGAGGGAGAGAGGGATAAATGTTTAAAACAAATGGGGGTACACAAGACCTAGGTTAGCTTATTTTATTATTATATTATAATTTTAAATATTTTTAATCAAAAATCCAAAAAAATCCAAAAAAATCTCTTCTTGAGGTAAATGCCCAAAATTGATTTTGAGCACTTTTCTCTTAAAAATTAATAAAAATCCTTTAAAATTTTCTGAAATTAAGGAAAGGCCTAAATTTTATTTTTGTATCTTTTTTAATGGATGAAAAATCCAAAAAAATAAAAATAAAAATAAACCTCGGGTTTAAACAAAAATTAGGTATCAAAAGAGTATTGATTGATTAACTAGTATAATCAAGTTTCCAATCATAATATTTTACTTGAGTTTTTAATCGACCCACCTCAAATCGATTAATGGTGACTCTTAATGAAATTGACTAATAGATTAAAAATTCAAACAATAAATTGTGAATTGATGGGCTTGGAGAGTCTAGCCTAAGCCTAATACTTAGTTGAACCATCATCCTCCATCTGCACCTGCGCATAAAGAGGTGTTGAAAAGGGAGGTTGTGATAATCATCGATACTACTATCACATGGTCATTCAGTAAAAAAAAAAAAAAAACTAATAATAATGTAAATTGCAATCTAATTGAAGGGTTTGTTTATTTCATGAAAAAATTACTGTTGCTGGAAAATGCTTTTATTCAATTTCAAAGATTGTAAACCATTTTTTCATATTTGTTTATGCTAAAAACAAGTTGAAACATATTAGTTTATGGCATTTGGTAATAAGTGAAACCTTTAAAGGAAACTTGTATATTTGAAAATAATATCTAATGACTAACAAATTGAAAACAAATATTTTTAACCAACATAAGACTCATACATTTCACAAGCTATTGGCAAACACGATTTCCACTCCAAGATAGCTCTCACATGGCATTGGAACATAAGACTCCAAGAAAACAATGAACCTAGAAAGGGAATGAACATAAGCTAACTTGGTTCAGGTATTTTAATGAACATATGGTGAGCAGTGAGTTAGGGAGCAAATATCGACCTGATTGGAGCTCGAGCGCACACCCAAGCTCAAAGCAATCAACAAGCAACGTTTGGACTCAACAAAACCAACTCATTCATGTTCGGCACGAGCAAGGACTAAAGAAACGGAGTCGACTCCCACCTCGCTCAAGACAGGACGGAAAAACAGGGCAAAGAGGTTAGCGGAATTAGCATTCAACCGTGGGTGTCCCTACCCGGCAGCTAGAGGGCGAGTTTCAGACAAATTGAGAGCTACGACCGGCCGCCTTGGTGCCCCTGAGCCAAGATCCTTGGGGGTAAGGGAGGTTCGAACCAAAAGAAACTCATCGGAAACGCCGGGCTTTGGGAGCGAGAAGTCGCGCGTTCGTGGGTGTCAGCTGGAGGTCGTCGGGTGTGACGGGATTACGAGGGAACCTCTCTCTCTCTCTCTCTCTCTCTCTCTGTGGATCCCTCTCTCGAATGCCAGCTGTCGCTGCCGGTCTGCCGTCGACCGGACGTCACGCGCGACGTGCCCTGCAGTTGTCCTGATTCCAGTCGTGCATCGTCCTTCACTCCGTTCCTTCAGCTAGCGTCCAAGAGAGGGAGAAGGAGGAGGAGATAGGGGCTGGGCCAGGGAAGGGAAAAATGGGCTGGGCCAGCTTAGCCCAACCTTGCTACGTTTTTTTTTTTTTTTTTAAATAATTTTTTAATCAATTAATTTAATAATTTTTGTTTTAATTTAACAAATCTTAATGAGTTCTATCACTACTCAATGCAGATACTCCTAGTGTCTTTATGCTATGTGATGTAAACGAAAACTATTTTTGTTTAGGATTAAAAAATTACTCCATAAATTTCTATGCAATTAAACACTAAATAAATAGCCAAAATTTAGGTGTCAAAATTAATAAGCCAAAGGCTTAGCGTAGACTCATAGACATGCCAATCACAACTTTAGGATTTGATTTAATCAGTTCTATATGCAAATTAATTTATTCAAGCGTTACCGTTAATTAATTATATGTAGGCCAATTATACATCTAAGTAAAGTTTGGGAGAACACTTTACTTTTATGAACAAGAGATATCATGGGTATGGGGACTTAATTATATTAGATAAATCTAAAATCCTTTTGGTTCTTTTTTCCTTATTTCTTAATAAGTTTTAATCGTAAGCAACTGATATGTAATGGGTGATCAAAAGAATGCACAATCAATAATGTTACACTCAAGAAATCAAAACAACAAATACAATTGCTAGAAGTAGTGCTAACCTTGATGCAAAGCAAAGTATAACCATAGTATGATTAATTTTCAAATATCTGGAAAATGTTAATTAAAAATGCATACCTAGCTAAATATGATTATGCAATTTAACTAATTCTTTTTTTGGATTTTTCTTGTTTTTGAAAACTAAACTATTTGCAACTGTAACCTAAGCATAACATGCGTGAATTATTAAACTAATGACATATAACATGACCTAATTTTAATGACAAGTAGAATTACTATGAACTACTTTAACATGCCATGCGCTTTAAGTTTTATGATACTAAACAAGTAATCACTGGATGACGTTGAAATTATGAGGATGTGGAGATAATGGTATGGCGACGTGATGATGACATAGCAAAAAATGCATGGAATTGATTTGACTAATATTATATGATATATGCATGTTATTTTTTAATTTTTTAATGTTAAAATAGCAAACTACTTAAAATATGAGATTATCTAATTTAAATTATGAAATGATTTAGATTAAATCCTATTCTAAACTAGAAAACACACAGGATTTGATTGAGACTTGTTAACAACGCTATAGAGCACAGCAAAGGGCTGTAAAATCGCTGGGATCGTTGCTGGTGGTGAAGACTACAACGCTGCAAGAATGTTTGCGGGAGATGCCGTGGCTTTGACAGAGTTGGTAAAGAGCTTTGGAGCTTGTTGGATAGAGAAATCTCTTCTGGACAAATAGCTGAACCATCGGACCCTAGCAGGGATGGTCACCGCAGTCGTAACTCACCGTGGATGGCCATCGAAGCTCGCTGGATTGGACTGCCGAGAGTGTTGGACACGGTGGGGAGCTTAGCGTGATGTTGAGACTGTAGGTTGGGTGCTGGATTGGCTCACTAGATTTGCTTGCATTGCTAAGTAGTTGCCTATGTTGCGCTGTGTAACATCCTCAACTTTGAGCCCTTTACAAAGAGAAGTCCGAACTTGGTTTCACCAGTTAAGCTCAATTGCGTTCGGCTTTATTCGATTAGGGCTTAGGCACGATCCTCGGGCCAAGTAAGGTAATCAATCGTGGTTAGACTCGATTGACTCCCACCCAATGAGATGACCTTCTAACTTGATATTTTCCTTAATGTATTTAATGTGCTTGGAGGGTAGCCTATTAATGCATGATGGCTAAATAGGACACTTGGCCCCATTAGTCTTACTCTTGAAAGGTAATCATTAAATTTTGGATGGTTATATGTTAAGGGAGGGGGGGTGAGTCATAAGCTTATTAATGGTAGGGAGTGACTCATAACCTAGAAAAATGATGACAAGGGATCTTGAAGATCAAATAGGGTGCCATCCCTTCTCCTTAGGCTTGCCATTTAAGATTCCATAGGTTTTGACTCTTCAGATTTTGAAATCCCTGGACCTTTGTTGTTTTCCAATTTTACAGAGCTCATTTTACTTCAAATTTGGAGAAACTTCATCATAAATGTTGTTCAAAATACTTTAATCTATAACATACTTAAATTTCAGATTTTTTTTTTTGTGAGGTGAAATGGTTGGGACAAAGGCCCAATCAATTGTCATATAGAAATTGCCCGGTGTAGTAAAAATAGCGACTAGATTGCCTTCTCAATTTTCTATAAAATTTTCCCTTTCGAATTTAAACATGCTTCATTCATAAAAGTTTTAAAAGACATCAATTTCTACAACATATAAAAATTTCAAAGAGTTTTATGAAGATTTAGTTTTCAAAATGAGTCTCTCTCTGACTATTGAATCTGTTTGATGAACAAATTTTTGGGTTTTGTTCAGTGAATTGCTGCTCTTTTCACAAAATGAATTGGACTTGGCTTTCTTCATAAAAAAAAAAAAAATGTTATTTGGGGCCTTATCTACAACATATTAAAATTTTATAATTTTTCAAGCCCATTGGATAAGGTATTGATGCTAATTTTGAAAATCAATTTGATTTCACCCCAAGATAAGAAGGCAACATGCCCAACTTGGAAGGGGAGGGCTGCACACCCAACTTAAGGAGCAAGGCTAATTCTAGAGTCTTCTTAATTTAGGATAATAATGCATTAAACACTTTTGGACTCTAGTCCTTCAATGGCAAGATTGAGGTGTCCCCAATGCAATAATACTAATCATTCCCTAGGATGAGACTAGAAGACTAAGTTACCTTACATTTAGTACCCTCAATAAATGAGTCTTGACTTAGGAAATATTAGAGGCCAATAATGGAGCTCTTCAAGAATATCTTGGATAGCAATTATTGGGGCAGATAAGGAGGATCGCTTCATTTATTAAGAGCCATCAATACAAATCTAGATGGACCAATTAGGAGCTTGCCACTTGTAACTTAGAAGTCTTTGGAAGAACCTATAGACTTGCCACCTTACTTTCAGACTTTCCACCTAAGCTATTTACATTAAATGCCTTATCAAGATCATTAATGAATGGTGTTCTATAATTAAGGGGAAGGCTCATTCTCCCCCAAGCATGCACACACAAATCTCTCTTCCTCCCTTCTTCTTCCTTGGCTGCCCACATCGACCCCTCCATCTTTCTCTCCTTGGCTCTCTCTTAAGGTATCATTGCCACTGTTTGCCGCCACTTGAGGCCACCGGTCTAGAAAGTAGTAAGTAGAACTTACTAATGTTTGGTTAGGATATTGTGTTATACTATTCCGAGCATGTGAGGAGTCCTTGACTGAAATTGATTGATTTGTTGCTGCTTGAGGTTGGATTGTGACTTTGTCCTTTGATTGAGTTCGGTTCTTGTTTGTTAAGCTTGGCTCTTGGCTCATGCTTTGGCTTGAATTGCTTTGAAAGAAGTTTGATTTGTGTATTTGTTTGATGTGCTTCGGATATGCTTTGGTTTTTGCTTTGATACAAACCTACTTTAAAAAGCATTTTGTGAAAACTAGTTATTTCCTCAAAAAACTATTTCAAACTATTTTCACAAGTGCATATTTTAGTTCATGCCCCAAGCTCCGAAAAAAGGGCTTTGTCGGCCTTAAGTTTCCCCAAAACTCACCCCTCATCCTTTCAATCTTGTAGGCATGGAAGTCTCATATCAATTTTGGGAGTTGCAATCTTGCTAGAGGAGCTAAGGTTTACCTCGACCTTTTGAAGATGTGGCATTTGTAAATATGACAGCCTGTGATAGAAGGGCTTGTAAACGTAGCTAATGTAATTGTATTTGTAAATGGTTGTTTTCCTAGCTGCTTGTTTTTGTCCTGGTGTTGTATGTATGCTTCCACATGTGCTAAATGAAAAGATAAAGAGAAATGGGACGGCAACATGCCTGGGATGTCATGAAAATAACCATTGCTGCTCGTGACCCTGGGGATGGAATTGGGGTCGTGACATGGTGGGTGATGCTGTGGCAAGGGAAGCAGATTGTGGTGGAGCACGACGGCAAGGCAGTGCGCTAGCAAAGCCAATCGTCTAGTATTATCTTCACCAAAAGCCCCCTCACTTGTCTTTTTCTCTTTGGCTTTTCTGTCTCCTTGTACAGTTTTCGATGAAGTCCAGCCCTTTTCTTCCTTGGGAGCGTCCAGCTTTCTGTCTGCAGTGCTACTCCCTTCACGATTTTCTCTTTGACTTTCTGAATGTGCAGACCATTCTTTTTTGGGCCTAATAATTCGAGAAAGAAAGTCCAACTTTTGATCAATTCCACCTTTTTACCCCCATGAAAAACTCCGAACTCAGCTCTAGATCATATCCTAATTCTACCGTCTAGTCATAATTTTACCCTAAATTTTTTTTTTTTTGGTAAAGAAAAAAATCACAATTTTAAGCTTAAATCACAAATTTGCCAAGGTTAACTCCCATTTAAAATTTCTCATTGACAATTAGGAGATGGAAAACTTATAAACACAACATGCGCAAGCATCCTAAGTACAAGTTCTCTAATCATGAGAGATGTATCACTTTCGGGCATGAGAATAATAGATATGATGGATATGGGGATTTACTCACATTAGATAAATCTAATGTCCTTTTAGTACATTTTCTCTTTTATTTACAAAAATATATTATAGGTAATCTCGGCAAGTTTTAATCATACCACTAACATATAATGGGTGATGTTGCATATGTGCAATCAATAATTTAATATTCAAGAAATCAATGCAATAGATAAATTGCTGGAAGAAGGACTAACCTCGACACAAAACAAAGCATTACCTTACCATGATCAATTTCCAAATATTTGCAAAGTATTAATTAAAAATTTATTCCTAGTATAAATATGATTATGCAATTATTTTCTTGGCTTTTTCTTGTTCACAAAAAACTAAACTATATGCAATCTTAACCCAAGCTTAAAATGCATGAATTTTTAAACTATTGACATGTAACATGACCTAATTTTAATGACTAGTAGAATTAGTATAATATATTCTAACATGACATATGATTTAAGTTTTATGAAACTAAACATGCAATTGCTAGATGACAAGAAAATTACAGTGACTTGGAAATAATGGCATGACGACATGATGATGACATCACAAATGATGATGATGTGACAATTATGATGTGGAATTAATTTGAGTAATTCTATATGATAACCTCCCCCTTTTGGGAGGAAGCCCCTTTCATTTTCCTGTACCACACCTGGATATTTCACCGGGGAAGGTGTCGCGAGAATCCAGGGTGGGATCCTTACCCCCCGAAGGGGGTTGTGGCGGAGAGCCTTGTGGGATCTACCCCTTTTCTACCCGAAGGGGAATCCATTGAAATGGGAAGCCTTTTAAGGTCTTGCTTAGGACAAAACTTAGGAAATAATGGCATGGTGACATGATGATGACATCACAAATGATGATGATGTGACAATTATGAAGTGGAATTAATTTGAGTAATTCTATATGATATATGCATGTCATTTTTGTGATTTTTTATGTTAAAATAGGAAACTATCTAAATATGTGATTTTTTCTATAAGAAAAAAAGGGTAAAATTAGAATTGGACCAAGAGTTGGGTTTTTTTATGAGACAAAAAAAGTATAGAGTGAAATTGGTACTGAAATTAAAGTTGGAGATCTTTTATGAGATAAGAAAAGTTTAGAGTGAAATTGGGACTGAATTTTTTATTTATTCAAAGGACTCAAGTTAAAATTGAAGTTTTTAGGGCAATAAGCCTTATTTTGTTTTTTGTTTTTTGTTTTTCTTTTTTCTTAGAAAAGATATCTAAGCTTCATTACTTCAAGTAATTTCTCCACTACACAAAACTCAGGCCTCAAAGACAATAAGGTCTCATAAAACACTAGGAGGATTAGTGAGCCAGTCTATAGAAAGGTAGTTGCGTTTATGAGTCTTAGCTATCTAGTCGGTGACTTGATTTGCTTCTCTCGCACAAGAGGCTATCCTCTTCTTTTTGAAATGGGCTACCTCCAACTTGCAAGCCATGATAAGACCCTTGTCTTCGCATGAAGCATGTGCCTGATCTACCACCGCCCCTATTGGGTTCAAGTTGTCTAACTCCAACACAAAGTGCAAAGAAAGACTTCGACCTCAGATGCTTGCATGGCTCAAGGAGGACTAGGCCTTACTTATTAAAATGCAGAAGACCTCCTTTTGTTGTTTTTCCAGTGTGGTGTGTCGTCATTTTGCTTGGTGTTGAGTGTTTTTGAGACTTTCCCTTTCTTCATTGTCCTCCTTTGGCATTTTCTACAATGTGAAAGACTAGGATATGCTCTCTCGCTTCTCAACTTGTTCCCTTGACTTTATGGAATGGGCATGTGGTGGGGCCCCTTCTCTCTCTCTCTCTCTTCCCTCTTTTCTATATTCTCCTCCCTGTTAAACGTGCTCTTTCTTTAACATTCTAGGGAATCTATTTGGACCTGAGTAAGTTGTAAAACTACTTCCTCTGGGCTTCTTGTGAACCTTCGCATCCCTGGATGCAAAACACCTAGTGAGTATTCATTCCCCGAGGAAATACAAAGATACAAAGAGGGAATAGGAGCAGAGGCATGCTAACATCGGCATGTTAAAATAAGGAATGCAGACCTATTAGTCCGCCAACAGTATAACCATTGGACAGTTAGTGCAACTCCCAGTCGGAGTTTTCCAAGCTATTACTCTAAGGTGAGGAACCTTGGAAATAGTTAAGGATCCACGGAGTATTCTTATTTTAGTGTTCTAGAGGAATTTCTTATAATGTGGAAAACCTCCTTTTGTCATTTTTTAGTGTGGTGTGTTCTCATTTTGCTTGGTGTCGAGTGTTTTTGAGACTTTCTCTTTCTTCATTGTCTTCCTTCTTTGGTGCTTTCTACAATGTACAAGATCAGAATATTCTCTCATGCTTCCGAACTTGTTCCTTTGACTTTACGAACTGAGCGTGATGTGCTGTAGGAACCCCTTCTCTCTGTCACGCTTCAATCCGCTACGGTCGTGCGACAACCCGCGTTTGTCAAACTTTCTTTTTGGTCATTTGATTGTGCTTGTCAAACTTTCCTTTTAGCCTAAACACGCAACCACGACCTTCTCCAAAAAAGGGAGTTCGAGGTAAACTTAGCACCTCTAGTACTACGAGGACGGTTCCAAAAATTGATACTAACTCCACTATCACTTAACTAGCTATGGGCTCCAAAATCCAAGACTTCAGCTCAGTGATTATCTCGAGGTTGAGTTCACAGTCGGACACCTCCCCATCAGAAATGACCACGTCCATGGTATCTCAGCTGATGCCTCCCCCTAAACCCTCAATGCCCAGTGGACCGTCGAAATCACAGATGGGACCATGGCTCTAATTCCCACCTAGAAGTACCACACCACGAACCGGTGAGCCACCAGGTTAGGTAGTCCCTCATTGACCCAGACGGTCATGACATAGCACGTGTAATGTGCATCAATCTTCCTATCAGATACTTAGTCACTTCTTGGTTATGCTCCACGGGAAGTCCGAATCGGATCTAGCAAATGGCTCAACCATTCGTAGGGCCTATAAACATTCAACAAGCAATTGTGAGATATACTCAATAAGTAAACTTCCTAGAACTAGCGTAGGGAAGCCATTCACATCAGAAATGCCTTAAACATGCTAGTCATCTATCGATGGCAGCACATAGCAAAGCCTCTCTCACTTTACCCAAACCATTCACATGAAAGCGAATTTATGACTCAAGGCCATCAATATAAATACATAGGCAATTCTCGTAATTCCTTCCATGTTCTTGAGTCAAACATACAAATCCGCAATATGGTATAGTCATGCTCTCATGCCATGCAATAATCCGGACCTGATCAAATACAAATCTCATGCACTTTCCACACAAAATATGTCTAGATTGTTACGACCACTCAGGCCTAAAGCCAACCCGAAGGTTCGCAGTCTTCTGGCATAACCGAGTATTGTCTCGCCTCATCAAGCACAGTAATGTCCTGTGTAAACGCATCAAGATATAATTCCTATAAAGAGCTTCGTTTTGAAATCCATCAGCAAACGGTATCCCATTGATTTGGGGGCATCCGAACTGAATTAGGCATCACGTCTCACATAAAATGCATTAAGATGGGTTCCACACCCCATGTAAAACACATCAGGGTTTTTAAGGTGATCATACAAATATGCCATCACACAATTCATTTCATGTTTTTCTCATTAACCAATGTGCTGCCTATAAAATATGCGACAACCTTTGCTATATGCCATCATGTCATACACATGCCTCATATTATATCACATAATTACACCATTTAAATCATGAGCTCTAGGTCATCCATCAAAGTAGGATAAATTATAGAAAATGAGTTATTAGATAGATTATGATGGCACGTGATAGGTGATTCTATTTATTTATGTTCAATGGCAAATCCAGCAATTAACATGTGTCGATTTGGGCCCACACAAAAGATTATTAAAATGGCAGACCCTCCCTCTCCCCTCTCTCCCCGGTTAAAATCGCTTCGTTACAAAAACAGAAAATAATCAGGCCCAGTACCTCTCCATTCACGTTTGGGTTTTCTTCTCACTCTTCGCGACCTCCGCTCTGCTCTCATTCTCTTTTCTCCGCGAAGGTAACTCTCTACTCATGTATCACCAAGGCGCCACCGCTGCCTCTGCCGATTGCCTCTGCCGTCGCCTGTCAAAGCCCTATTGGTGGCTTCGATTGGTTCTCTACCGCTCTCTTTGTCTTGAGAAACAACTCTGCTCTACACTCTATTGTTTGGCAAACCACGCCTATGCTGTCGCCGCCTGAAGCCCCATTGGGAGCTTTGATTTGTCCTCTTCGTCCAAAGAGCTCATATTAGGGTTTTCTTAAAGAATTACTTTGGATTATGCTTAGTAGAGTTCAATGTGATGTTAGTGACTGTGATATGTTCCTGCCCTCACTTCCGAAAGCCCCGCTAACTCCGTTGCCTCTTAAAGCCCCATTGGCGACTCCGATTCGTCCTCTTGTTGTGGTGGAACTCTGTGGTCATCTCGAAGTTTTGCTTTTTCCTAGGATACTAGCAAGAAATTTCCAATGGAGTTGATCAATGAGGTCCCTCCCATTAAAGTCGAAGGCAGGATAGTTACTTGTGAAGGAGGTTAGCCATGGATGGTGCTTTTCCTATTTATTCTTAGTCATATGCTGTGAAGTCAATTCATCTAAATCCATGATTTTTTTGTCCTCCCTTACAGACAGCAATCCTGTGCTGGGGCACCTAATTGAGTTTATTTGCCTTGACCTGGATGAGCCCGCCGTCTGTCTACAAGTATTGTAGCTTGTTCTACATTCAGGAGCATCATCATTAGCAACCCTTTCTTTTCTTGTTTTTTGATAGCCAAAACAACATCCCTGCATGGATGTCCGGTATTTGTCTTTGGATGGTGCGACATATGCCCTTTTAGGGGCGAACTAGTGCATTTGCATTGACCATAAGGGTTAACCTCATAGGAATCAACCTTGAAATTGCATTTGTGAACGGAATTGTCTTGCTATTTTCTTATTAAATCAACAACCTTCAGATACAAAGGACCACCTCCATCATGAATCTTTTACATTTCAAATGTAACCAGAAATCCAGGGGGGACAAAAAAGATGAAGATAGATGCAAAAACAATGGCCCCAAATAAACGAATGCCAACACTAGCTCTCTACTAATTACTAAAATCCATATCAAAATTCCGTTAGTTACAAGGGGAAAAAAGAATAGTAATATTGCAGCCCCTAAGACTATATTTGGTTGTCAGATTTCTAACAAAGATAAGACTAAATATTATAAAATATAAAATCCAATGACTTTACTATACCATATTCTCCGTTTGGTGATTGTAGTAATAAAATCAAATATATTCACATCATATTATATACATTGATTGAAATAAACTATAAATTAACATAAATAAACCAAAAATTTTACAAACGGATGTGGTAAAAATTTCTCTTGACACTCTTCCCTATTTTATTTTATTTTCCTCTCTTTTTAATTAATTTCTTTTTTATTTCTTTCTTCCCCTCCCATCATTCTCTAGTAAAATTCTATTAAATAAAAAATTGTACTAATATACCTAAAATATGTAGTGAATATAAATATATATTTATATTTATATATTGAATTTGTATTATAAAATATAATTAAATTTGAATTTGAATATATAAATATGAATATGATAAAATTAAAATAACTAAATTGTTATTTTGAATTTCTTATATTAGAATTCAAATATTATTTATATTGAAATATAATTTTAATTTTGTTAATTTAAGAAGTTTGTTGTTTGAGCAAAAAAAAAATTTTTTATTATGAATGTTAGAAATTCTATCTACATTTATCCATGTTGACACTTAAATTTTGATCAAATACTTAAAATTAAATCGTAGAAAAATTAGGGATCAATTTGACCCTAACAAAAATATTTTTTACATCAATTAAGGCTTAGTTTTTTTTCCATTAATCTTTATTTTTCACTTTTTACTTAATAATAATAATAATAATAATAATAATAATAATAATAATAATAATAATAATAATAATATATTAAGAGAAAAAACCCCTTTCTTCTTCTTCCCTCATGGGCCCTTAGGGGCCCACTCCCTTTCTTCCAAGCTTGGCCCTTTTCTTCTTGTCTTCTTCCTCAACCCCTGTAACCAGCACACAGGACCTATAGTCGAGGGGGAGTAGGCTAACGTTGGCCGGAGGAGACGTTTCTCAGGCGCCATCAATGCTCTCCTTCAATGCCAATCGCGCCTTGATGGAGAAGAAGAGATGGGACACCGGTTCAGCCAAGAAAGTCCGGTCGAAAAGTGAGGAGCGGTGGCCGAGGCTCTCTGTCGACCGGACCCTCCATGCCTATAAATAGGCAAGTTGCAATCTCCATCGACAATGAGAGCGAGCTTGGAGAACTTCTTGGAGAGACTTTAGGGGAGGCTCAAAGAGTAAGCAAGAGGGAGAGGGGTCACGAGCTCAAACGACCTCCCCGAGAGACATCAGGGGAGGCCGGTGGCAAGCAAACTTGAGGGAGAAGGGCTTTGCGACTTGAGAGATCACGAGCGAAGGGAGGAGAAACCCAAATCTGCTTGGTTGCAAAAGAAAAGGGCACAAATGCCACCAATGGCCGTGCTTGCTTAGTGACTAGCCACCTGCCTATGCACCCCCTTTTTGCGGTGAGCTAGGGTTTTTTTTTCTTTTTGCTTTTTGGGTTGTTGGATTAGGACTCGTAGCCATGAACCTCATGCGAGTTCCAACCCCCAACCATCCGTCATCCTACTACCACAACCTAAGCTTGATGTTTATCCTTGAGTTCCGCCGCAACCTCGATCGTCTGCCATTCGGCTTCTCCCCTCTCCGCCGGTGTCCTCTAGGCGTTCGACAAAAGTCCCAAGTAAGTACAGTGACTATGGCTGGATGTGTGGTGATAGGCAGTGATGAACGATGACAACCGGATGGGCAAACGGGTGGAGGTTGAGTAGGTGTAGGCGAAGGTCCAAGCTCAAACTGAGACAAGCTCGGCCGCCTTTGCCGTAGATCATCGAAAATGAGGATGCTAGGGAGCCGATTCTGCAAAAGAGGATGCCAAGTCGCGAATCGGGTGGGGTGTGGGTTGTCATTTGGGTAGGGTTTGGTTAGAACCGGGTCACGCTACGAGGTTGGGTTGGACGCGGGTCATCATTCTTGTAGGGTTCCGTCCGAGCTAAGCTCGCACTCATGGGCTAGCTAATCCTTAGGCTAGACCCTTCTTTAATGGAAAATGGGCTAATTTGATTTGGGCTGGGTTTGTTTATTTATTTAAAAAAAAAGTGGAAAAGAGGATCTCAAGCCAGGCCCATACTATAGGCCTGTTTTGGAGGCCCATCTTGGCCGTGGGTGGCCGACCTAGGTCGCTTGTAATATTATATTATTATATTAAAAATAATATTTTAATAATAAAATTATAAACAATAAAAATAATAAAAATAATTTATTTTAGAAATCAAAAAGTCCAAAATATCTCACAATTTTCCAAAAAAATAAAAAAAGCCAAAAAAATTATTTATATTTTCATAAAAAGATTAAAAAATCTAAACAATGCTTTTTTTTTTTTTTTTATGTTAAAAAAATAGAAAAAGATCAAACAATATCTTTCTCCACAAATACATGGAAAATGCCTTGAAAAATCAAAAAGCTTAGGGTTTAAATAAGATTAGGTATCGGAAGAACATTAGTGATTAACTAGTGTAATCAAATTTGTTATCCTAGTTTCTTTAGTTGTGCAAGAGGAATATTTCTCCTAATATTTCGCTTGGGTTTCTAATCGACCCACTCCAAATTGGTTAGTGATGACTCATTTTTAAAATAAATTATAGATTAAAAAAATCAAACCATTAAGTCATGAATTAGTATGCTTGAGAGAGTCCAGGCTAAGCCTAGTAAACTTAGCCAGGCCATTGGCCTCCGCAGGCATTCTTACCAATTAGGGGCATTGAAAAAGAGATCGTGATAGCTTAGCGACTCCACTAGGGACTCTTTTTTTTTTAGTACTTAGGCCATTTTTTAATCTTGTTTACATGCTTCACTAACTTGGTTTTTTTTTTTTTCTTTTATGTAGGTTAGTAGCTTAGAGTTTTTTTTTTTAATAAAATATTTTGTGATTATAAATGGCTATGCATGCTTTAATGTTTTAGCACTACACGTGGCATACATAACCCGCTGCCGGACCTAGGCTGCCATAGGATATTTAGGATGGTGTTAAGAAAGATACAGCCTCGAATGCGCAAGACTGCAATGTAGAGGTTGCATTTTTTTCCCCAAGTAGAGCCGAGGTTAAGAGGGTATGATGCCAACGCAAAACTACAATGGGCAAACACCCTCTTAATTTCCCTAAGTCTTCTCCGTTAGACATCGAGTTGCACGTATCATACGCATGTCTATGTGCTTGCCATTTTATTTAAAAGTAAAGTAATTTTTTTTACTCAGTTTTCTTATTGCCTCATGGCAAAATAGGTTGGTCGTGTAACTCCCAGTTTTTTATGCAATGGGAAGAGTCAATATTCAATTCATTCCTCTCCTAAGGAAGAGCTCCTCTGATGGTGGGATCAGTTAGATCAACTTAGCTAAGAGCGCGTCAAAGCAAGGATCGGTCATCTCCTCCTGTTGCTTCGAATCAATATCCACTTTAGGCTATGCAAGCACTACCACATTTCTGGTGCCGTAAAACATCCACCTTTGTATTTGACAAATTTGAACTAACTCCGACTCTAGAAGAGTACGGTTTCACCATAAGAGTGCCCCTAAGAAGGGAACTTATTAGACCACTAACGGGCATTGACCCTGTGATTAGTCTATCACAATTTTTAAGAAATCATTCGGTGAGAGAAATTGTTAAAGCCAACAACGATGCTTTCCCACTATCATCTTTGACTAAATGTTTTGAAAAACAACCAATAGCGCAAAAAGCAAGATCTTCCGCTTAGCATTCTTTGGATTTATTATCTTTTGCCATCGAAAGAATGTCATAAATCCTTCGATCGCATGGGTGATAAATCAAGTCGGTGTTGGGATAGGATATGTAAACATGGTTTTAACTAAAACATTTTTGTCCCTTAATCGTTTCAAAGAAAACAAAGAAAAAATCATGAGAGCTGCCTTGGGAATTTTACAAATGTGGTTCTTTTCTCATGTCAAAGGGTTTTGGCACCTCATGCAAATATTTGAAATCAACAAATTCAAGCACCTACTATGAAAATTTCAAAGCTTGGAAAAATACTCCTCAATAGGTAATACTCTCATTGGATTAACTTATTAAGGAACCTTGTTTCCGAGACATTCTATGGCAAGCTAAATGGTTCAATGCACACTTTGCACTTGAATATTACAACCCCATCCCATTGCTAGGTCTCTCCAGAACTACCTCATATTACCTATACAGGGTGGCTCGTTAACATAGGCCCTCCAAGAAATCTCATACCCACTCAAACTAGGATTGTTCCGAGTCCTCATCACTGTATAGGTCATGACTACTTAGATGAAACCCATATAATCCAAAATGCATGGAGTAAAGGCCACACGGAAAGGATCATGTACCTAGAAAGTTAAAGGGACAGGAAAAAGCCCATCACACATCCACGTTCTATGTTCTCAACCATAGCATTCCTAAGGAGCTACAACCGGTGATCCGTAGTTGATAAATTCACTCAACAAAGATGGATTAAATCTCTTGAAGGTAGCTTGGAGACAAGCATGAGACATGTATTGAAGCTAGTTTGAAAGAACAAGTAGCTCCGTAAGACTAGGAATTCCCATCGCATATAAAAACGGGCGATTTGGTCTTCTATTGTGAATATTTAGGATCGTTCTATCTGCTTTCTATCTTTTATGCCTTGTTTAAAGAGTCCTTCTAGTGTTATGTAATCCCCCTGTTCATAAATAAAATGACTCGACCCTTGCCATGGGCCAATGTTCTATCTACTTCCCTCGCTTACGTTATTTTCATTTTGTGCAATGAAGGTAGTTACGACATAGCCGCATTTGCTAAATCCAAAAGCAAGAATGGCTAAAGAAAACATACCGGGCCATGTTGCAGTTGTGGAAAGCGAAATGAAGCAAGTCTTTAATGTGCTTCAACAATTCTCGAAGTAGATAGATTCCATTCAAGGCAAACTTGGTCCCACCCAGCCTCAATTGAAGTATTGTTACCACAATCATCAATTATGGGTGATCAAGTAAGAGATATTGACAATAACATGCCCAAATTGGAAAATGATCCACACCAAATCACGGCTGAGAGAGCTAAGCCTAACAGTTTGTTTAAAACTAAGCATGACAAACACATCGAGAAGCTTGAAGAGAGGTTGAAACAACTATAAAGCCTCCAAGATCCTACTTCGATGGATCACTCTGTCTATTCCAAGGTCAAAATACCGGAAAAATTCAAAATGCCTAAGTTTGAGAAGTATGACGGCATGACTTGCCCAAGGGTTCATTTGCAAATGTACTTGGTTTGAATGACCTAATGCGTTAATAATGCACCATTAATGATCTAGTTGTTCCAATCAAGTCTAGTAGGCCTTGCCTTGAGGTGGTCTCCTCGAAACATGGAATGAAGTGAGTGAGGCATTCCTCAAGTAGTAAAATTTCATAATTGACATTACCCCTTCTCATGAGGATCTTGAACGTACTGAAAAGAAAATGTTTGAATCATTCAAAGAATATGCTATTAGTGGATGAAACTAATTGCCCAAATTAGTCCGGAACCAACCGATTTTGAACTAAGAAATTTTTTTATCAAAACCCTCTCCTGCGAGTATTGCAATCGAATGGTAACTACAATTGCTGAATCATTTAATCAACTCATTACAGTAGGAAAGTAGATTGAGATAAGGCTGAGGGATGGTTGGTTCACTAAACTTGCACCTGCTAGCAAGAGGCTCAACATGAAAAAAGATAAAGAACCCCTTATGAATGTCAATGCAACCTACACCACAAACACCGGTCATCCCCCAATCGTTCAGACAAGCGCAGGACAACAGCAGATCGCCGGTCATTAGCTGCCCCAGCACTACAACAACAAGAGACAGTTCACTTCATTTCCTGGATCTCCATCACAAGTATTGGCAATCCTCCAAAAGAAGAACCTTCGCTCGATTAAGCTGAAACGACCCAATGCTGAAAACTTCTCTAGCTAACCCGTCCAAAAATTGCGACTATCACATGGGAGAAGTGGGATACTCAACTGATGAGTGTTTCACCCTTAAGCATCAAATCGAGAACCTGTTGGATACTAAGGCCTTCTCATTCCAAACCACAAAACCAAATGCCCAAAGTAATTTGCTCCCCAATCACGTCGACAAAGTAAATGCGGTATTCAGTTTGAAGTCAGCCAAATCAGAAATGTCAAGGCACATATTGTTGACCTTTATCGAGGGTTGGTAGAGGTTAGATATTATTCAAGCGATAAGGTGATCGATAAAGTATCACCCTTAGCAACAATGAAAAAAATGGTATCAAGAATGATGGAGGCCAGAATAACTATATATGTCGGCCGTGCTGGTATAGTTGCTATCATATCACAAGTTGTCATCGTTTGGGATGAAGAGTTTGCCGCACTAAATGCAGGGAAAGAAAGGATAGATTCCGCCCTGCCTAAAGGCGTCTTTGAAGGAAAATGAGCTATAGCCCAAGCATCAATAGCAGGGGCACATATAGTTATTGAGATCCCCCAAACTTATAAATATGAAGGTAACAATGCAATTCCTTGGTCCTACGATGTCGATGTTGGTTTTGTCATGAGGTTTAGACGAACCTATGCTCAAGTCAATACACAACTTGCCAAGCCCGTCACCAACGAAGAAGCCAAGGATTTTTTGGCCGTAGTCAAAGCCAACAAATACAATGTGGTGGAATAATTGCGAAAATTACTAGCATAAATTTCTCTAATATAACTACTTCAGATGTCTATCAAGCACCAGAAATCCTTGATGAAGGTATTGAATGAAGTGCATGTCCTTGAAACAATCGAGCATGCCAAACTCAAGGAGTTTGTTAGGGCCATCCTTCTAAAGGACCAAATGGCGTTTTTCGATGAAGAGATCCTCAAGGAAGGTAGAGGACACACTAAGGGCCTTTACATATTAGTCAAGTGCAATGCCTCCCATGTTGCTCAAGTATTCATTGACAACGGATTTTCCCTAAACATATGTCCACTAGTGATGCTCCATCATCTTAAAATATAAACATCCTAGATCCAGGTAGCCAAGACTTCCATTCGAGCATTCAACGGGACAAAGAAGGAACGGTGGGAGAAATCGAGCTTGAAGTTCAACTAGGCCCAACCATATTCAAAATTTGGGATAAGTACACTATCAATGCCAAAAGTTGTTACGGTGCTCACTTTGGTGCCAAAAGTTTATTTTGGATCACTTAAGTGCCAAAAATTTTAAAAAACGATCATTTTAGTGCCAACTCCAATCAAATTAATCGAAAATCCAACATGGCACTTTTTATTAATTTTTGAAGCTGATGTAGCTTGCCAGAGAGTACAATCAGCATTTAAACCACAAAACGACGTCGTTTGGCATCTTTCCCCCAAGTCAAAACCCTAAATCCCCAAATAGAGAGAGAGAGACAGAGAGACAGAGAGAGAAGGCATGGTAGGGCTTCCCCATCGTCTTCTTCCCCGAAGAACAACACTAGCACTAGCCACTCCCTGAGTAGAGCCTAATCCACCATCTCCATCTGCACCCTCCTTGTTTCCCTTACCCTCCTCATCTTCTCTCTCTCCACCTTCGACCCCCCTTCTTTCTCCTCCTCCTTTGCCTTCGCCTCCTATTCTTCCCATCGCTTCTTGCCCAAGAAACAACCTCAGCCTCTCCTTGCTCACCTAGTACGGTGGCCAAGTGAGCTAGGTTGGCGTTGAGCAAGGATCAAACAAAAAAACCCTAATTTCAATCTCATATGAGCTGTACGGCATCATTTTTGTGAGGCCATCCACATATGATGCAAAACGACATCGTTTTCTTAAGGAGGATGAAAAATGACATCGTTTAAAAGCTACGTAATCATTTTGGCCGGAATCTCTCACCGGTGGCACCAAAGTGATCGTTTTTCCTCCGATTTGACACTTAAGTGATTCAACATAAACTTTTGGCACTGATAATGTACTTATCCCTTCAAAATTTTGGTCCAGATGATGGATATCCCAATTGCGTTCAATTTCCTCTTAGGCTGCCCATGGATCGATGTCGCTGGAGTAGTACTCTCAAGCTTCCACCAAAAAATAAAATTTGTGGTTGAAGGAAAACTAATCACAGTTCGTGGAGAAGAAGACCGTTAGATTTACCATGAGATGGCCATCCCTTATGTTGAACTTGGTGGCAAAAATGAATATAACTATTAATCGTTTGAACTCATGTTTGTTATACATGGGACTCAAAGGACTCCACACCTTGTCCCCAAAATATCAACCGCTGCAATTATGGTAGGAAAAATCATGGCTAGATAGGGTTTACCCTAGATTTAGGGCTTGGCAAGGGAAGTCAAGGCATCCACGAGCCTATCAAAGCCTTGAGGAGAACTCACACCATCGGTTTAGGATATTACAAAGGAAAAAAAAAACAACACCGGGAGTGGAAGGCAAAAAAGAAGGCTTGCCTTGTATACCCCCACATCGAGGAAACCTTCCCAGGCCCTGTAAGGATGATGCATGAGGAGAATGAAATGATTAGTACTCCAAAGCAATTTAGCTATGAAAGCTTGAAGTTTCCCATTTACTTAGGCATGGGTTAGGATAACATAATTCAGCCAGCGCTTACAAAGAAAGAAGGAACAAATAATGTGACCACTATGTTTAGAGACCTTTTCATAGGTGCCGTTAGAGAGGAGCAACTAGAAGGAACAAGCGATAACTTCTCGTTTGGCTAGCTTCAATGTCAAGTCGACAAACTACGCGAAATAGTACACCACTTGACAGAAAATTTCACTCAAGCTGCCTATGCATTCCTCTCTCATCATAAAGAGGAGTTGGTGGCCAAAATAAATGAAGAAGACCCTACTGACACGACTTGGTAAGGGGCTCGGCTACCCAGTTCTCAAGTAACACGCGACCATATTTGCCATTGCCTAAATTGATGGCCGCTATTCTCCCTATCCTTCTAGAGCAAAGAATGATCTCTAAGGAGCTGAGACATCCCGCTCTTGAGTACTTCGCTGATTATGATCCATCCAAGTACTATGACTATCATTCGAGGGAATTGGGATACTCGCTAGATGACTGTACTATCTTGAAAGACAAGGTTTCGGATCTTTTGGATGCTAGGGTATTCATGTTCTGCTCTCCATGGCTATGTTATGGCAAAGATGACCTCCTCATGGTACCTAGCACCCGCACCATATTCCTTAAACATGCTAAAGAGATGCATGGAAGAAAGGTAATCATGGACACTTTGGGTCAATCAAGTGGTAAATTCGAATACTATGTTAACTACTTAGTCTCCCAAGGCTTCTATGACCATCATTAGAACATTGTCCTTGATGGATGGGGAGGCATGGATGATCTAAAATTCATGAAACTAGGAGAACAAGAAAGGCATGACTGTGACTGGTGACTCGTATGAAGATTTCTTCAATGGCACTATCAACGAAGGACCACTAGGGGAGATAGGTGTAGGCCCACTCAAGCAGAACCCTTTTTAATTTCCTTGCATATTCCTCTACTTGGGAACCTGTCCATCTTTCTTAAGTTTGGTTTGTTTTGTTTTTAACATCGGCTCCACTTGAGGAACTAACTTTTGAAATCACTCTTCCCAAAATATAAATCTACCTAGTGCTAAATAAAGTTGAAAATATTTTGAGGGCATGAGGAGACACACCAAACTAGCCTACTGATGATATCCGGCCGAAAAATAAAAGAAGAAATTTGAGGCCCAGGTTTTCTCACGCTTCCTTGCCTTAGACCTTCAAAAAAAATTCATCAAATTTCCAAAAGAAAAAGAAGCATACATACTGTTAACCTTATTTGTTTCATTAACTTATCTACCTTATGACATGAAGAAGCAAGGCCCCCTATTACTAAAGACACTGTCACTGTGAACTTGGGCAGCACAAAAAGCCCAAGGGAGATGAAGATCGATGCAAACCTTCCTAAAGAGGAATCCGCAAGCTTAATTGTCCTCTTAAAGAAGTATCAAGATGTATTCGCATGGTCATATGCCGACATGTCAAGCCTCGATCCAATGATTGTGGGGCATAGGTTGCCAACTAACCCTGATGCAACCCCAAGAAGCAATGGCTAAGGAGAACCAAGCTAGAATTGTCAAAAAAGATTGAAGATGAGATGATGAAACTCCTAGAGGTGGGCTTCATCAAAGTCTCACGATACCCTAGTTGGGTAGCAAACATTGTACCAATGAAAAAGAAGGATGGCCAAATTTAGGTTTGTCAACTACCACGATCTGAATAAAGCAAGCCCAAAGGATGATTTCCCACCACCACACATAGCCGTTCTCATGGATAGCACAGCTAGATTCAAACTATTCTTGTTCATGGATGGATTCTCGGGATACAACCAAATAAAAATGAAAGAGGAAGACAAGGAAAAAACAGTGTTCATCACCCCATGGGGAACCTTTCACTATAAGGTTATGCCTTTTAGCCTGAAAAACTCTAGAGCAACTTTCCAATGTGCCATGGTCACCCTTTTCCATGACATGATGCACAAGGAAATTGAAGTATATATTAATGACATGATTGCCAAAACCAAGCATGGAAAAGACCATGTGAAAACCCTAGAGCAGTTATTTGATTGACTTCACCAATTCAAGTTGCGCTTAAACCCAGAAAAATGTGTGTTCGGGACAACCTCTGGCAAATTATTTGGGTTCATTATGAGCTACAAAGGGATAGAAGTGGACCCGTAAAAAACCAAGGCGACATTTGAGATACCTCCTCCCTCAATTATAAAAGAAGTCGGGAGCCTTTGAGGGAAATTAAATTACATAGTGCGATTCATATCCCAACTTTCTAAAATTGCAAACCTTTCTTTAAATTTCTCAAGAAAGATGCTCAGACTAAATGGGATGACAACTGCCAATTGGCATTTAAAAATATAAATCAATATCTAATGAAACCCCAAGTTCTAGTACCCTCGACCCTAGGGCACCCTTTGATCCTCTACCTTACCATCAACAATAAATCCCTAGGTGCAATGCTAGCACAGAAGGGGCCCCATGATGGGAAAGAGTGAGCTATTTACTACTTGAGTAAAAAGTTCACCACGTTAGAACAAAACTACTCCAAATCAAAAAAAAAAAAAAAAAAAAAAAAAAAAACAATGCGCTACTTTAGTATGGGTGTTGCATAGACTCCAACAAAGAGTATACCTTGCATCACCAAACATTCCTTGTAATTGAGAATGACCCGATCAAATATTTGCTCGGTCACCCCGGCCTTAGTGGGAAAATTGGCCAAATGGTAAATCTTGATCTCAGAATTTGACATTCAAGTGATGTCGCAAAAATCAATCAAAGGTTGAGTGATTGCTAATATGTTAGCAAATTGCTCTAGGGAGATGCATGATGATAATCCCCTAGACGAATAGATTTCATCAATGGAGGAAGACACATGGACCGTGTTCTTCAACGAAGCCGTAAACTTGTCGAGTTCCAGCACCGAGGCAGTTTTGATATCCCCGATGGACAACATTATCTTATGGCTGCAAAATTGATATTTCCCAACACCAACAATATAGCCAAATACGAGGCATGTATCCTTGGTTTGCAAGTAGCTATTGGAATGGAAGTAACAAAACTAAAGGTGTTTGGTGACTCCGCCTTAATTATCCTTAGACTTTGGGCGAATGGAAGACAATAGGTGCCAAACTCGTGCCTTATCATGACTACTTGGAGGAATTGTTAGACGAAATTTCAGGACGTCTCGTTTGAATGCCTACCTAGATCTCATAACCAGTTCGTTGATGCACTAGCAATGTTATCATCTATGTTGTGAGTAACAGAAGGGTTAGAGGTGGAGCCTTTGAAAATTGAAGTCCTAGCAAGACAAGCCCACTGCATGGCTATAACTAAAGAACCCGACAAGAAGCCTTGGTGTATGATGTCATGAAATACATCCAAAAGCAAGAGTTCCCTAAAGGGAGCATTCCCACTAGTCAAAAATACCTAATGAAAATGGCTTCAAAGTTTTTTCGTTAGCGGTGAAAATTTGTACAAGAAATCTTATGACTCGATTTTGCTAAGGTGTGTGGATACAAGCGAAGCCACACGAATAATGCAAGAAATGCACAAGGGAGTGTGTGGCCTACACATGAATGGGCACATGCTGGCCAAGAATATAATGAGGATGGGTTATTACTAGCTTTCCTTAGAGAGTGATTGTGCCCAAAATGTGTGAAGCTACCATCATTGTTAGATTCACAGGGACAAAATAAATGTCCCTTCAATTAAAATGCACCAATTATCTGAGCCATGGCCATTTTCAATGTGGGGCATCGACGTGATAGGCCTAATCAATCCAAAGGCATCAAATGGGCACTAATTCATCTTGGTTGCAATCAACTACTTCTCAAAATGGATCAAGGCCATGTCCTACACGAGCATAACCGCACAAAATGTTATGAAGTTCATCAAGTGTGACATAATCGCCCGTTATGGCCTACCGGAAATTATCGTCATTGACAATGGGTAGAATTTGAACAACAAATTGATTGACCACTTGTTTTCTAAGTTCAAAATCCGACATCTGAACTCGTCCCCCTACCCCCACAAACAAATGGAGTTGTGGAGGCAACCAAAAAGAACATCAAAAAAATCCTAACCAAGATAGCTGAAAATTACTACGATTGGCATGAGAGATTGCCCTTTGCATTAACAGCATATTGAATCTCGATTTGAACTTCCACTAGGGCAACTAGTCTACGGCATGGAGATGGTCTTGCTTGTGGAGGTAGAAATCCCTTCCCTGCAAATTTTATCTCATGCAAGGTTGTCCAATAGAGAATGGACGCTGCAAATGCTTGAGCGATTAAATATGATCGACAAAAAATGACTAAAAGCCCTTTGTCATGATTAGTGTTACCATTAGAGGGTAGCTCGGTTGTTCAATCAAAAGGTGCAACCCAAGCACTTTAAGGTAAACGAGCTAGTCTTGAGAAAGACTACCAATCTATTTAGAGCCTGGAGGCAAGTTCGCCCTAAATTAAAGGGTCTTTATGTGGTAAAGAAGCTACTCCCTAGAGGAGCCTTGATCCTAACTGAAATGGATGGTTGGGAATTCTTTAAACCAATCAATTCCGATGCTATAAAAAAGTAGTACCCTTGGAAGACCTTCTCTTAGAAGGACATAAATGCTCATTGTCTAGCATTGCCAATCATTTCCCTATGAGAATGAAAATGCCTATACACTCTTCATATGAGCGATATATTTACACCATCATGAAAATGTATGACAAGATAAAATGCCGATCACCAACATTTGAAGAAGCATCGGGATTCAAGTAACAAACTCAATAAGTTAATTTGAGTAGATTGATGTTGGCCAAGCAAGCACATGGAAGTGACCTATATTGAATTCAACTAACTTGGTGTGAAAGTACATGTCGTCCGGCAGCCAGTTCAGTTAAATTGAAAAATAGCGCTCCATGAACACTACCAATGTTGTGGTATGGGGATTGAAATGGTCCAGAGGCATCCGAGGTTCGATCTTTGGAAGCGGCAACTAGCTGCCATATATGTAAAAAATAATAAAAAATTTGTTGCTTCTCCTGCAACTATAAAAGAGGGAAAATAATTGATCTAACGAAGCAAAAGATGTAGGACTTCGTGTCCTTCTCGTGCTTCAGGCCTATTCAATTATTAGCAAACCAATAAAGGGTAATGTTGTATCACTTCCAATTATTCGACTCCCAAGTGAGTTCGTGACTACCATGTTCTTTCTTATTAGTTGCGGGATCACTTGATTATAAAAAATATGAATAACAAGTTAATGAGAGATATGTCAAACTTTGATAAGCTCTTTAAGTGAAATGGCATCCCAAGTATCGATAAAGCAAATGACAGAGATCTTTTAGGCATTCACGTTTGATGTTGGCCTTATCGATTAATCCATTTTTACCTTCTCTTCTACAAGGGCAAAAGCATAAATGCCCGCCAAATCAATGATCAAATTCCTAACCCCAACTGATCATTCTTGTGTCATCTCCTTATTCAATAGGGACAATTCATCGACACCCATTTGTGAATAACTCATTTGATGTTCAAAATTTAACATATTTGTAAATACAATTCTGTTAAATAAACACCTCTAAAGCTGCTAATAAGGCTTTTTGAGTAAAAACCATTCATATGTTTTAAGAGTATAAACTCCATCATATTTAAAATGCTATATACATTTTTTAAATGGATTTTATATGATGATTTAGTCTGTCTAGATCACTGATTCTATAAAGGATTATCAAAATAAATAGCTAAATAAAGGATACAAGATTAATTGAGCATGTTGGATGAGGCGCATCAAGACAATGAAAAGCAAGCCATATCCTACACACAGTCACCTATCTATACACTTGTGAGATGAATGTAGAAAATTCCATGTCTATAGGGTAAAGGGTGCTTTCGCGAATGGTACGATAACTAAAGTAGTAGGGGGCATTTCATTTCTTTACCCTAAACACTACAGGTTATCCATTGCTTACCTCTTTTGAGCCCCATACACTTATGAAGTTTCTTTCATACCCATGTCAAGAACCACCCCACATGAGGTAGATTGGAGGTGAGGCGGCATCACAAGGTGAGTAAATATAGGTGTCTTTATTGCATTTTGAACACTCACGATAATTTAAGTGCCCTAGAATGGCGAAGAGCGATTCTTTCTACCTTATGCACTTGTATTCATTGTATAGCTCAATTGAGTTTGTAATTTCACCCTCACATTAAGGCAAAATAGGAATTACTGCTATTCGAGGAATATCATCCAAAACGTAGGCTAAGGATGAAGACTCAAGAGTCTAATAATAGTGTTTTGTTTGAACTTGCCTAGGTGAATTCCTCAAACCACAAGAATAAAAAACTAAGGGTATGAAAAAGTAGTATACCTAGTAAAAGAAAAGTCAACGCCCATAAATGAGAAAATTGGATAAAAACTAGGGACATAAAAAAAAGCAATGTGCCTGGTAAAAATAAGGCCGATGCCCCCCGGACAAAAAATAAAGCCATTTGTATTCCTAAGTAAAGCTGCTATTACGGTTCAATCAATGGAGCCTCCATCCGATAGTGAGAAGAAAGACCGGTGACAATGCCAAGGCAATTACCAACTCTCATCCTTTTACACATGAACCAACCCTATGTTACATTCCTCTTTAGACTAGGGCATTTTAATTAACGTAGGATTTCATATGTCTATAAAGCATCGCTCGAAGAAGTATGAGCAAGATTATTGTATCTCTTTTCGCAGGGTTCTTGATTTGTAAACCCGGAGATGATTATACGGCATTTCTTTCATAAGCCTTAACCTTGATGGTCCTCTTTGATAAGCTGTTGACCAAGCCTATATCACAGTCTCGGCAAAGACCTCTCATATAAGTAAAGTCGTACCACTTGCGAGAATACTCAGACCCCTACATACATGATGACAATGAGATGGTGTGGTCCTTATAAATCTTACATTAATGGTCAGGATAAAATAACATTTTCCATGAGAGTGAGTGGAAAGTCTTTTCAGACTGAAAGTCCATCATTATTTGGCATGTTCAAGACATCTACATTCTAAATGAATGTTGTCTTTCAAAAATTTTCCCCAATGGAACTTAAATCATGCAAAACTGACAAAATTGTCATGCATTAATCACATTTAAAATTCTAAATTTATAGCATATGCAATCATGTGTGTATATCGTGTAAATAGCAAACATACTCTTAGAGATTAGAGATATCACTAGGTAAGCATATCCCTATCCCTATTTCTAAAACTTATGTTGGAATTGTCTATAAGTACCTACCATTGTCTAGGTACTCTCTTATCAACACTCAACCTGTTTGAGTTGTCTTCAAAGTTTGGATGCTTGCGATTGTCTAAGTATCCCATTGTCTTTGAGTACCTACCACTATCCAGGTACTCTCTCTTCTTGACACTAAACCTATTCGAGTTGTCTTATGAGTTTGAGTGCTTGCAACTCCAAGTATCTCATTGTCTTTGAGTGCCTACCATTGTCCAGGTACTCTCTTTTCTTGACTCTCGACCTATTTGAGTTGTCTTTTGTCTTCGGATGCTTGCGATTGTTCAGGTTTCCTTTTGTCTTCAAGTACAAATCATTGTTTAGATACTCTCTTTTCGACACTCGACCTATTCGAGTTGTCTACAGAGTTTGGATATTTGCGACTATCCAAGTATCCCCTTGTCTTCGAGTACCTGCCATTATTCAGGTGCTCTCTCTTATCAACACTCAACTTGTTTGAGTTGTCCTTAGAGTATTGATACTTGCGATTGTCCAGGTATTCCTTTGTCTTCGGGTACTTACCATTGTTCGGGCACTCCCTCTTATCGACACTCGACCTATTTGAATTGTCTTCTAAGTATGAGTGCTTACAACTGTCCAAGTATCATTTTGTCTTTAAGTACCTACCACTGTTCAGGTACTCACTCTTATCAACACTCGACCTATTCAAGTTGTCTTCGAGTTTACGTACTTGTAACTATCAAAGTATCCCATTGTCATTGGGTACCCACCACTGTCTAGGTACTCCCTTTTATCGACCCTCAATCTATTCGAGTTGTTTTCAAAGTTTAGATACTTGTGATTGTCCATGTATCACATTGTCTTCGGTACCTACCATTATCCCGGTACTCCCTTTATCAACACTCGATCTATTTGATTTGTCCTTGTGGTATGGATACTAGTGATTAATCAAGTATCCCATTGTCTTTGAGAACCTATCACTATCTAGGTACTCCCTCCTCGTGACACTCAATCTGTCCGAGTTGTCCTTAAATTATTTCATTGAATACTAGTAGCTGTTCAAGTATTTCACTGCTTTGCGTGCCTGCGGTTACCTAGGTTTTCCAGCCCTTTTGAGTGCCTGCGGCCATCTAGGTAAGTCTCGTGCTACATTCAAAATTTACGTTACCAAGAGGTGGGAGATGTTCACCAGCTACCAAGAGATGGGAGACCTTCACCGATTACCAAGAGGTAAGAGACCTTCACAAATATTCGAGGTTTATCATCGATATTCCAACTACTATGAGGTAAAAAACCTTCATGAATATCTTAGGCGCATCCTCGATATTCCTACTACGAGATGGTGGGAGACCTTCACGAATATCCAAGGCGCGTCCTCGATATTTCAACTATCAAGAGATGGGAGACCTTCATGAATATCCGAGGTGCTCCTACCTTCACGAATATTCGAGGCGCATCCTCGATATTCCATTTACCATAAGGTGGGAGACCTTCACGAATATCGGAGGCACGTCCTCGATATTCCAATTAACAAAAGGTGAGAGACCTTCACGAATATCCAAGGCGCGACCTCAGTGTTTCATGTACCAGGAGGTGAGAGACCTTTACGAATATCAGAGGTACGTCCTTGATGTTTCATTTACTAGAAGGTGAGAATCCTTCACAAATGTTTAAGGAAATATGAGACTTTCATGAAGGTGTCTCCTCGATATCACAACTTCTTTCTCCTCGGAGGTGAAAAACCTTCATGGAATGTCTCGGGTATCCTCTAGGGTTCATACCTGTGATCATCCAAGTACTTATTTGATGCCTGTGAATGACTAGGTACCCCCTAGGGTTTGTACTTGTGATCGTTTTAGTACTCTTTTTATGCTTGCAAAGTCCAGGTATCTTCCAAGGTTTAGTACTCGTGAATGTCTAGGTACTTTGTCAATACCCGTGAATGTCCAAATATCCACCAACAAACAGATGCCCTAAGAAAGGTTGGCACATCTCCCGAGAAAGGTCGAGTAATCAACCGGTGTCCTTGACAAGGATTAAGCACCAGTAAACAGATGTCCTGAGAAAGGTTAGCGCATCCTTGAGAAAGGTCGGGTTACCAACCGGTGTCCTTGACAAGGATTAGGCACCCAACAAACAGATGCCCTAAGAAAGGTTGGCACATCCTCGAGAAAGGTTGGGTAATCAATCGGTGTCCTTGACAAGGATCAAGCACCCAACAAACAAATGCCCGGAGAAAGATTGGTGCATCCCCCGAGAAAGGTCGGGTAATCAACCGATGTCCTTGACAAAGATCAGACACCCAACAAATAGATATCTTGAGAAAGGTTGGCGTATCCCTTAAGAAAGGTCAGGTAACCAATCGATGTCCTTGACAAAGATTAGGCACCCAACAAACAGATGCCTTGAGAAAGGTCGGTGCATCCCTTGAGAAAGGCCAGGTAAACAACTCATTGCTCTAACAAGCAACCGAAGAATGGTACGGTCTTGGAAAAGCAATTTTCCATCAAGGCAAAAAAAAGATTCAGGTCTCGGAAAAACAACTTCCTTACATCATCGGGTAAGATGGGGCCCCGATACTCGCCAAACTCGAGGTTCACGCCCTATCTCACTCATTCTCGATAAATAACTACTGGTATCTTCTTATTTATCTTAGTATGTATAATGTTATATTACTTTTTTTCCTACATAAGACACCTGGTCCCAAATAAGATATAATCTACTATATATGCATTGACAAAATTTAGGTATTAGGTCATCTGTGAATGCAATCTTCGTAAGCTCATCTTCAAAGAGAGGCAATTGTTGACACATAAATTTTGATTAAATACTTGGAATTAATTTGCATAAAAAATTAGGGATCAATTTGACCCTAACAGAAACTTTTTTTGCATTAATTAAGGTTTAGTTTTTATCCATTAGTTTTTATTTTATTTTATTTTTCACTTTTTCTTAATAATAATAATAATAAATAAGAGAGAAAGCATACCCTTTCTTCTTCTTCCCACACGGGCCCTTAGGGGCCCACTCCCTTTCTTCCTGGCTCGGCCATTTTCTTCTTGTCTTCTTCGTTAGCCCCTGCAACCAAGGCACGAGACCTATGGCCAAAGGGGAGTAGGCGACATCGGGCCGGAGGAGATGTTTCTCAGGCCCCATCAATGCTCGCCTTCGATGTTGAGTGCGCCCTGGTGGAGAAGAATGGATGGGACACCGGTGCGGCCGAGAGAGTTCAGTTAGCAAGTCGAGGACCGACAACCAAAGCTCTCCGTCGACCAGACCCTTCTCGCCTATAAATAGGCAGGTTGCAATCTCCGTCGATGGCAAGAGCGAGCTTGGAGCACTTTCCTAGAGAGACTTCGAGGGAGGCTCAAAGAGTAAGCGAGAGACAGAAGGGTCGCGAGCTCAAATGACCTCCCGAAATAGCTAGTACGAGTACCTAGAGGGGGGTGAATAGGTATACAAAAAAAAATTTCTCGAAGCTTGCACGATATTTAAACAGATAGAGGATTTGCAAAGTTAGAAATTCAATCGCAAGACCGAGTAAGGGAAAGAGAGAATTGAATGCTCGGTTTATAGTGGTTTGGCTTGATTCAAGCCTACGTCCACTCTTCGCACCGTGGTAGATTGGCTGGATTCCACTATGATCAAAGAGATGTTACAGTGTTGATCTTCCTTGATTTCTAGGTGTAGATGATCTACCACACTCACTCAAGGCGTCACAAAGTATAAAACACTCTCTGTATACAATTTTGCTCAGTCTCAACTAACAATCAAGGATCTTCAGACTCTGGAATTTTTCTATCGATCACACACTTAAAACAACTAAACGTCTTCCTTTTATACTCCTTCATGCCATCATAGCCGTTGGCACTTACCAAAGGAATTCCTCCAATCTACCCGTTGGACGGAATCAATCAAGAAGATCATCCGAGCTATTTAAGGAATCGATGATAGCCCATCAATCGTTCGCCCATACAATCGGGATTTCGGTTTCCAAGAATAGAATATTCCAAGATTATTTCGTCGACCATCGGATCTTCAATCGATCTTAGATAAGAATTAAAGAATCCGAAACGATTATCCAACCAAAGAATCTATTCCAGAGAATAGGATCGAATCCTCAACCATAAACCTCGGCTTTGGATTTCTTTCATCACTGGATTAGAAAGACTATCAGTGAGAATAGACTTAAGTCTTGAGTCCTAAGTCTTAAGTCTTGGGTCTTGAGTCTTGAGTTCTTGGGTCTTGAGTCTTGAGTCTTGGGAGAACAAAGTCTTCAGACTTTAAACTAACGGTCTCCGAACAACCAGACTTTAGACTGAAAGAAACGTTTTGTCGGCTTCAAAATATTGGAAAGATTTCTCCAACAATCTCCCCTTTTGATGGTGACAAAACTTTCTTGAAGATTTGAACAACTTTGACCTGCAAAACATTTCTCAAGCAATATGGCTAACTCATAAAGATTAATAAAACAACCAGACTCTGCATCCACAGAAAATTGGTTAGTCTTTCATGAGAAACACCATATAACAACTCTTGAATAAATGCAGCCAGTCAAGTTCATAATTCATAATCCACAGTCAATTCAGTCAAATTCACACCCAAGTTCAAGTTCTCAAGTCATACTCAAAAATAGATAAACATAACCACAAAGGTCAAAGTTTAAAAAAATGAATGAAAGTTCAAATTGGTTCTCCCCTTTTGTCGCATTGAAAAAGGTGAGAAAGGAGTCATGTCCGCTTGGGAATGCGCACGATCCGGAAATCCCCAATGGACTGGACTACTCCTTCGAGCTTCTTCAGGTCTTCTCGCAGATGAGCTACCTCTTCTCCCTTGGCATTAGCTTGAAGTTGCAGAGCGAGGTCTTTGAATTTATCCTCCGAGAGACCGAAGATGCTTGTCCAAAGATGCTTCAAAGCTTGGATTTCACAAGTCAGAACATATATCTCGGTTACGCATTTCCAGAAGAATATTCATGATACTACGAAGATCTGCAGAATCATCCGTCCGTGTACCGGCATTGGCTTTCTCGGATGGTGTGTATGCGGAGACGATGGCGCTTCCGGCAGATTTGGAATCGACGTATCACCTTCTTCAGGCAATTGAGAGACCTGAACTTCTTCTGGGTCTTCTGGAGATTGTCTTAGATCTTCAGCAACATGAGGTGTAGACCTCTCTTGCACGCTAACTCCCCCTGTCTCTAGGATATCGAAAGGGGAAGAGAGATGATCATGCTCTTGATTTCCCTTCTCTCCAGATTTATCAGCAGACTGTTCTTTTTCTTCTTCTCCTTCTTCCTCAACTTCTTTCTCCTTCTCTCTCTGTTCTTCTTCTTCTCTGCTCTGCTGAAGTTCTGTCGGATAAGACACAGAACGTCTTGTTCTTGTCAGTGCTGGGATAGTGGGATCTTCATCATCTTCATCTTCATCTTCATCCTCCAGGATAAGAGTTCTTTTCCTCTTTTTCGATGAGGCACCAATAGCCTCCTTTCCTTTCCTTTTGAAGCTGAATCGGACTGGAGATTTCACTTTGAATTTCTCCATTGCCTTAGAGAGTTCTTGCAGACGCATCTTCATTAACATTTTCAACCCTACCACCATCTTGTCACACGGCCGAACACAAAAAGTATGTGGCGGTTCAATATTCAGATGTCTCGAAGATCTTGGTCACTGCAGACCAGAATAAGGCAATTGTCCTTTGTCTTTTGACACTGCTCGTACATATGGAAAAGAATAGTGTGCGGGAGAGAAAACTTCCGTCCCGAGTTGATCGCGTACATCAACTTTGCTTGAGAAAGAGACACACGAAGTCTTTGACGTAGACTTCGGTCCGAGACAATTGATCACAATCTTATGAAGCACAATGTTGATGGCATTCATCCCTGGAATAGATAATTTTATTATCTACGTCCCTATCTTTGACAAGATCCCAGTAGTACGAGCGGTGAGACTTTGATTGGGAGATAGCGTCCCCGTTCAACTCCAATTATGTTCGCCAACATATTCACATCTACCACATAGACTTGGTCTCGAACATCGAATGAAATTCTATTCGCATCCAAAAAGCTAAGATTTGAATAGAAATAAGCGGTCGATTGATCATACCCGTCCGTAGAGTTAGAGCAAAAGGTCTCAAGTTGAAGCAAATTCAACTTTTCTCTTAAGTTCAAGTTGATGGAATCCAGAAGTCAAAATCGACACTTCTAGGGTTGATTACCCCTCTTTTCAACAGCTGAAATACACTTTTTCCCCGATCCTTGGATTTAAACAAATCCATCCGATTTCCTTTCACCTTTGCTGCCACACCCATTCTAGGTTTAAATTCAAGGAACATTTTGTCATCATCGTTCCCGTCAATCGATTCGTCCCGGCATACGAGGATCACTTGGAATGTTCGCAAGAGCCTCCTCTCGCTCTTCCTTTCGGAGCAATTCCCAACTCTTCCATTTTCCGCAAAAAAGATACTCATTTCCATAATTTTTGTCCTTAAGAAAGTCATCTATATACTTTAATGAAGAACCGGTGCTTTTCAACGCACGATAAAGCTTATAGATAATAGAGGGTTTTTGGACTCTTACTGGGTCGGCATCCTCGATTATCTCTTCTTCTAAATTTTGACTTGCACCTTGTGGGTCAGGAGATGCTGAATGACGTGGAGGAGAGCGAATCGGACTTTGTCGCTGACTTGGAAAGTCTTCTTCCTCGCAAGATCGAAGTGAGTCGGTCCCTTCTCCATTCTTTGTGGTCCCCGCTTGCGATTCTTGATGATTTCCTCGAAGACGACATCTTTCTTTGTCTATTGGAGGATTCCTTCACTTGCTTTTCCCAAGAAAATGACCACTTTCTCGACGATGAACAAAGAGTAGAAACAGTATCGAGAGGAGAGTGCTTTTTAGGGTTTTGAAAATTGGGGGTAGAATGACTGTGTATTTATATATGCCTCGGATTTGAAAAGAGAAGTTTAAACGGTACAAGGAAAGTGTACGAACACTTCTTTTCAAAATCAATAACTGCCAAAATTAACTTCCTTTAAAAAAGACAAGTTTTCAAATTTCTCACGAATTATATCTGAATAAAAGAACGTACCTTTTCGAGATAAGATAAACGAGAATTCGTACCTTTTAGATAAAATAGCAACTTACGTCTTTAGCGATGAATGATTGAGTCTCGGGATTTAAAGTCTAAGAGATCAAAGTCTTAGAGTTGGTGAGTCTCTAGACTTTAACTTCTTCAAGCTTCAAAATGTTGAGTCTTGAGCGGATGAAGTCGAATTGATTCTTCTCCAAAGGCTTTGTGAATATGTCCGCTAGTTGACTTTTGAATCAACAAATTGAATCGAGATTTCTCCATTTTGAATATGATCTCTAATAAAGTGATGACGAATCTCAATATGCTTTGCTCTTGAATGAATGATTGGATTTTTGGTGACATTGATAGCGCTGGTGTTGTCACATCTCGATTTTGTGCATGAGTCTTCAATGCCAAAGTCTTGTAGCTGTTGTTTTATCCATAGAATTTGCGAACAGCAGCTTCCAAGAGCTACATACTCTACTTCTGTCATTGAGAGAGCTACAGTGCTTTGCTTCCTTGAAAACCAAGACACTGCCCCGTTTCCAAGCAGTTGACAAGTTCCGAAGTGCTCTTTCGATCGACTCGCAACCGGCCAGATCTCGCATCCGAGTATCCTAGAAGATTAAAGTCTCCCCTCTTTGGATACCAAAGACCGATGCTTGAAGATGAAGCAACGTATTTGATAATACGTTTCACGGCAATGAGATGTGATTCTCTAGGATCTAATTGAAACCTAGCACAGATACAAACACTAAACAAAATATCAGGTCTAGAAGCAGTAAGATAAAGAAGTGAACCGATCATGCTCCTGTACAGCTTTTGATCTACTTTCTTCCCTTCTTCATCCTTGTCTATCTTCTGAGAACATGACATTGGTATGTCGGTCTTTTTGCACTTTTCCAATCCAAACCTTTTGACAAGATCATTTGCATATTTTTCTTGATGAATGAAAGTTTCTTCCTTCATTTGTTTCACTTGGAGTCCAAGAAAGAATGTTAACTCTCCCATCATACTCATTTCAAATTCATCCGCATAGACTTAGAAAATTTCTTGCAAAGACTTTCATTAGAGGATCCAAAAATAATGTCATCAACATATATTTGAACAAGTAAAAAGTTTTTGTTTTCCTTTTTGATAAACAAAGTAGTATCTACTTTACCTTTGACAAAACCATTCTGTAATAAAAACTTACTTAGTCTGTCGTACCAAGCTCGAAGTGCTTGCTTTAGACCATACTGAGCCTTTTTTTGGTCAAGACCGAGTTTGGCTTCTTTGGGTCTTCAAATCCAGGCGGTTGTTCCACATAAACTTCCTCATGAATAAATCCATTTAGGAAAGCACTTTTGACGTCCATTTGGAATAACCTGAAATTTTTGTAACAAGCAAACGCAAGTAATAGTCGAATAGCTTCTAACCTTGCAACGGTGCGTAAGTCTCGTCATAGTCTATTCCTTCTTCTTGCGTATAGCCTTTGGCCACGAGTCTTGCTTTGTTTCGTACGACTTTTCCTTTTTCGTTCATCTTGTTCCCGAATACCCATTTGGTTCCAACAAGTTTTTACCTTTTGGTTTAGATGTCAATTCCCAGACATCATTGATGTTGAACTATCGAGCTCTTCTTGCATAGCTTCGATCCAGCTTTCATCGATAAAGCTTCTTCTATGCTTTTTGGTTCAATTTCGTAGATGAGAGCCACGGCACTAGATTCTTCATGCCTTTTTGATCTGGTACGGATTCCTTCATTAAGTTCGCCAATAATAAGATCTTTGGGATGACTGGATTTGTGCATCCAGTTACTAGTTGATTTGCCAGGTTGATGATCTCTTTCTTTATTTGATTCTCCATGAGTGTCTTGATGATGGACTTCAAGACTCGAGATGTTTCTTGAGATGTAGACATTTGAAGGTCTAGAGCGGGTTCGCCTTCTTCTTCGAGTCCTGGCCGGATTCATCTTGCACCGAGTCTTGGAATTTGACATTCATTGATTCTTCCAATGACCGGCTTTTCTTGTTGTAGACTCTATAGGCTTTGCTTGATGTAGAATATCCAAGGAAGATGCCTTCATCCGATCTTTCTTCAAACTTACCAACTCGATCATTTGCATTTTTCAAAATAAAGCATTTGCAACCAAATACATGAAAGTATGAAACAATAGGCTTCTTACCTTTGAACAATTCATAGGGGGTTTTCTCAAGAATAGGTCTTAGAAAGACTCTATTTATAATATAGCAAGCAGTTGAAACAGCTTCAGCCCAAAATCGTGAAGAAATTTTACTTTCAATTAAAAGTATTCTAGCCATTTCTTGAAGAGATCTATTCTTTCTTTCCACAACTCCATTTTGCTCGGAGTATACGGAGAGGAAAACATGTGATTAACACCAGATTTATCACGAATCTCGTAAAATCTTGATTTTCAAATTCACTTCCATGATCCTGTTCTTATACTAGAAATAGCACATCCTTTTTCATTTTGAACCTTTTTAGCAAACTTTTCAAAGTACGAAAAGGTTTCTGATTTATTTGCAAGAAAATATACCTGTGTAAAACGAGAGTAATCATCTACAATTACTAGACAATATTTCTTACCTCCAATGCTCGGGTTCTTGTTGGTCCGAAGAGATCCATATGAAGCAACCGCAGTACATGATTAGTAGATACATGATTTATTTGCTTAAATGAATTTCTTACCTCGCTTTCCTTAATGCATGGAGTGCATAAGTCGACTTTTGGTAAGGCAATTTAGGTAGACCTCGAACAAGCGCTTTGAAGAGATTTTGGCTAATTGCTTCTTGTTGATATGGCCAAGTTTTTCGTGCCATAGAACTGCTTCATCTTGAATTGAGATTAAGCATTGTTCTTCATTTAGCTTTACATCAAGGAGGTAGATTTTTCCATGCCTTCTACCCATGAAAGACTCGAGTTGAATCTTTGCTAATTCCGAACATATGCCTTCTTGAAAGGAGATCTTGTAACCGCATCACACGGTTGGCTAATACGAGTAGATTGTAGTTGAGTCCTTCCACTAGAGAGACATTGCTTATTGTGAGATTTCCAATTTTCACAGCTCCGAATCCCACAATACTTCCTTTGCTATTTCCTCCGAATGAAACTTTTCCACCATTTACTTGAATAAGCTTTATGAAACAATTTGAGTCTCCTGTCATGTGTCTTGAGCATCCGCTGTCAAGATACCACTTTACCTTCTTTTTGACAGAGACCGTATTCAAAAAAAGAGTCTCAAGCTTTCTTTGGTACCCAAATTTTCTTGGGTCCTTTGGTGTTAGTAGGATGAGCATTATTAGGCCATACTCTCTTAACAGCTTCCAAACCATAGGACACTCTTTTTCAAAATGATCCCGACTGTTACACTTAGAACACCTTAAAGCATTTCGACCTACGTGCTTTACAAAAACTCTTTTGAAATGATTTTTATAAGCCTTTCTCGATGGTCTTTTCTTAATTCTTTCTTTTACTTTCAGAAAATCAATCAAAGGGATTGTTTCAGCTGTCATACCTAGACCCGACTTATTGAAGTAAGGTCTTTGGATTGAAAGGACTTTTTCAAGTTTTTCGGACCCTATTGAAAATTTCTTTGAAATATTTGATAAATCAGTTTTTAAGAAAGCATTTTCTTTTTAAAGTTTGTCTTCATTCTCTTTAAGAGTAGAAACATTCAAGTCTAAATTTTTTACCTTTTCTTCTAAAATGTTTTCCTTTTGTTTTAAAACCGAGTTTTCCTTTTTAAGTTCGGAAATCTTTTTAAGAGAAGTCTTAAGACTAAAACATAATTCATCAATGTATTCAGAGACTTTGACAGGATTTTATAATCACTTACCTCAAATTCACCGTCCGAGTCGATCAGAGTCGTCAGTCCGAGTCCGATTGCGCCATCGACACAGTTGGCATATTCCTCATCACTCTCTTCACACTCAGATCGCTCCGGTGTTTCGGCTTTAAGAGCTTTTCGAGACTTCTCAGCTTTTCCTCTTTCTTTTTCGAAGAGGACAGTTGGGTCCGATGTGTCCCTTCTTTTTACATTCGAAGCAAACTACATCTTTGTTTGGTTCCTCATCATCACCGTACTTGGTCTCGCTGTCTCTCGAAAACTTTGTTTCTTTGGGATGAACCTTCGCCTTTTCTATTCAGTTTTCCAATCTTCTTATCATGAGGGCGAGCTCCTCATCATCCATATCATCTTCGTAATCTGCATCATCGTAATCATCATTTGATTTTAGTGCAATAGATTTCTTACCTCTTGGATCTTCGTCTTCATTAATTCGTTCCACTTCGTAAGACCGAAGAGTTCCAATCGCCCGTCTACGCATAATGGCATGATTCTTTGCGTCTCTCTTATTGAAGTCTTTATATGATTCCAATCCTTGGAGAGTCCACGCAGAAGCTTGTTCACCTTCATGGGATCAGAAATTTTTTTGTCCTTGGTTCTCAAGACCATTGACAATATCTGTAAAACGACTAAACATGTCAGTTATAGATTCTCCTAGTTTCATTTTGAAGGCCTCATATTGACCGAGGAGAATGTTAATTCTGGTCTCCTTCACTCGATCCGTCCCTTCATAGGTGATGTGTAATCTATCCCATACTTCTTTTGCTGTAACACAAGAAGATATTCTGTTATATTCAGTTGGAGATAAAGCACGGTATAAGGAGTAAATTGCTTTTGCATCGAGTGCTTGTCTCTTGTTTATTTCTTCCCGAGCCATTCCGCTGGTTTCAATAGTGTATTTCCTCTTTCGAGATTGATGCAGCAGCAGGAGTGATTCCTCTTTCCACAACGTCCCATTCCGAGGATCCTTTGATCGTAGGAAAGCTTTCATCTTGTTCTTCCAGATGTTGTAATCCTTTCCATCGAAGTAGGGAGGTCTCGGGCATTGCTTTGCCCCTCCATCAGCCCCGGTGCTAGCATACTAGCCATGGATCTTTTACTCTGAAGTAAAACACTTCAAACAAAGTAAGAACACGAGCTCTGATACCAATTGAAATAGCTAGTACGAGTACCTAGAGGGGGGGTGAATAGGTATACAAAAAAAAAAATTTCTCGAAGCTTGCACGATATTTAAACAGATAGAGGATTTGCAACGGTTAGAAATTCAATCGCAAGACTCGAGTAAGGGAAAGAGAGAATTGAACGCTCGGTTTATAGTGGTTCGGCTTGATTCAAGCCTACGTCCACTCTTCCGCACCGACAGCCGATTGGTTGGATTCCACTATGATCAAAGAGATGTTACAAAGTGTTGATCTTCCTTGATTTCTAGGTGTAGATGATCTACCACACTCACTCAAGGCGTCACAAAGTATAAAACACTCTCTCGTATACAATTTTGCTCGTCTCAACTAACAATCAAGGATCTTCGACTACTGGAATTTTTCTATCGATCACACACTTAAAACAACTAGACGTCTTCCTTTTATACTCCTTCATGCCATCATAGCCGTTGGCACTTACCAAAGGAATTCCTCCAATCTACCCATTGACGGAATCAATCAAGAAGATCATCCGAGCTATTTAAGGAATCGATGATAGCCCATCAATCATGTTCGCCCATACAATCGGGATTTCGGTTTCCAAGAATAGAATATTCCAAGATTATTTCGTCGACCATCGGATCTTCAATCGATCTTAGATAAGAATTAAAGAATCCAAACGATTATCCAACCAAAGAATCTATTCCAGAGAATAGATCGAATCCTCAACCATAAACCTCGGCTTTGGATTTCCTTCGTTCATCGGATTAGAAAGGCGTCGGTGAGAATAGACTTAAGTCTTGAGTCCTAAGTCTTAAGTCTTGGGTCTTGAGTCTTGAGTTCTTGGGTCTTGAGTCTTGAGTCTTGGGAGAACAAAGTCTTCGGACTTTAAACCGACGGTCTCCGAACAACCAGACTTTAGACCGAAAGAAACGTTTTGTCGCTTCAAAATATTCTCGGAAAGATTTCTCCAACACCTCCCCCAAGAGACGTTGGGGGAGGCTGGCAGCAAGCGAACCTGAGAGAGAGGGCCCTGCAACTTAAGAGATCGCGAGCGAAGGCATGAGAAACCCAGATCTGCTGGGTTGCAGAAGAAGAGGCACAAATGCCGTCGATAGCCACGCTTGCTTCGTGACCAACCGCCCGCCTTTGCAACCCCTTTTAGTGGTGAGCTAGGGTTTGTTTTTTCTTTTTACATTTTGGGTCGTCGGGAAGGGACTCGCGGCTATCAACCTCATGCAAGTTTGGCCCTTGACTGTTTGTCGTCCCGCTACTACATAACCTCTGCTTGATGTCTACCCTTGAGTCTTGCTGCGACCCTGATCATTCGCCATTCGGCTTCTCCCCTCTTCACCAGTGTCCTCTAGGCATTCGATGAAAATCCCAAGTAAGTATAGTGACCATGGTTGGATCTGTGGTGACCGGCGATGATGAGTGACGACGGTCAAATGGGTGGACGAGCTAAGGCTAAGGCGGTGTAGGCGAAGGTCCGAGCTCAAATCTAGACAAGCTTAGCCATCTCCGTCGTAAATCGTCGGAAATGAGGATGCCAAGGAGCCAAGTCTACAAAAGAGGATGTCAGGTCGCAAATTGGGTCGAGTGTGGGCCGTCATTCGAGTAGGGTTTGGTCAAAATCGGGTCACAGTTACGAGGCCGAGTCGACGTGGGTCATCACTTTGGTAGGGTTCCGTCCGAGCTAGGCCTACGTGTGTGGGCTGGCTGGTCCTTGGGCCGGACCCTTCTTTAATGGAAAATGGGCTAATTTGATTTGGCTGGGTTTGTTTTTTACCAAAAAAAAAAAAAAAAAAAAAAGGGGGAAAAGAGGATCCTAGGCCAAGCTCGTACTACATGTGCTTGTACCATAAGCCCATTTGGGCCGTGGGTGGCTGACCCAGGTCGCTTGTAATATTATATTATTATATTAAAACATATTTTAATAATAATAAAAATAATAAATAAATTATTTTCAGAAATAAAAAAATCCAAAATATCTCATAATTTTCCAAAAAAATTAGAAAAAGCCAAAAAATGATTTATATTTTCAGAGAAAGATAAAAAAAAATCCAAAAAAAATGTACTTTCACATTAAAATGAAAAAGAAAAAGATCAAACAATTTTTTTTTTTTTTGGTAAGAAAGATCAAACAATGTTTTTCTCCACAAATGCATGGAAAATCCCTTGAAAAATCCAAAAACCTTAGGGTTTAAACAAGATTAGGTACCGGAAGGGCATTAATGATTAACTAGTGTAATCAAGTTCTCGATCTTAGCATCTTTAGTTTCGCAAGAGCGAATATTTCTCCCAATATTTCACTTGAATTTCTAATTGACCCACCCCAAATTAATTAGTGGTGAATCCTTTTTAAAATTAACTTATAGGTTAAAGAAATCAAACCATTAAGTCGTAAATTGGTAGGCTTAGGAGAGCCCAGGCTAAACCTAATAGACTTAGCCGAGCCATAGATGTCTGCAGGCGCCCCTACCAATCGGGGCACCAAAAAAGAGTCATGACAATCCCACTTCACTCATGGGATAATTTTATTTGGTATCCCGCATATATCTGATTTTTATCCTGTCTTGAATAACCACCAAACGTAGGATTAGATAAATTTTATTCCGACTACTAAATGCAACCTAAAAGAATTGCAAAAAGTAGGGCTCCTTGTAAGGATGGCGCCGACCTAGAACAAATTCTCAAACCATCTAGATTTTCTCGACGCACCGTGAGCAATATTCATATCCAGATATAGCTTTAGAAGCTTAAACCGTTCCTCCTCCCCTGGTAGAAGGAATTCAAGGACTTTAACAATCCGGTCTGCTACAGCTAAATCGAGATCACGGGAACGGGTGATGGCAAGAACAAGAACAATGTCCTTGGACTGATCGCCTGTCCGAAGTAGCATTGCATTGAGTTCACTTCTTTGTGCCTCATGCATGTAAGTTTTATTCCTCCTACAGTTATAATTTTAAGATCATCACTTAAGTTTGCATTATCCACAGTGACGCGACAAATAAATGTCGACTCTTGGCATGAGCGAATACTTCAAGATGCAAAAGTAGCGGGGATTGGCAGTGCCCAAGTTTGCAGAACATGTCAGTCAGGGTCCTGAGTTCTTTGGATGTAGAGGATGAATTGGAGCCGCCAATGGGCCTTTCGGAGGCGACGATGGGCATGGTTTGCCGGATAAGAGAGAGTAGAGCGGAGTCATTTCCCGGGACAGAGCGAGAGAGCGGCAGAGGACGAATCAAAGTTGCCAATGGGGCTTCGATAGGCAACGGCGGGGCTTGGGGAGCGATGGTGGTGGCGACGGCAGTGGTTCACAAGTAGTGAGGTGCCTTCGCGGAACAAAGAGAGACAGCAGAGCAGAGGTCACGGAGGATGAGGTGAAAACTCGAGCATGAATGGAGAGCGAGATTTTTTTTTTCGGTCTCAATAATGGAGCGAATTTAACAGAGAGAGATATAATCTGTCATGAATTTTTTAATAATCTTCTGTGTGGGCTTAGATCAACACGTCTCCATCCTTCGTTGGTTTCTTATATGTCCAATATATTAAACTCGCCTAACATTTTGTCCCAGTTATAAAGAAAAACCCAAGAAGTCAACCCGCCCGCAAATAAGCTTCTTTAACAAAAAAGAAAAAAGAATAAACTTCCAGCGCCCAAGATTCCATATTTGTGCATGATTATTAAACCACACCAGATTTTTCTAATAAAATCAAATCCTCCGAAAGGTCGGATTTCATCCACGACTTAAAATCGATACATAATTTAACATATATGCTTATAGCTTCTTTCTTGTACGTCTGACTTTCTTAATGGACCAAACACCGATTCAACTTTGACTTTCAAGAGCAATTGGCCCGTAATTGGAGACTACTCCGGCCAGATAATGCCTAACCAATTCCAAAGTGAAAATGAGTGCTAAATCACGGTCAATCCTCTCGATTAATAACCATGCACGTTCAATTTTCATTCGCAACGTGCATTTACTCGGAAAACCCTCTATTTAAACTCAACCGATTTCCTCATGAACACAACTCAAAGCATAGTGCGCGAACCAAGCATGGTCCTCATGGAAAGTGAAGTGAAGTTTTCGAGTTGTAGGGGCGTATCATTCGAGATTAAGCCCCGTGCAGATCCATTTGCCATTACTACACCTGAAAGAGCTCCCGAGATGACCAACTACGGAAGCAAGAGATTTTGGCTTCCGTGGTCTCACGGAAGCTCGTCTATGGTCGCTCCGTCATCACTGATTCAGTCATCCACGAGCAAAGATGGTAGCTACTATTGCGACCTTGATCTTGATGATGATTATGACGAACAAAGCGATATTGTTTTGGAAACGCTCGAGAGAGGCAGTTACGTGGAGCCTGAAAAACACCCAGAGCGAAAGCAAGCCGGAGCGGACGCAGAGGCGTCGAGGCTGTCGAGGCTGTCGGTCATACTTCTCGACCAAGGGCTGTTCACAGTGTACAAGCGGCTATTCATCATTTGCTTGACCCTAAATGTCGTTGCACTCATCCTCGCGGTGACTGGTCACTTCCCTTATGCGAGGAACCGGGCCGCCCTCTTCTCCATCACCAACATTTTTGCCCTTACCCTGTGCCGGAGCGAGGCCTTCTTGCGTGTCGCCTTCTGGCTCGCCGTGGAGCTACTCGGCCACTCGTGGGTCTCGCTCTTCGTCAAGACAGTCACGACCTCCCTCCTGCAGAGCCTCGGTGGGATCCACAGCGGGTGTGGCGTCTCGTCGCTTGCGTGGCTGGTCTACGCCCCAGTCCTAACCCTAAAGGACCGGGACAACACGTCGCCTGAGATCATTGGGGTCGCGTTTGCGATCCTTGCGCTCATCGCCCTCTCTTCACTGGCGGCGTTTCCGCTTGTGCGCCACCTGCACCACAACGTGTTCGAGCGGACACACCGCTTGGCGGGGTGGTCGGCCCTCGGCCTTCTCTGGGGTTTCGTCATCCTCACCGTCGTGTACGACCCAAGGACGAAGAGTTACAAGAGCGACGAGCTGGGGTCGAGGTTGGTATGGCGACAAGAGTTTTGGTTCACAGTGGGGGTTACGGTTTTGATAATAATACCGTGGGTGACAGTGAGGAGAGTGCCCGTCAAGGTGTCTTCTCCTTCAGGGCATGCCTCCATAATCAAGTTCCATGGCGGAGTCAAAGCAGGTATACATTTATTGGAATTTGATTCGACTGAAGACATTCGGAATGGTTTTCCCATTTCGAATAGACCCTGGGCTGTATGATATTTTGATTTTAAACTTCAAGATATCAAATCGTAAATCTTAGCTTGGTAAGTCAACCGTACGTATTTGTCAATTATGAGTCCTCTATTTAATTAAAAAAAAAAGGGATTACCAGGGTAAGTTAATATAAATGAAATGCTAGAGTTTCTTAACATGGTACTTTTTTCTTCCTTCTCTTATTATCATTTAGATTTTCAAAGAATCCATCTTCTCTCAAGATTTTTCTAACAATATGAGGATATTCATCGTTAGCCTAAATAATGAATGTTATATATAAAAATTACTTATGAGGATCACAACATACGAATTGAAAAACTTGCTACATCATAAAATGCTCTAACCAAGTTTTACAATATTTCATGTTTCCTATCAAATTAAGAATTTGGTATCCTCATGTAAAGTTCAAGCCGAGTTTGATACTTTATAAAAATGCCAAAACTTGGGCTTACACGATTTCTAATTTCTATGGTAACTCGAATCTGTCTATAGTTTTCTTAGATTGGGAGTTTACTTTGGAATTTTTTTTTGACCAAAAGTTTATATTTGGAGTTTGAATGTGCTATACATATAAGCGTACTTTTTCAACTGCAGGCATATTGGGTCGGATCAGCCCGTCTCCGCTATCTGAGTGGCATGCCTTCGGCATCATCTCTGATGGCAAGGATGAGCACATGATACTCGCCGGAGCTGTCGGCGACTTTACAAAGTCCCTCGTCACTGACCCACCGACCCACCTCTGGGTCCGCCAAGTCCACTTCGCAGGCTTACCCTACCTTGCCAACATGTTCAACCGGGTCCTGCTGGTTGCCACTGGCTCTGGCATTTGCGTCTTCCTATCATTCCTCCTACAACCATGCAAAGCGAGCATTTGCTTGTTGTGGGTGGCCAAGAACGTGGAGCAAAACTTTGGCAAGGAGATCAAGGAGATGGTGAGCTACCACCCGAGCGACAAGGTGATTGTGCACGACACAGCAGTGCACGGGCGGCCAAACGTGGCAGAGATGAGCGTAGGCATGGTGAAGAAGTGGGGCGCTGAAGTGGTGATCGTCACGAGCAACCCCAAGGGAAGTAGAGACGTGGTGAACGCGTGCAAGAGCAAGGGTATTGCCGCTTTTGGTCCCATTTGGGATTCTTGAGTAGTTTAAACATACATATTGTGCGTCCTTCACAAATTATTCTTCTTCTTTCTTCAAGTGATGTTTTGAGTCTCATTTATATCTGTCATATAACTAGTGGGATCGCATTATATTAAGGTTATATACATTGAGACTCACTAAATATGTTAAAAAACTTTCGGGAAATGCAAGTGATATTTGCATGTGACATTGGCTTGGACATGGTCATGACTATTGTTATCTTTTACGGTTAGAGATATTATTACGTGTTGACCACTTAAACTCATATGAAGAATTTATGGGATCTAGCTAGTGGTTTGATGATTTAGTTGTTTGCGTTATCTCTGGGAAGTAAACTTCTCCTTTCACCAACGAGACATCGCATTAGATAAGTTCTATTATTTTTATTTTATTTTTTATTTTACCATCTGCTACTTAACCATTAAGCCAATACGGAGTTCAACTGGATAACTATACCCGGTCATGAAAAAGGAAAAAATAATGAAAAGGTCCTTTACTCAAACCGCTATTTGAAATCCCTTTTCTCTCACTTAACACCTAAAAACCTGCTCTAATTATAGAAAGAAAGGTGCTTTCACATTTTCTTGACCCGAAATGACTAGAGAGTAAAAGTTCCTTTTTGAAAGATCCTCTCGAGAACAAATTCAGCGAAAACGGGGCTGGAACCGTAACTCAGAGAATTAGAGCATGTGGATACGAAGCAAGGTGTCGGGGATTCAAACCCTACTTGCCTACAACTGACCCCAAAGGGAAGGACCTCTCCGTATTGGTGTGGAAAATTTATACCCGTGGATTTATTGATTTGTCTGCATCTTTTATAATATCCGCATACAGCGTCATCATTGCGATTTGTTGCTATTATGATTGCCTAATTGTCGACATTCGTAGATGCTTAATGCCCAATTGCGTTTCCTTATCTCATCTCATGTTAACAATGGTTGTCCAAGTTCATCAAAGATGGAGATGCATGAGTAAATTTTGTATTCTAAGTTTTAATGAACGGCCGACATTTTCAATCAGAAAACTAGGCACGATTACCTTTTTTCAGGTCTACTACGGCAAAATATGAGAAAACAACGAACATAATAAATTTGAACTGGACGAATAGGGTTATGCATACAAACGTATGTGGTACTCCGGAAATGGGCAAGCAGCCCTTCGATAGAAGCAACAGTCTGAATGCATTTTTATTATCGTTTGACTCAGAAAACCTCAATCTATTTTATACTGCTACTTATCTAAACTATGCTAGACATCTGGTGAAGTTTATTAATTTATTTACTTATACATCTGTCCCTGAAAATTTGGGGAAGTTTAATTGGGAAAAAAAATGTAAGTTGACTCTGTTTTGCAACAGGCAGATGCCTTCTTCCTTTGGTTGCTGGGAAAGAGAAACCAGATGCATCATAATACATTTTGCAAATAGTTTGAATAGTCCTAAGTCTCCAAATGGATTATAATATAATGTATTCAACATATGATTAGCCGGGGGAAGGTAGTGACTGACCGGTAAAACCTTTGGAGTACACGCGACGGCCTAACTGCTCCTTGTCATGATAGAAAGAGATATTAGGAATAAAAATGATTAATCTACAGCCGTCTTTAATTTGTTTGACTACTAGTTTTGGTACTAAAAAGGTGTCGTGACCTTTATAGAGAATCACCAAAATAAAGTGAATTAATTACTAAATGGAACCAAGATTCCTTTCACGAGGCAATCGCTCATGTTTAGTATGTTTTCTTCCAAGTCTTACCAAGTGCAATTTGATACCTTAATTTAACTCATTTAAACATGTAATTCAGTTTATTTAGGAGTCACGACTAATCTGTTACAAGTTGACTAGAAACGCAAGTAAATGTGGGGGAATGTTTTACTTCTACAAATAAGAGATTTCATAAATGTGAAGGTTTGATTAAGTTAGATTAATCTAAAACCCTTTCAATACCTTTTATCTTTATCAATGTTTTGCAAGCAGTCTATGTCAATTTTAATCCTAAACCATTATAATTTAAGGGGTAATTATCACAATCATGAATTTGACACAAATAATCAAAATAATAAATAAATTACTGGAGGAGAGAAAAACCCCGATGCACTAAGAGAAACAAAGCTTTCATTATCATCCAAAGCACTAAGTGTTTACCCAAAAAAAAAAATTTATTAAAGACCAAACAATGCATGCATGCCTTAAAACATGATTTATAAATACAATGTCTATTAGTTCTTTTTTGGTTTTTCTTTTAATGAATACTAAACCATAGACAATGCATGAGATGCGTTATTAATTAAATATATCTACATGATGTGATTTTTATAAAGATAGTTAGGCTCCGTTCGTTTTGCGGAAAATAATTTCTGAGAAAATGTTTTCCGGATTTTTCGGGTGTTCGTTTCACAAAAATGAATTCCTTAGGAAAATGTTTTCCACTTTGAAAAGTGGAAAACATTTTTCTCACTTGATCTCTCTTATCTCACACCTCTACAGATCCTCACTTCCTCATTCCCTTTCTTTTTCTTCTTTTCTTTTTTTGTTTTTATTATTTTTTAATTAGAAATATTTTTAATTTCCTTTTTCTTTTCTATTTCTTTTTTTCTTTTCTTTTCTTTGTTTCTCATCTTCTTCTTTGTTGGCTAGCCGTCAACCGTTGCCAGGGGAATTTCGAGCTTGTCGATCTCAATCTCGCGCTTTGCACTCTTGCTTATCCTTTCCTTTATTTATTCTACCATATAGTTGTACATTGCTCAAGCAAAGGGCTTTACTTGCTTTTGCTTCTTTTTTTGTTTTTGTTTATTAGAACACAAAAGACGCGGGGGAGAACAGACCACTCAACTAGAAGATTGTCATGAAGGCTGTACATGCTTTGCTTCTTTTCTCTTTTGCTTCTATTTAAAATCCATACCACATTTTTTAGAGTAGATGAGCGTTTGGGGACAATGAGAGGACAAAGATATGAAGTAGGTTCACCTGAATTTAAAGGCAAGTTCATATTTGATGGATTTATAGGTCAGTAAGTAATACATGTCTAAGTGGTGAAAACTTAGAAAATATTTTCCCTATCGAACACTAGAAAATATTTTCCAAAACATTTTCAGATTTTAGCTGAACACTAAAAATATTGTTGTTTTCCTGGAAAATGATTTCGAGAAAATATTTTCCGGAAATGACCTATTTTCCACAAAACGAACGGACTTTTGGGAAAATATTTTTTCTATTTTTCAGTATTTGGATCGACTAAGAAAATAAGTTAATGGAAAATGTTTTCCTAGTCAATGGAAAATCCATGCTTAAATTAAAAAAAAAAAAAAAAAACGATTTCCTCTTAAAAATTGGAAATTATTTTCCAAAATATGACTAGGTGTGACACTTGGACCCACAACTCTACGATTGGGAATGGAAACCCCAACGCTAGTTTCTAAGTCCTTGGCATTCAGGACTAGGTCCCTAACTTGGGCTAAAGACCTCGGCACTCGTGCTATGGTCCCCGGCACCTATGCTAGGGTCCCTAACCCCCACCGCTAAGTCTATTGAGGTCAAGCTCAAGGCCCTAATTCCCATGCCTTAGCTCTTGACACTTGCGTTCAAGTCCATCGAGGCTATGCCCAATGCTTCGGCACTTAAGCTTAGGTCCATAAAGGCTAAGCGTGGGATCCTAGTATCTAAGATTTGATCTCCAACATCTACACCTTGGTCTACAAAGGCTGTGTCTAAGTCATGGATGCTTAGGCTTGATTCTCTAGTGCTCAAGCCGGGTTCTATTAAGTTCAAGGCCGGGAGCCCAATGCCTAGTGCCTGGGCTCATCGATGCCAAGCTCAAGACCCTAGTGTCCATGCTCGGTTCCATAGAGGTTGGACCTGGTACCGAAGGGCTCACACCTCGGTCTATTGAGGTTGGACCTAAGACCCATGTGCCCATGCCCTAATTCCCTACACTTGAGTTGAGGCCTATCGGGGCTGGACTTTGGACCCTAGTGTGCATACTAGGTTCCATAGTTGCCTTTATACAAGTTACTAGTACTCAAATAGTGTATCTATATTGGAAAATCAAAATAAAATTTTCCATACCAAATGACGGCAAATGTTTTCCAGATCATTTTTAGGCTTCAACTTAACACTAAAAAATATTGTTATTGTTTTAGAAAATGTCACATATTTCATGAAATAAATGAAGCCTAATAATAAATTAAGTGATTCACTAAATGACATGCCATAGTGACATGCATATTATAGATTTAACTAATTCTACATGCTAAATTATTTTAGATTTCTTTATGAGTTAAGATAGGAAACCGCTTAATTTACATGATGACCCATTTAAACTAAGAAATAATTTATATTCAATCCTAATCTAATTTTTTTTTAATTTCCTAACTATTACATGATTCTTAAAATGAGGTGTATGCTAAGAAACTTAGATGAATGCAATCTACTGTAAATGCAATGTAATTCATTTTTCGTACTTTTAGAGTAGGAATGTTTACTAAGTAATGACATTAGATATATAAGCCATACATGATTGACCATATATTAAATATTCACCACAACCAAAATAGGAATTAATTTTAATTGAGAATCCAATCTTTAGTCTCAAATATCAAATTCCCAATTATAACGACTCAAGTGGGGAAACTTGCCTATTTGAGACATAGCTAAAACTCAAACTAAATAACTTAAGAATCAAAGTTCTTCAAATTAGCTAATTGCTAAAATTGAATATGATTTGAGAAATTAGGTAAGTTGGACAATTGATTCCAACAATGACATGCGTTGAGTGGATCACGGCAATAAACGGTGAGGCATAGAGTATGGTAGGGCTAGGAGTCTGGGACTCAGCAAGAATTGGACCACCGCAGCTCCAGAATTGGTTAGGGCGTGGCCAAGAAGCTAGCTAGCTTGGCATCAACAGCTGGAGATGCCACAAGGACTAGTGTCTTGCAACTAGGAATTGGTGGCCACGATAGATGTCACGTCCCGATCCTCGAGCATGCACCCATTCCTTACCCGGGTCGATATAATAGCGACGTCCCAGACACATTGATAACCATTCATTTTAATACGCATGCGGAAGCATACAAATAATCCCTAAACAATAAAACAATGGCATAGGAAAGGAGGACTCCAAATTTCAACTTCAAAAGCAACCGTCCTTATATATATTGCAAACCATAGTGTAAATATATACAAGACGAATTGTTAAGTTAAGTTTTAAACCACAAGTTCATAACACAAGGTCTACAAAAGGGAATCAACTCTTATCAAAAGAGAATTGTCCTATGACTAACTACTCCAATAGAATCGTCAATTCTTTAGGCTTCACCTTCTGCACTTCGAGCCTTCGGCCCTTCACCACAGCTATCTAAGGACCTGAAAATGGTTATTCAACAATCAATGAGACTACGTCCCAGCAAGTTCTACCCCCTAAGATCCGATTAGGAAGCCAATACACTCAAGAAGCTACCTAAGCACAACACGAGTAAAGGACTTACCTTGGCCTCGCTTCTTTCCCCGTGAGTCAAGATATATTAGATATATATGAATTGCATCAATTCACCGCATCAAATCAAATCATTGATCAATTGACCTAGTCGATTATATGTCAATGATGACCATTCCCTAGCTATTTCAATCAATACTACCTATAAGTCTGATCATACTCATGATTGCTTAATATAAGCCAATAATAGGTAGTATAACTCATCGAAGTTACCTCAAATAATGAGATAATATATATATATATGCTCGCCAAGAGCTACCTCAATTTATGATATAATATATTATATATGCTTGCCAAAAGCTGCCACACATACTTTCATAGTATGCTAAGAATTATATATGCTCACCGGAAGCTGTCAGCCATACTTTCATAGTATGTTGCTAAATGTATATATGCTCACCAAAAGTTGTCAGCCATACTTTCATAGTATGTTTATAAATGTATATATGCTCGCTTAAGCTGCCAACCATACTTTCATAGTATGCTAATAAATGATCATTTAATCAATTCACTATTTTTATCCTTCCTAATAAAAATACCCATGCGTGGGTACACGGTCGGCCTTAGCCAAAATATAATATTTTCACTTTTGAACCTCCCACTATTTTCAGCAGTCCCAAAATAGATTTTTGGCGCTGTAGACCGATGTTCGGTAATTTTTCACTTAATTACCAAATTTAATTAATTTAGGAATAAAATCCTAAAATCATATTTAAATTAATTCGGCATGAGTTAACACTCAAATAAATAAACAGATTGCACCACAATAATCAACATAAAATTTCAGTTGTCGGCTATCCCAGCCTAATTTTCGAAAAAATAAATAAATAATTAAATAATTACGGAAAATATTAAATAAATGTAATAAATCCGATTTAGGCTCATAATGCCTAATTGGAAGCCGAGACAGACCCGGAACATTTTGAAAGTTCGTTCAATAAATATTAGGACCCATTTCCTTGTTAAGTACACTAACCATTTACCTAACATATATTGATAAGTCTCCAATTTAATTACTATAATATAATCTATCCACCTAATTATACTTAATTAAATATAATGAACCCCTAAGCATCATTAGCGTAATAATAAGAGATTAGTAAGCACAACTTACTTGATTAACGAGCAGGTCGGATCAAACCGATGGGAACGTCGCGGGGGGCGTTTCCTCTCAAAGTAGGCCTAGGTTTCGAGGCTCGGAACACGTCCAAAACGGGCCCGACACCTTGCTGAAAACCCATTGTTTTGCCCCTCTGATTTGAGCTGCAAACAAGGGAAATGAAGCTGGTTTGGTGCAAGAATAGCGATGGTGGACCGGTGGATGGCTTGGAGAGGTAACTAGCAGCCGAACGACGAAGAAACAGGTTGATCGAAGCTTCAACGAGTGGGTGGTTGGCAACCGATGGCTCCCAGGGTCAAGGGGGGATGTGCTAGTGGTTGGAACGGGCAAAGGAAGGGTCAGAATTGAGAGAAACTCGCGAAAAACGCGAAACGGTGCAGGTGGGTAGGGGACCGACGGATCGGCAACCAACGGCTTGCGACGGCCGTACAGGACGGCCAGCAGCTCCGTTCGGGGTAAGGTTGGGCTCTTTGGAACGGTCTGGATGTGTTAGTCACAGTGATGGGTGGATCGTTGGCTAATTCATCCAGAAAGACCACTTTCAACTCAGATCTTTGGCAAAAGGTTAGTTGGAGCATAAACAAGTAGAAGTGAAAATAGAGAAGGAAAACGGTCCGGCAGTGGTGTGGCTGCTCCAGCAATTTCTTTGGCTGCTGGTGGTCTTTGAACAGCAAGGATGGAGGGGAGAGATATGGCTTGGATGGCAATTAGGGAGAGAGAGAAGGAAGAGATGAGGTTGGAGGGGGCTACCAAACTTATTTTCCACAAGCTTATCCCCTTTGAGCTTGTCCACCAAGTTAGGATCCCTTAGCCTCAATGAGTCACCAATGCCTCATCTTTGGACTCTTGAAGTGGTCCAAAAGGCTAGGCAATGGTGGGCATACGAATTTAAAGGAAATGGCTTCAATTATTCTTAATTTCATCTTCAATTCAATCTCATATGGCTTTTATAAATTCAATTGACATCTCAATACTCCAATTGATATTTTTTCTCTCCTATGGATTCATCTTACATCCCAATTTCTTGACCAAAAACGATCTTGGCCTTTTTCTCGAACAAAAATGGTTGTATGCAAACTTTTTCCTAAAAGTCTCGGGTTGCAGAAAAATCTTTAGAGACTAAGCTGACATTCCTAGAATTTATTGTGACATGACAGAACCTTCAATTTCTATAACCGGACTCAATTTCACAGTTAATTTCAATCTAGCGCATTTTTAGCGTGACCTAGACTACCGAGTAGTTTTCAGAAATTTTAAGTGCAAATGACCTATGGTCGATTTTCTTCAAGTTACAATGAACCCACTCGACACATTGGTGACTTTTAGTGGTCATGAAAATCTCAAGGTTTCAATTACGGCAAAGGGTACTCAAAACGACGTAAAATCGGTCTAATGGCGATCAACGAGAATTTTGTAATTAGGTGGAATCACCCACACTCCAATCACACATCTTAGTCGAATCGACCTATCCTTGATCTCTAGTTGATTTTGACAATGTCGTAATGACTCTTACGACTAGTACGATCGAGTCGACGTCCGGTCGAATTCTCAAGTCCATTGCATTAAAATCTCTTAATAACTTCCCTAGATAGTCTACTTATCTCGCGAGTGATCGGCTCCAAGAATAGCACTATAGACATGTCGATGAAAGACTCGATTTATTCAATTGAAAACAGTACTGGAAATTTAGGATGTCACAATAGAGACATTGGGAAGACTAAATAGTGACAGCAGCTTATAGGCGAGGGGTCTAGAATTGTCAAAGCTCGCCAGTGTCTGGACATAGGTAGGAGGACCTGCGATATTGGAGAGGGAAAATTGTCCAAAAAATCCTAAACCTTTCAATTTTGCTAATTAAATTCTAAATCTTTTCACTTTTTGCCAATTGAATCAATCTTGCCGATTTTGGCTAAAAAAATTGTTGACATGGATAGCCAATGCTAACGTGACACTTTTTAAAACAATATTTTAATGATATTTTAATAATAAGTTTGTTTTTCTTTTACTTTTTATTTTCACTTTTCCTGGGTTTTTAAGGGTTTTTGAAAGAGGGCTGATGAGGGTGGCTAGCGGATCGCCACGCCCATAAGGGAGGGCCGGTGACCCTTGATAGGCATAGGCAAGGGCCGACCTGGGCAAAGGTGTTGTGGCCCTTACTAGCCAAAGCGATGGTGTGTGAGCCATTGCCCATAATCGACGAGAGCCATAATGCCCCCGCCAGATTTGGCCGGGCGAGTGCTTAGTAGCCCTTGCCAATCCCAAGCGAGGCCATGACACCCTCACCAAATTTGGCCACTGAAGGCTTGGTAGCCCTCACCAACCCCCGTGAGTAGGCGGGCTACCAAGCCCTCACCTGGCTAGGTCTAGTGAGGGTGTTGTGGCCCTCACGATTTTGGGCAAGAACTTGTCCGCCCTCGCTTTGGTCAACGAGGGCCCCTATGCCTTTCCCAAGGCCGCAAGGGTCGATCAGCCCTCACCTATGGCTGGTGAGGGTCACTCGGCCTTCCCTATGGGTGACAAAGTGCTCGCTAGCCACCTCGCTAACCCTCTCTTCAAAACCCTAAAAAAAAAAAGTAAAGTAAAAAGAAAAAAGAAAAATGCATAAAAATTCAAAAAAATCATTAAAATATTATTTTAAAAAGTGTGCGTCAACACTGACCATCCACATTAGTAATTTTGATTAAAATTGATCAGATTGACTCAATTAGTAAAATTGAAAAAGTTTAGGACTCAATTGGCAAAATTAAAATGTTTATGATTGAATTGGTCAAAGTAGGTTTACATTTTTCAATAATTTTCCCAAATTGAAAGTGTAACTCTATTGGGCATTAGTTGACGCAGATGGCATCAAGGAAAGCTGGCAATGAGGACTATTGGGTTTGGAGTGCTGCCGGAATTAGACTTATGCTTAGATCTTCGCTAGCTGAGGTTGCTATTAGGGCTGATGTCGTGGCCAGACAGTGTCGGAGGGAGTGACCACGAGAAGGAATTATACACAGTTGTGCAAGCATAAAGCAGCAGTGAGACGTGACGGTTGTGGCAACAGTGAGGCCCGGTGGTGGTGTGGAGTTGCGGAGAGGGGCGCGATAGCAATAACAGCCTGAAAGCTCGTTCCCTTAGTGCATTTTCTCTTAAACGTGAGCCTTTTTATTATTCTTCGGCCTCTCCATATCGTCCCTTTTTTCTTTCGTGAGAACTCTCCCTTGATCTTGAGAGAACCTAGCTTTCTAAGAGCAAAGGGATTAGGGTTTTTCTCTTGCAAGAATGAAATGTCTTAGTTTCCTAAATTGAAGTAAAGAGATTATGCGATATACTCAAGATAGGAAATTAAGATATTTCTCTCTTTATTTCCCTCATAACCAAAATTCTCAATGATATTGGCTTTATTAATTCAAAATTTGATCAAGAATGCAATCTTTCCTTTCAGCAACTCTCATGTGCTCCTCACATGTCAAACCCGGCTATAATGAATATTCAATTTGCTTGGCCAAATTTTATGCTCTTGCAGGCTTAGTCCGTATAATTCAATTAAGCTTAAAGTCTACCTGTTAAGTCTGTCCAACTATAATGCATTTTCTGTGAGCCTAATTAAAATGTTCCTAATATGCTTATACAAATTAATAATAATTTTGGTCGATCCCTAATTTTTTTTTATGCAATAAATGAATAAATGGATCACCGAAATGTACATGTCATCAGAAGACCAAGTGGATATCTAGTGAGTATCACGTCATCATCAAGTTGAGTGTCCTAGGTCTAACATCTTGGAGGGACCATATTAAAAATGCTTTGAATATATTATATACTAATTCTTTTCTCTGAAAATTCCCCGAAAATATGCCATCACCATTTTTCCAGTTAAATATATAATGAAGCCCTACTGCTTTTTTTAATTTCCTTATGTTCAAAAGAAATTCAATTATAACCCAACCGTGGGTAGCTGCATTGGTATTAGAGTCCCTCTCTCATCGTTGAGGTCAAGAGTTCAAATTCGGGCAGTTGCTAGCGTTGTAAGTGGGAGGCCATGGTGTCGGGGTCTTGTGCTAGTCTCCCCGAGGTATAGGGGGCCTAGCCTTCGGTGCCTATCCAGCATAGGGGGCCCATGGTGGAGTCCCGGGTCGAAAAAAAAAAAAAGTAATTTAATTATATCATCACTAAACCGCAACATTCCAATTTTCCATTCAAACCCTATGTTGGTGCATGAGTGGTGATGAATTCAACCAAGAGAGCTGAAAAATTCCTCAATTTTGGGACACAAGAGATGGGAAAAAAGTCAAACAGAAAACTTAGGGACTTTGTGATTTTGCTGGTAGACAAATAGGTTGAACCTAAAAGAAGATGACAAAAAATCCTAAATTATGATATTTGTACCACTTCAATCTTAAACCTTTCAATTGTACTAATTAAGTTCTAAACCTTGTAATGATTTACTAATATAATCCACCAGGTCAATTTGGATCGGAAATTATTGATATGGATACCGGTCATCTCACATGACAAGATCGACATTAATGCAAATAAAATTTACAAGAATTTTTCTATTTTTTCAATTCTAGGTTGGTATAGGCAAGGGCATTGTGTCTACAATTGGGGAAAAGAAGAAAAGAAGGAACGAAAGTAGAAAAAAAAAAAACAAAAAAAAATATTCAAAAGAATTAAAAATGCAAATTTATCCACATAAGTGTTAACTATATCATATAGGATGATCGGTGTCTCGTACAGTGATTTCTAGCCAAAATTAATTAAATGGATAACATTGACAAATTATCAAAAGGTTTAGGACTTAATGCACAATTAAGAGATAATGATACGAATGGTCCATAAACTTTGGCCTAATATGCAATTTGGTTTGTGAACTTTTGCTTTACTCAATATAATCCCTAGACTTTTGGTATATGTTCGATATAGTTCCCAAATTATATGAAAATATTCATTATTGTCATTCCATTTAATCAAGATCGGGAGAACATTAACATTTTTGTATAGTCCATAGATTAAATTGAACATATACTAAAAGTTAAGAGATCACATTGAACAAATCAAAATTTCACGGATGACATTATATATTGGGCCAAAGTTCATGGACCATATTAAACAAATCAAAAAATCATGGACCATATTTTACATTGGGCTAAAGTTAATGGACCATTTGTGTTATTTTTCCCCACAATTAAAAATTTTATGATTGAATTAATACAAATATAATTGATTTATAATTTTTTTTAATACTTTTCTCAAAAGAACGAACATGGAAGACATGGTCCAAAACACAAGCCAGGATTCTTGCAACTTGACAATTCAATATGCAAGCACAAGCTAGGCGCGATTTGCATTTCACTTTCTTAATTTGTGATTCAATCTATGCATAGTGTTTTACTTCTAAAAGTTACTGCAGATAACTTTTTGAATATCGAGAGGAATTGCTTCTTGAGATGATATGATTGGATTTTGTTCTTCTTTATAGGGTAAAAGCCACCAAAAACCTTCGACTATGCCTCTTGCGACATATTTATCCTTAATTTTTTTCATAACATTAATAATTCCAAATTTGTACCTGCATGATACATTTACTGTCACAATTCTATCAATGAGAACCATGAAAAATGTGCCTACATGGATGCTAGAAAGTAAACAGTTTCAACATAGCACCCGCATGGCTTAAATGAAATAAAGATAATGTTATTTTGGCTGAAAAAATCTAATGAAATCTTGATATAAGGTAAATAAGTTACATAGATATAAATTTGGGATTTTTATGTCACAAAATTTTTTAAAATAAATATGTTAGAGTGGACATAGTTTAGGATTTTTGACGTGAAAACAAATTAGAGCAAATTTGCCATAATGGGTAATAATATAGGATTTTTTGTGACTTTTTTTTTATTCAATATGGACTTTACCTCCATTCGAATTCATGTGAGGACCCCAACGGCTTGTGAGGTTTTTGGATAGTAAGGTCAACTTAAAATCCGTTAGATATATTTTCGTGGTAATTTCATTTGTGAAAAAGGTGTTGGAACTTTTACAAAGTACTTGGTAAACACCTCCAAATTGCAGTTACTCCACAACTTCGAAGCAACAACTTCTAGCAGCTTTTAAGAAGCTACCACATCCAACTTTAAGATGCTATAGCTTGTACACGTGTATTTAAATATATAAATCATGACACTTTATGGCATAATAATAACTTAGCACCCCCATAGTTAAAAACATGAATTCTTTGGCCATGACTATACCAAACGGGCTCTAAGATTGATAGTAGTATACAATTTTCAAACATAAGATATCTCTTGTGATTGATGAGTATTACATATTTATGTCCTTTTTTTTTTTCGTTAAGTAGAAATATAACTTGCTTATCGTTATATATGTGATATTCTTACCTGGACCCGGATCGAGGACCAAGTGCAATTACAAATTGAATTTCATAGAACTCACTTAGGACTTACAAGAGAGATTGACCTGTTTCATCTTGTATTGTATTGAAGGCAAGTACTTGCTCTTATGTGGAGACCAATGCAACACACTACAATTATTTGAAGCGAAATTTCATAAATTCAAAATGAAGCATACAACACATTGATATGTCGCCATAACTCAGCACAAAATATTGTGATACGTCGAAAAATGGGTTTACGACGAACATGGCATATTGTCATAATCAAGTGTATTAAGTTAGTCCTTAAAAATTTTGTACATAAAAAAGCCCCGGCCAGCCTACACTTGGCCCAAGCCCGGCCGAGCCCAGAACCTCAAGTTTAATTTCCTTTGTACTGGGGGGGATTGGATAGCCAAGATAGGCCTGACAATGAGCCACTGGTCAATGGATTTCATGATTAATCGCAGAACTTTGTGAACCACTACCTGTCAGATTCAAACTTACCGAAAGTCTGTTTTTTCCTAAGAAATATATGCAATAATGCACTTCAGACTAAAGGAAATCTCTACACAAGAAAAATGGCACCTGACCTGATTTGTCCGTTTGATCAAAACCCCTAAGAACCCCCGAGCACCTCCTCATCCTGTGTGACTCATAACAAATATGGTCAGACCCTCCGTTTAATGTGGACAGTTCCCCGACAAAGATAACCAGAATTGACAAATGGATCCTGAAGAACTTAATTTCCCGAGCCGAACCGTCCTCGAGAGCTCTCCTTGCTGGCACACTGTAATTGATTTGAAGGAAAAAAACGCATGGGTATTCCGTCACAGCAAGCCAAAACCCAGCGAAATGGTCGAGGAAGCAAGTAATTCGCTAAGGCTCTAACGCAAGATGGAGTCCCAGCAAAGATAAAACAGCAGAACAGGCTAGTCCATCCTCCGATGGCTGGATTCCGCCGCCCACAAGCACTTGGAAATTAGATGTGGATGGATCTTGGTACAGCTAGTCACGTAAAGGGCTCCCGGTTGGTGGTTTTACCAAAAAAATTCATTCTTCGTCGGCCCAAGTAGCGGAAACCCTGGCGGTGAGGATGGGATTGCCGTTCGTGGAGGAGGCCGGGAAGCTAAGCACGACTGGAGCTGATCTGTGCACAAGAACTAGAAGCGATCTAAGCGTGCTGACTGAAATCTTAAATATATATATATATATATATATATATATATATATATATATATTATGGTTTGAAAAAGAAAATATTCTTTTTCTCTCGTCCCTCGTATTGGTACCACCAAACCATTGCCAACTCGCTCGCCAGCAGCCTCACTCCCTATGACCAGAACATCGGTGGCGTCAACATCGTTCTCAATGTTCCCATTTCCACTTTCAATTCCATTATCAATCGCCTCCTCCGCTTCGAGGTGCGACAAGCCACTACAATCGCCTACGCTAAGCTCTCACGTCCATGCTACACTTCTCATCCATTTTGCCATTTAACGACGAGAACTCCTTGATGTCTCGCGGTGCACGTCAACTCGACCATCATTCTCACTCATGTGCGATCTCTAAAAACATGGAGGCAACTAAAAGAATGAAGGTATTTGATTCTTGATTTCAGTGTACAATTATTGAAATGATTTCCATTATATGAAGATATTACAAATGTGACATTTTGTAAGGAAACAATACAACAATGAAAAATAATAAATGAATAGATCATTATATTGCAAGAATTATCAATCCCTTGATTCTAGTATCTCCAAGAATTAACTTGTGACTTTGATTGATATCCGTAAATTCTTCTTCCTTGATTGATAAATTCATGCCATTACTCCTCCTCAAATTGTGAATAGGAAAATCCCAAATTACCAATTTGCGACATGACTTTGCAAACACATTTCTAGACAATGGTTTCATAAAGAGATCAGCAATTTGATACACAGATGAAACATATTTAGTTGCAAGTGTTCCAAGAGACAATTTGTCTTGTATGTAGTGATAATCTAATTTGATATGTTTAGTTCATGCATGCACTAGTTTAATTGACATATAAATTGCACTGATGTTATGACAAAATAACATTGGTGGATTGGATAGATGAATACCCAATCTCTTAGAAGGAATGATATCCATGAAATCTCTACAGCTATCAAAGCCATAGCACGATATTTTGCCTCGATACTAGATCGAGCAACCGTTCATTACTTCTTAGCATTCCATGATATGTAGTTTTTTTTTTCTTTTTTTTTTTATGCCGAGGATCTGGGTCTAGCTCACCTTGCCAGAGCACAAAGACCGACTATACCTCGGGGGAAACTAACCCAAAGAACCCACTAGTCGTGGCCCCCGTTTAAGTCACAAAAACCGCTTCCGGGAGTTGTGGCGGACTTTGGGAGTCAAACCCTTATCCTAGCGGTCAGAAACCAGGCCTCAACTAGCGCATCCATGCGTGGGTGAGCTCTATGATATATAGTTGCTACTTAAGAAAGTACAAAAAGGAGTTGACTATACCCCAATTTGCATCAAAAAAGGAGGGGATAAGTACACTAATGGTGCTATAAGTTGTGTACGATGCTCACTTTGGCGCTAAAAGTTTCCGTCGAATCACTTAAGTGCCAAATTGAAGGAAAAATGATCACTTTGGTGCCACCGGCAAAAGATTCCGCCAAAATGATTACGTGGCTAATTTTTAAAAAAAATGACAAGGCCTTCAAATGACGTCGTTTTTTGTCATCCTTAAGAAAACGACATCGTTTTGTCAGTTCTACATGAATGGCCTCACAAAAATGACGCCATTTAACTCATTTGGGGATTTTTCCGACCTAGCTCGCTCTTTGTCGTTGCTTGGCCTCTCGCCGTCGCCGGGCCACCGCCGCTCGCCTGCCATTACTCCGCATTGTTCGACACCTTCGACGACACACGAGGGAGCACCACCCTAGTTGCCGGAGCCAGGTACCGGAAGACGCAAGCGACACTCGTCTGGGAGATCGAAGATGGAGAGGAGACATCAATGGCGGCGCACTCGCCGGCGGCCTCCCCGAGCACCAGCTAGATCACGGCCTTCAACTTGGCCGTCGAGTGGCCGCGCCGAGGTCCGGGTCGGGGTTGAGGCTGCAGCTACCATGTGGCCATCGTAGGGGTCAAGGTCTGGTCGGCCGCGCCGCTGAGCATAGGGCCGTCAAGATTTAGGGTTTGAATTGGGGAGACACCAAATGGCGTCGTTTTGGTGTTAGGGCACTAAAATGACATCGTTTGAAGGCCTAAGTGATTTGAGGAAACTCCCGCGAGCCACATCAGCATAAGAAATTAATAAAAAAAAATTCCACATCAGATTTCCGGCCAATCAAATTGGCGTTAACACCAAAGTGAGCGTTTTCAAATTTTTTGGCACTTCGGGCCTGTTTGGCAACGTGCAAAAAAGTGCCGCATTCCGATTTTTGTTCCCGAATCGCCTTGGGACGAGAATCGCGTTTGGTAAATTTTTGTTCCCAGGAACAAATTTGTTCCCGGGAACGATTTTGGACAAGATTTGAGAATAAAAAAATTTTGATTCTACGTCCGAGAATCGAAAAATAATCAAAACGGTAAAACCTCGTTCTTCTCTTTCATCATTTCGTTGCCGTCCGCCATCGCCCGCCACCGTCCACCGCGCCCGCCGCCGGCCGCCTGTCCGACGGCCACGGAGGCTTGCTAGGCCGGGGTGGCGAGGTCCTGGCGAGCTCGTCTGAGGCAAGCCCGGCACGGCGAGGCTCGGCCTGCCAGACGGCCATCGGCGGGCCGGGCGAGCCCCCGGTGGCCAAGCGAGCCTCGCCGGCAGCCGGGTGAGGCTCGGCTCGCAGATTAGGCGAGGTCGAGCCTCGCCGGTGGCCGGGCGAGCCTCGCCCAACCGCCGGTGAGGCTCGCGGCCACCGGCGAGGTCGAGCCTCGGCGGGCCGGGCGAGCCTCGCCCAACCGCCGTGTGAGGCTCGCTCGGCCACCGGCGAGGTCGAGCCTCGGCGGGAGCGAGCCGCCGGCGCCTTGCCAGTCGCTAAAGTGAGGCTCGGCCGATGAGGGTCGACCTCGCCGAGGGCGGGCAACACTCCGATGAGCGTTGCTGGCCCTCGTCCTAAGAATCGGCCAAATGAAGAAGAAGAAGAAGAATAGGAAAAAAGGGAAAAAAAGGAAAAAGAAAAAAAAAAAGTAAAAAAGTAAAGAAATTATTTAAAATTTATTTAAAAATCAAAAGAAATTAATTTAGAACATAATCAATTAATACGGTACCAAACGCAATTCTATTCCGAATAAAAAATTTTGAACAGCTTACCAAACGCGCTTTTTTACTCAAAATCAGTCCCTAACGTAATCAAAAATAATCATTTCGGCCGTAACCGCCTCCCGAGAACAGAATCGTTACCAAACGCGCCCTAAGTGAACCGACGAAAAATTTTGGCACTAAAGTGAGCGCCGTACACAACTTATGGCACCAATAATGTCTTCTCCCAAAAAGGAGTACAAGTCCACGCTGACTTGGACAAGATTTGCATGCCTCAATTTGTCATGCCTGTTGACACCTAATATTTTTAAAAAATAATAAATTAAATAAAATTCGGTTTTTGAAAATCTTTGTTGTTGAAAATATATTCTCATTTCAAAATTTTAAAAAAAATTAACCGTTTGATTTTTGGAGCCATTTTTTGTTGAGAAGATGAGTAGATATTGGGAAATCTTCAACGATTTTGAGTCTTTCCTCTATAAAAGAGGGCAAGTTTTCGGAACCAGAGGGTGGGGGGGCGCTTCTCTTCATTGTTCGTGGAAGAAAAAAATAGCAAATTGAAGAGAAAAAGAGAAGAAGTACAATGGTAGAAAGTGAATGGGGGAGGTTTTTGGCAGAGAGTGAGAGAGACAAGTGAGAGAGTGTCAGGTGAGAGAAAAGTCAAAAGTAAAAGAGGAGAGGGGAGCCATCCGTGGAACTCTCGAAAGAAGAAGAGAAACACAAAAGGAGAAGAAAGGGGGAAAAGTAAAAAGAAAGCAAAAAGGGGTAAAGGTGATTGGACATTTACTGTTCATCACCTTCTTCCTCTGCCATTCCCGCTTCTACCTTCCTCCTGCCGGCTCCGATTCCGCTTCGTCCAGCTACGACGGCCGGCTCCGCTTCTGCCTCATGCCCACGCGCTGATCTGCGAGTCACCCGTGATCCGCGCCCAACACCACTCCTGCTCAGCCCGCGCTGACCCGAGATTCCCGACCCAAAGTTCCGCCGAGCCGTGACCTGCTTGCTGTTCGCGACTCCACTGCCAGGGTTCCCTTGCCCGCGAGCTCGCACCACCGCCCTACCGCGTCGATCCGCAACCTACCGCCCAAGCCACGAGCCGCTACCCCTGATCCGAGTCTGCTGCTGCCCTCGGTGCGCCATCAGCTACTGCCCGAGCAATCTCCTGTTTTGTTGCAGGTTTATCTCCGCCTGAGCCCACTCACCACCGCTCGGAACCCGACGCCACCACGACCTGTTGCTGCCCAGCCCTCGCCGGAGCTCCGAAGCCCGCCGCTCCTGACCTAGCCGCGCGACCTAACGCCAGCAGCTGCGACCCCGACCTTCCACGTTCGTTGCTCGCGGCCCCTGATCGCCGGCTCCACGTTCGCTACCCGCGTCTGCAACCGACCGTTGGCTCCTCGGTGACCACCACACGAGCACAAGCCGTGCTTGGGAAGAAAAAGAAAAAGGAAAAAGCAAAAGGAAAAAAAGAAAAGAAAATTAGGTAGTATATTTTTATTTTTTTACTTATTTCATGTCATGTTAACTTTTTTTTTAAGTTGTAGTATTGTATGTCAATATTTGTAGACCTTGTAGACATTAGGGGTTTTATCTCAAATTAAGGTAATTATTAATTTGACCCGTAAGACGTCGGGTCATTTTTTTAATTACTTTAATTTTTTAGGAATTTTGATAATATTTCAATTGTTAAATTAGTATAGAGTTAAAATAATTGTTAATTTAATCCGTGAGATAACGGATTATTTTTTCGGTTATTTTAATTCTTATAAAATAATTACTTGTTTGGAAAAAAAATATAAAACAAAACAAAAAGCGCATTCATTTAGGTTGTTAGTTTTATCATTATTCGAATTGCATGTGAAATTTTAATTTCTGAAATTAATATAAAAAGATAAAAAAATATCATGCATATGTCATGTAGAATTAGGCATGCTCCGCACGTCATTGCATAATAGATCAATTACATGTTAGATTAAGATAATATCTTAGTTTAAATTAGGATTTAATGTGACTTAATCCTTAGTTTAAATTAGATAGAATTTTAATCTAGCTAGATCATTTTTGCATTTTTAATAGAAATATCAAATGCATGTCATTTAGTTTTTATTAGATTCATTTAATTAGAACTTCCTCGTCATTAGACTAAGTCATTTAATAAATGTCATCTTAGTTTAAATAATTTTGTATGTCATTGCATCGCATTGCATGTCATTAGAATTAGGTCATTTAGATTGCATTTAATTGTTGCATTTCTTCATGTCATATAGTTTAGGTCAAGCTGCCACGTCATATTAGATTATTAGCATGCATCGCATGATTTTCATTAGATAAATTAAAAACAAAAATTGAAATTGCGTGTTAATTAGAAATCATATCTAGGTTGCTGATGTGAATTCCGATTTAACAATGCGATGCTTTCGTTGTTTCTAGGTATGTTTTGCAATATTTAATTGCTTTTTGAGTGTTAAATTGGTGGTATGCACACATGTATGATCACCTCCACATGTTAGAAGGATAGATTTAAAATCAATCCAAATTGCTTGCCAAACATTTTTTTTAAAATGAAATAGAAAGGTACCGAAAGGGCACTAGGATAGTCTAGTGTAACCAAGTCCCCCGAACTCATAAATCTCTCGGGTTCGTAGGAGTAAAGTAAATCTCCCGTTACTTTACTTGGGTTTCTAATCGACCCACCAAAAATAGATTAGTGGCGACTCCCCGATTGAAAATCATTTGCACGTTAAAAATTCAAACCTAAGTCGCAAATTGGTATGAGCTTGGGAGAGCCCGAGCTAAGCTTAAAGACTTAGTAATCCATTAACCTAAACTTTAGGATTGCCCTGAAAATTTAGGTCGCAACAGCTTGGCGACTCCACCGGGGAGACAAAAGTTAAAACTCTTAGTGGACATAGGCCCTGTTTTATTTGGCAGCATGGAAATAAGGTACGCTCCTAACATAAAGTGTTAAATGTTTTTGCAGATGGGAGGTATAAGGAGTAGTCTTTGCTAACCCTTATTTTGCAGGTTGGAGTTAAGAATAAATGGTTAGATTTAGATTATAGAAGTGTTGTTTGCAATTAAACTGTTGTGCATGTTTTATTGTTTTTAGCACTACACTATTGCACACACAACCTCGCTTTGGACCCGGGCTGCGATAGCATTCTTAGGATGGTGTTGAGAAGGATACTTCCTCTAAAGCGAGCGCTATATAGAGGTTGACCTTATCTTCCCGAAAGTTCTTCATGGTGTCGAATGTGTTTGTCCATATCCGCGAGACTGCGTGATTATTGGGTATTCCACTCGACTGAGCCGGGGTTAGGAGAACCTGACACGTTAATGCGAGACTGCAACGGTCAGATCATCCTCTTAGCTCCATTTTGTTAAGCCATCTAGATAGAAATCAAGCCCCACATTTCATGCGTGTGTCTATGTGATTGTCATCCCTTCCTAGTGAAAGTAAGTTGTTTAAATTCTCACTTCTACAATTTACTTACTTGCAATTTCGTCGGTCCATGACAATAGGTTTCGTTGTCCGTCTTGTTTTATTTGTGATGGAGAAAACCGATTTGCAATTTATTTCCACACCCAAAAGTATATAAAATGAGATGTTTTGGTTTCTTAGTTCAATGTTTAGAGACCTTGATATTAATTTAGTGTTTTCAATTCTTAGTCTAATGTGTAGTGACTTGAATTTCAATTCTTAGTTAGAAAGTTTGATTCAAATTTCAAATAAAATGAGGCGATTAGACCATTGTCATGGGCCATTTTCCTATCTTGTCATCGTTTCTTACATTATCTCTTTCCTCCTTAGGTAACAACACGGCTCATCCAAGATCACCAATCCGTACTCGTTCCAGAGCAACAATGGCTGATAACACCAAACAAACACATGTTGCTGAACAAACTCATATCGCTGCCCTCGAATTGGAGATGAAGCAAGTTCTAAATGTTCTTGAGCAGCTCTCTAAGCAAATCGATTCTCTCCAAGCAAACACTACTCCACCAGCTCCACAAGTTGAAGTGGTGTTACCATAACATGCTCCCACGGTTGATTCAAGAGATAAAGGCAAGAATACGGTTGATCCGAGAGATAAAGGCAAGAATACATCTGTAGTTGGGCCATCTACATCTGAGGATCCCTCCAGGGTTAAAATTACTGATGCACCTCAAATTGTTGTTGATGATGAGGTACAAGTGATACAGTCGGCTGTACCAAAAGCGAGCAAGAAAACGCTTGGCGAAAATCGAGGAGAAACTTAAGCAGCTGTAGGTTCATTTAGCCAAGACCCAACTGATCCGTCCCATTATGCAAAAATCAAGATGCCAAAGAAGTTCAAAATGCCAGATTTTGAAAAGTATGATGGTACCACTTGCCCGAAGATCCATCTGCAGACTTATGCGGTCAGGATGACCCAATATGTTGATAACATCCCCTTGATGATTCAACAATTTCAAGCAAGCTTGACAGGACCGGCGCTGCAATGGTACATCATGAAGAAGATTAATCTGTTGGAGACTTGGGAGCATTTGACCGATGCCTTCTTCAAGCAATATAAGTATAATATTGATGTCACCCCATCTCGAGAAGATTTACTTCGCACCGAGAAAAAGAAGACAGAATCTTTCAAGGCATATGTCACGAGATGGAGGATCAGAGCCGCTCAAATTAGTCCGGAGCCAACAGAAAAGGAGCTGATGGATTTGTTCATGAAGACACTCCCGCCTGAGTATCGAAATCGAATGCTGGGTTCGACTGCCGAGTCATTCAATCAGCTAATCCCTGTTGGCGAGCGAATTGAAGTAGCATTGCGTGATGGATGGGCGTATGATCAAACCAACTCATATGGGAGAGTCTCAATCAAGAAAGATAAGGAACCTGTAGTGGAGGTTAATGCAACTTATGTTCAACCACCTCGCCTTACCCCAAACACCCAATAGGGAGGAGCACGACCTTTCTTTGGCCAGCAGAAAAATTCTTCGAGGCGTCAATTTACGCCACTTCCTAAGCCATTGTCCAAGATTTTTCCGACCCTTCAGAAGAAAGGATTACTCGCTAAGGAACCTAAGCGATCTAATCCCGAGCGTTTCCCCAACTATGATCCGTCCAAGACATGTGCTTATCATATGGGAGAGGTAGGGCATTCTGTTGATGATTGCTACACGCTGCAACACAAAATTCAAAATCTTTTGGATGCCAAGGTGGTCTCATTCCGTGATGCACAGCCAAACATCCGCTAATAACCCACTCCCGACCACCCGTAAGCCTGTGAATGCCATTTTCAGTTTTGATGCCGAGCCCACCATGTTTCGAGATGATGCATGAGGAAGCGAAGTGATGGACACCTGGGCAACCAAGTGGCAAATTCGATTACTATGTAAAGTATTCGGCTCCTCCCAGCTCCTACTTCAATCCACGTGATATCATCCCAGATGGATGGGGTGGCATAGATGATCCCGCACCTCCAAAGATTGAGAGCTCTGATGACGCACTCGAAGGAATGACTGAATTGTTTGCCATTGACGAAGCTCGAAAGTAGAAGAGTTTTAATTTTTTGCACACTCCTCTGCGCAGAAGTCTTTATCGCTTTCCGTATTTGCATATTTGCATTTTCAATTCTAGAATTTCCCTAATGTAATTTGCTTTTCATCCAATAAAATACACGGAGATTTTTCATGTTATAAGGGCATGTTGAAGTACACCAAACTAGCCCTGTGATGAAATCCTACCAAAAGAAAACGGCAAGGAGCTAATTCGAAGGCCGGGCTTCTTCATGTTCCTTTGAAAAATTTTCAAAATAAAATAATTTTCCAGCATGCATTTAATTTACCCTATTTGTTTCTTTTAATTATTTGCTTTATGTTTCAGGTGCAGCCCTGCACGCATTTAAGGAAACTCTATGAGCTCCCTTGCAAAGAGGGGCAAAACACAGACACTTAACAGCTTTGACTTTATGATTTGATAGAGCATGGCCTTTTTATCATGATATTATGCAATTTGTCAATTCCACTTGAAATTTATCAAAATGGATAATTCAGTGAAAGATGTCGAGTTACTTGAACATGCTAAATGAGGTGTGAAAGGCAAGCTTTATCCCATACACAGTCCCTTGTCTATACATTGTAAGGTGAGTATGGAAACATTTTGTGTTTCAAGGTGAAGAGTTTTCTTGCAAGAAGTACGACAACTAAAATGACAAGGGGCAGTTCTTTTCAATACTGGTGAACCCTTGTTTAACCTTTCTTTGAGCCCAAATACTTGAAGAATTTCTTTCATACTACCCCTGTCAAGGACCACCCCACATCGGGGCAAATGGAGGTAAGTTGACATTGAAGGAGAGTGAAATGGACAGAAATTTTCTTGCTTTTCACTTGCAGCTGGGTGAGGCTCGGCCTCGCCAGATTAGGCGAGGTCAAGCCTCGCGGGTGGCCGGGCGAGCCTCACCTAGCTACCAAAGTGAGGCTCGCCTAGCCACCCCGGTGATGCCAAGCCTCGGCGGGGCTAGGCGAGCCTCGCGGCCTGCCTAGCCGCGCCGAGGCTCGGCCGACGAGGGCCGACCTCGCCGAGGGCCTAAGAATACTCCCGTGAGCGTTGCTAGCCCTCGTCGGCGACCGGCCAAATGAAGAAGAAGAAGAAGAATAGGAAAAAGGGGAAAAAAAAAGGAAAAAAAGAAAAGAAAAAAGTAAATAAGTAAATAAATTATTTAAAATTTATTTAAAAATCAAAAGAAATTAATTTGGAACATAATCAATTAATACGGTACCAAACACAATTCTATTCCGTAATCAAAATTTTGAATAGTTACCAAATGCGCTTTTTTTTACTCAAAATCAATTCAGGAACTCAAAAATAATTATTTCTAGTCGAATCGCCTCCCGAGAACAATCGTTACCAAACGCGCCCTAAGTGAACCGACGAAAACTTTTGGCACCAAAGTGAGCGCCGTACACAACTTATGGCACCAATAATATACTTCTCCCAAAAAAGGAGTACAAGTCCAAAGTTGACTTGGACAAGATTTGCATGCCTCGATTTGTCATGCCACCGTAACATAAAATGTACTTCACAATTTGAAAATGACTCACAATTGGTTAATGCATTAATTAAAAACAAAAATGAGTGGCTATGAAATATTCGACCTTGTAATCGTGTGATATTAAAGAGCTTCATTGACACTTCAATAAAGTGTAGGATCCGAAAATAGTCTTGAGTATGTACTAGAATGAGAACTAGTGGGCATAGGTGTGGGAATTGGTTGGCAGCCCTCCATTTGTGCACATTAAGAATTGACAAAGCATATAATTGTTGACACAAATAAAGGCCACTGGAGAATATGTTAACATTCATTCCTAGAAAATAGTGTAATAAGCCCCTATCCTCCATTGCAAATTTGCTAATCAATGTAAAGATGGACCCATAAGCACTTTTGGATCATCACCCGTAACAATCATGTCATCTATATATAAAAGCAGAGGTAGAATGTCATTATCTGATTTTTTAATAAACAACAAACGATTCACAATGCTACAAAAGAAACCGGATGCCAAAATAAATAAATAAGCTAAATTGATCAAATCATGCTTTTGGTGCTTGCTTAAAGCCATACAAAGCTCTCTTCAAACATGAGATAGAGGATTTTTGTCCTCAAAACCTGGCAATTGCTCCATATAACTAGGCTATGCTAAAAAAGCCGTATAAGAAGACATTTATAACATCTAATTGTTTGATGGGCCAACCTTTAACAGTAGCAACGGTGAGAGTCATTCTTATACTTCCAAGTCAAAAAAACTGGCAAGAAAGTCTCAAGTAAATCTACTCCCACTACTTGAGTACCATCATCCTTTAACTTAGACTTCAAAAACCCATCTACATTCCACAATATTGGTATTTGAAGAACATCAAATAGAGTCCAAGATTTGTTTCGATGCAGTGCCTTGAGTTCCTTTTTCATTACCATCGACCACCCTAGATGCTTCAAAGCAGAGCATACATTGTTTTCTCCTTCATTATAGAATCCATCATATGTAAATTGGCAAAATTAATTAAGCTTCAAATATTAGCACACAATCGAGTAATCATTAAATGATTTTGAGTGTGTCAATGTGCTATTGATGAATCGTCAAGGATATCCATAAAGGAATTTTCATTTGCCAAATTGCATGGAGAATTAGGCATATATTTTATGAGTTACCAATTTCAATGTGATTTTGGTGACCATGTGATTTGCCTCCATCAACGTTGTCTTCATGAGAAGTATCATGGGTAGCATAATTTAATAGGCCATCATGCGGTTGATCAGAGTTAATAGAGAATGCACCTTGTTGCAAATACAAATGTGAAGATTCCAAGTCTAATGCCATCATATCTTGATTTGGCATCATATCTTGATTTGGCTAGTTTATAAATTCATATGTCCCCACTTTATCACTTTTATCCATAAATAATGAGCTAGGCACCAGAAAATGAAATATTGTAACATAAAAAATGACGTGTTATGATATATATTCGCCTTGTTGAAGGATAAAGACGTTGATATCCCATATGGTGATCACTATAGCCAAGAATCATGCATGGCAATGACAGAGCAACTTTTTTTTTATGGTAGTCCCTACGATAGGAAAAGCACTTACTATCAAAAATCGCAAAGAATTATAATCTTGTTTCTACCAAATGAGAATTCATAAGGTGATTTCATGTCTAACACCCTTGTATGAAGCCAATTCAAGAGAAAGACTGTCATTTGAAAGCCTTTGACACAATATTTCTAAGGAATTCCACTTCGATGAAGCAAAGTCAACCCAATTTTACATATGCACCTATGTTTTTGCTCAGCAACTCTATTCTACTCTTGAGTATTTGGACAAAAACTTGATCAATAATGTCATTCTTTTGTAAATGAATTAAGAAATTTGCTTGGTTGAATTCTCCTCCTCCATCAGATTGAAAATTTTTAATATTACTTCCAAATTGCCTTTCCAAATATTTCTCTAAATTCAGAAAACATGCATAAAAATCAGGCTTTTGTCATAATAGAAACAACAAAATATATCACGTATAATCATTCACAAAGAAAGCATAATGTTGAAACCTTTAAATGAGATTATTGGAGCCTTTCCCCACAAATCACAATGTATCTTTTCAAAAGTTTTAGTAGTACTTGATTTGAAAGGCAACAAAGAATGTTTAGATGCTCAACTCATTTGACAACCACTACATATGGTAGTAGGTTTATTCAAGCAGTAACAATAATATCATATTTATTTTGCATATGACAGATTGTCATCGGTTGTGGATGTCCCAACCTTTGATGTCAAGTGCTCTCATCAATTTCCCTTAACTGATTTGAAAATAGTGTTTCTTTAGGTACTTTCAAAGTATATAGATCACCTTTACGGTTTCCAACTATTATGACCTTTCTTATTTTCCTATCCTTCATCACAAAAGTAGTGATAGAGAACTCAAAATTTGGAGGATGTTAGAATTTTTGTGAGACTATTACCAACTATTCTCAAAGTTTAAGCTATAAGATGAATGTATGGTTTCATATTCAATTACTCTATTACTCCTTTTCGCGCTTAGTTTGATCATTTTGCCTTGTACTAAGCATGGACATATTAATTGGGAAGGCAAATTTGGGCTTGGAAAGATTTGAGCTCTAGACCTTTTACTTCGATACCACGTGAAATTTTATAAAATAATTGCTAACTGTTAGAACCTTTCCCATCCTTTATCACAAAATCAGTGATAGAGATCTCAAAATTTGGAGGATAATCAGTATAAATTGGTTCACTAATAAAAAATAAAAAAAAATTAATCAAGGAACAAGTAGAACATTTCTTAAGTCAATGCTCTTTTGCCCAAATTGATCTAAGCATCACCAATATGGGAAATTTTAAGTGAATCGCCACTTTCAATCATAACACTATATTACCCAATATATGGTTGTAAGTTAAAAAGGTTACCTATCTCCATTCACATGACTTGAAGCTCCAATATTAGTGAACCATTTTGAATCCCGACTATTTCTAACAATAAGTGCAGCAAATGCCTTTGGCACATCTAATGGGCAGAAAAATTGATTAAATCATTTAAAGCAATCTAAAATAATATGTCCCTACTTGGTAGATGTTTGACAAGAAATGACTTTGCATGTTCCTTTCACAAGCTTCTTGATCTTGCTTTGATTGAATTGTGGCTTGTGAGCTTGTGAATACATAAAATTAGCCCAAGAATTATTTATTCATGGACCATAGTGAGTAAACCCTCTTCCATGCTAATAAAAATATTTTTTGTTGGAATTGTTGTCTATTCTTATTGCTCATAAATTTACTTCTATAACCAAAGAAAGTCATCCCATGTTGAATCACAAGGGAACTTTTATTTGTGAGCCGACTCCCCAAGCATTGCAATTGTGAAATCATGTCAAAGAAGGTTGTGAATGAATCATATGATCACCTAAGCCATGCAAAACAAAGAGAACTTTCTTTTTGTCCTCAAGGGGACATCCAATAGCATATTACTCATTAAAATGTTTTTGAAAAGCACCAAAATACTAGTGAAGAGACGAAACATTATCTCTATGATATTTTTGGAGTTGTAGAAAAATTGAAACTTCACATTCCTTAGCTAACTTGACAAAAATATTTTGTAAAGCAAACCACACCACAGCAAATGTCTTTAAGTCTATTACTTGAGCAAGAACTTGTTCTAAGAGCATCACAATGACCCATCCCAGCAAAAGGCGATCTTACCTTCTCCATTTTAAAAGCTCTGTTACTTCCTCTAAGACTCTAGCTTCTTTTGCAAAATTAGAGAAGATGGCTATTGTTAGGCTCGGCATTTGGTACTCGCCATCAATGAATCCTACCTAATCTTGACTTTCAATTAGTGAAAGTATCTGGACTCAACATCTGGTACTCGCCATCAATGACATGGATACTTAGGATTGGTGGAAGCCATGGTTAAGGATCGATTTTTTTCGAAGATATGCTTCGATGCCATAAAAGAACAAAGGTCTTTGATTCTTGATCTCAATGTACAATTGTTGAAATGATTTCTATCATGTAAAGATATTACAAATGTCACTTTGTAAGGAAACAATACAACAATAGAAAATAATAAATGAAGATATCATTATATTAAACAAGTTGTCAATCCCTTAATTATAGCATATTCAAGAATCAGCTTGTGATTTGTATTTATATCTTAATATTTTTCCTCCTTGATTGATAAATTAGTGCCTTTTAGCAACAACTCAAACCAAGAATGCAATACACTAATTTTACAGGTAGTCAGCAAATTCTAACGGCAACAAGAGATCAAGTTTCGTGCAGCAAACTTCAAATGAGCAGCAAAAGGAAAGGCGTGAGATCGGATGAACTTATAATTTGGAGGCTGGTTCACGTCGGTGCGATTCGCCAGATAAAAGAAAGATACGCCGGATAGAAGTGCAATCCACCGGAAATCTCAAATTTTTGGTCCGCCATTAAATTAGGCAAACAACATAATTTCCATGGACTTACATTTTTAGATAGAGTAGTGATCAAGTGGCGACGTGGGGAGAAAATACTGAGAAGTCCATAATAATTAAGTTGTTGTTGCAAGGTTCACAAATCCCAAAGCAAATGTGCAACAATCATAATGGGAAGTATTCCAAGTTTGTTTTTTCATTATAATATTCTTAAGTTACGTTTGGTCATTTGGATTTCTAATCGGGATAGGACTGGATAGAACAAGATATGAAATCCTGAGATTTTTTTATATCATATCGATTGTTTAGTGAATCGCAAGTATTAAAATCGGATATATTCATATCATATCATGTACTTTTTTTTTTTATATATATATAAATGGTATGTCATTATAAATGAACCTAAATGTTCATAAACGGAGATGGTGAAAATATCTCATAACACTATTCCTTAATTTATTTTTATTTTATTTTTCCTCTTTTTTATATTATTTTCTTTATTATTTCTTTTTTCCCCTTTCATCATTGTTTAATAAAATCTTATCAAATAGTAAAATGTACTAACATACCTAAAAATATATAATAAATATAAATATTTAATTTATAGATTGAATGTTTATTATAAGATAGAATTAAAGTTGAATATATAAATTAAAATAAGATTAATTAAAAATAAATTTCTATTTTTTATTTTTAATTTCTTAAATTAGAATTCAAATATTGTTTATATTGAAATATAATTTCAATTCTGTTAACTTATTAAGTTTGTTATTTGAGTAAAATAATTTTCTTATTATGGATATTAGAAATCCTATCTACCTTTATCCCACTTCCCCATAGGATAATTTTATTCTACTTATATCCCCTTATATCCGACTTTATCTTGTCCTAAGTGAGCACCAAAGTGGGATAGTATAAATTATATCTTATCCCGAATTTTATCCCAACTGCCAAATGCAGACTTAGAGTATCCCTCAAATATTAACTTCTCAAGTATCAAGCAACATTTTAATTTTGAAAGTATTCGCGATACATAATACAAGTGAAACAATGTATTTTGTTTCATTGATAAATATAACGGGGAAAGTCATTAATAAAATCTTTATCGTGCTTCTTGCAAAAAAAAAAAAACTTTACTATGGGGAAAATATTTGACCTCCATACACAGTAGACATTGTATTTGAAAATTTAAACCCTAGTCATCGAAATAATTAGGTTTTACCTATGGGAGGATGAAACAAGTTTCATACTGTTCAACGATTGTCATTAACTACTTTTGCATGAACAACTAAGTTTGCTTTCATTTTATTTTTTTGGTCGAAAATACATAGTATTTCATTCAAGTAGGGAAAATAGTACAACCCTTGATCAGGGCTTCATTACATAGCATGTCCAAAAGTATTTGGGGAGGTGAAGCGGCTCAATTTGGTGATAGAGTTCCATAGCCATGGGCCTTGGCAGCGCAATCGGCAATAGAGTTTGCTTCTCGTCTGCAGTGCTATATGCGTAGGTTTGGAAAACAAAGAAGCAACGACGTGCTATTAGCGAACAGAGCTTGGCACTCCCACGATGGTAGATAGCAATGATTCACTGTTTCCACGAGGACAAGACTATCAGATTCCACTAGCAGGTGAGTTTCGGCTTTTCCTTGCTGCAGCAGATCTTTGAGTGTGAATATAAGGGCTTGGATCTCTGTTTCGAGTGCAGAGTTGGACGATGCAGGTAAAGCCACCGATCAAGGTGCCCGAGTGATCTCGGCGAATACTCGCAATGGCTCCCGTATGACTCGCCATTGGAAAAGCCCCGTCAAGATTGATTATGACTATGCCTTGTTGCAGAGGGATCCACAGCCAATTAGGGTTCAGCCATGGTGTTCCAATGCTCGACTCCGGCTGCTAAGTTGTTAGAGTGATCTGCGCATGTGTGAGAGCCATTTCCACAAGCTGATCTAGGTGTGTGCGTTGTTGGCAGAAGACAAAGTGATTCCGCGCCTTCCAAATTTGCCACAGAAGTGTTGCGATTGTCTTGAAATCAGGTACGTTGGCCCTCTGCTCAAGTAGATCTACTAGCCAAGCATCCATTCGGTGTGTTTTGTGTGCGGAGATGTTTATATGTACTTGTGGATGGGACCAAACATGCTGTGTCCATGGGCAAAATAGAAATATATGTTTTGTTGTTTCTAGTGTGTGAGAAGAATAGAGGTTACATACTGGGTTGGGGATAATGCATCATCGGAATAGGTTGTCCTTTGTTGATAGCACATTGTGGCATAAGGACCAGAGAAAGATGCAAATTTTTGGGGCGTTTTTGCTTTCCATATCTATCTCCATAACTAGCATGGCATGTGGTAGCATGAGGATGCACGGGGTACTAGCTTTGCTGTAATCTGCATGTTTGATGTGATTGTAGCCACTCTTCACGGTATATAGGCCGTCTTGCGTCCCTGTCCAGAGAAGTTGGTCAGTGGTGGATGCTGTGCATAACTCTATAGTGAGGATGTCCTCGACAGTTTGGTCATCAAATGTATGGCAAAGTAGGGGAACATTCCAAGTGTTTTGTTCAGGGATAATGAAACCGGCTACTGTCTCGGGTTCCCCTCTAGGTGTTGGTCTGCCAATGATTCCTTTAGATAGCCATTTATCCTCTTGGGCTCATATCCTTTGGCCATTACCCACTGACCACTATAGTTGATGTAATATGGAATCTCTACCTAATAATAGACTTTGCCAACCCCAGGAGGGTCTAGGTCCTTTGTCGCTATGACTAACATAAGTTGGGAAATTGTCCAACGTATCTAATAGAAAAGTATGACCTAGTTAATAAGACACTATAATCTAATATGACCCCACAACTTCTGTCGGTGATCATCTCTTTTTTATTCAAGTGGGGCCCAACCATTAAATTCATTAACACTAAATGACGACATAGATAATTTCATATTGTGTGCATTTGTTTTAAAAAATGTTGGAAATTCACAAGATTCAATCGCCTTCTGACCTCTCATCAATTGATGTCCTCGCCAGTTTTTGCGTCTCTAATAGATTTTGCAGTATACACCTAGAGACCGATCCAGAAGGACAAAGCTAAAAGCTCTATCTTGACCGAGATCTATTTTGCGTCTCCAATAGGTTTTGGCTTCTCTTTTCATTAGCTCGTCAATGCCATTCTCTTGAGACAATCTGAAATTGGTGCAATTCTACTGTCGACTTTGAATACAACCTACTTTGAATTGAACATCAGAATCGAGCGAGCTTTTATTCATATTTTCCACGCAAGATGTTTCTACATTGGAATTATTAAGGTCTTCATTAAAGTCAATTTAGAGATGGGAAAAAACCGATTTCGTCCTCTTAGTTACTTTGAATTTTGGAAAATTTTCGTTCCTTTATCGACATCTTTTCTGGTTGAAAATATTTCTAAACAAAGATAAAAAGGAAAAGGAAAATGCATTTTAAACCTTAGGTGCAACTACTTTAGTCACCGCACGATTATTAAACAATTGAAGTTTCATTTTGACCGCCGTAGGTGAAGATAAAGGCTTTCTAGGGCGTGGGAAGAAACTGCCCAATTACAAATATGAGACATGGTATAAACTATTAATTAATAACCAATGCATTTAATGTTAGCGTGTTGTATACGCCTAAGATAAAATTTGCAAAGCAAATGAACTCCAGTCACCCAGTGTGATGACTTGCTTGACGAGCACATGAGGTGATTGCCGAAGTGTTAGGATTCACATGAGATGCGGCTTTGTTATAAAATTGAATAAACGAGAAATTATTTTTATCGTCAGTCAAATATTCAAGCACACGTTAATTTTTGAAATGTGTTTCCTTGATCATTTAATTTTCACAAGACGAACTGAACCAAAGAATTTTATTGTTTTAAAGTAGCATCCTTTCAACCCATAAATCAGATTGTAACTACATGTGAACCAAAGGGAAGGATGTTCAGATATGGTTCCTATCTTTGGTTCGGGATTTCCTTTGGGATAGGGGAACTTGCTTGATTAGATATGCTTGTGGGATTAAGTTTCTGATCATAAGAAAAAGCAGCTTTCCATTCCTGGGCAAAATTAAGGTTATGAGATTATGTCACTAGAAAGTTTTTAGGGTTTCTTGTTCTCGAAAAACTTTGGAAACACTTCTCTTGCTTCTCACATGATCTTGAGTGACTTTTTAGTACTGCGCAAAAACGATCTCATGTAACCGACATATGAAATAGTTGCTCTGTGATTGGAGCTCTGGATATTAAAGACATTCAAATTTTTTGTCTCAAAATTTCTCTCTATCTCCATAGTAAAATAATTCTTCTCACGTATGGGATGCATAAAAATTGCTAAATCACGCAAGCTAATATGATTTCGTTCTTTGCTTGTGGTTGTGTGCTTTCGCACTTTATCCTAACAATGAGAGATTAGAGATGCAGTGGATGATGTACAGGCATATTTAGTGATGTTTTAATGGCGAGCAACTTAATGGCGTATCCGTACCGGAGTGCATCTTTGCTAGTCCAAACAAAATAAACTCTCCAACTACTCAAGGCACTAATAAAAGAGTAATTTTATAGCATCCTCGAAAGATACACCACCAGAAAAGAGTAATTTTATATCCTATCTAATGTATTCCTTCTACAATTAGAATAATTTGGTACCGTTATCAATTTTTATGCGTAAATACGCAGTTTTTTATCCCCCTTCTAAAATTAGAATAATTTGATGCTATTATCAAATTTTATGCATAGATACACAGTTTTCTATCCCCACAAATGAACCAAACCCTAAATCCTAAAACTATTTTCTTCTATTTTGCGTGTTTTTTTTATAATGAGTCATCCGGAATTAAGGAGACGCTATATTATAATGAATAATGGACTTTTTCACCATAGACCAAATAAGTCTAGAAAGTATGCTGTGATATATATATTTAAGAATATGTCCTATTTAATAAGGCACTATAAACTAATCGTGACACATCATTTGTATTCGCGCGTTTGCTTTGGACGAATGCAGGAAATTCACAAAGTTTCAATCATCTTTGACCTCGTCAGCTTTTGCGTCTCCAGTAGCTTCCGGATTGTACTGGTGACGTGGAGACTGGTCCAGTTTCAGAAGCGACGAAGCGGCACTTTTGTTTTGACCGAGTTTTTTTTTTTTTTTTTTGTTCGCCCTATTTTGTTTTCCAATTTTGTGGCCGCCCGTTCCATGAACTCGTCAATGCCATTCTCTTGAGGAAGATTCGAAGTAGATTATATTTGTCCTTTATTGACGCCAGTACCATAATCTTTTAAAAAATAACATTTACTCAAATTTCATAATTCTTCAAAATGATTACTAGAGTGTAGTAACTTACAATAAAACACTCATCCCAAGTGCCATAAATTTTAATGTTACATTAAATTTTTGACATTCGGATGTTTGAATTAAAAAGTTATAACATCGAAGTGGTCAATGTATCTTTTTCCTTTAATCCTTTATAGCTTCTCAAATTCTACCATCAACTTTGGACTCAACATATGTTGGACTTGGGCGGCAAAATCAAACGAGCTTTTATCCTCTCTTTTTTTTTTTTTTTTTTTTTTTTTGCATGGGATTTTTATATTCAACTTCCAAAAAATTGTTTTCTTCATCAAAGTCGTTTTAGAGATGAGAAAAACCGATGTGCTCCTCTTAATTGTTTGGATTTTGAAAAGTTCTCTTTCCTCCATCGAAGTCTTGCCACCCATTCTTGTTCAAAACATAGAAATTTTCTGATTCAAACTTGCGGGCCGGCTGCTTCATAACTCATAAATTAGTCACATGTACGCAAAATTCACTTTATTTGTGGCTAATATTTCGTCTTGCAGGGAATGAGATCTACCATTTGTCAATATATAGACAAAATTCTGTCTATTTCAACTCAATGGAAGACCAAAAAAAAAAAAAAAAAAACTCAATGGAAGCACCTTTCAAGTGCGTTGACGTAGTTGAATATTCAAACACTGATGTCAATCATGTTTTTATGAGAACACTGCTAAAGCGGGCGATCTTTCGAAATCTACCTAGCTGCATATTGGAGACAAAATTTTGAGAGTTAGTATGGGATGAGCTCGAGCAGAGAAAATCACGAGCGAGTAGGGCATGATGTCTCTATATGGGATTAAAGTAGAAGACCCTCTAATTGGTGTACAGTTCAAGTACGATCCCCGCGACAACCGATGTGGCCGTAAGGACATGGTTTGAAGAAGGAGCATAGTTGTCGCAAAGGCAATTTAGCCAGGTGGCTCCTCCCGAGGATTCTTGGATGGTGAAGGAGACAAGAACCACCTAAACTGCACCCTTAACAAGGGAGTGTTAACGTGTAAGATATATAAATTAAGGTGGTCTCATAAAAGACACATTTTGGTAACAATTTGCTTTTGTATTGAAAGTCCAATTTTAAGTGTGTAGCTGAAAGCACTGCTAGAATAGTAATCTATTGAGAAAACGACTATTTGTATTCAAAAAGACAAAACTATCATTTTAGTATAAGACGGGTTAATTAAAATCAAAATTAAGATACCTGATTTGTTCTCTGATGAATATGTTCCATTGGATAACATTGATGAAAAGGTGTCTTCCAATTAATTTCTCGTTGAGCTTCTGTAAACTTGGAACCCAGCTAGATCCTCTAATTTTTTCCTTGGCCAACAACATACTTCACCAGCCCTGAAATCAACGCCGAGCGATTCAAACTCCGATTGGTGAAAATTGTGGCATGATGAAAGCCATCATGTCTGCTCTCACCCTCTTTCTCTCTTCTTTCCATCATTTTCTTCAACCTTCAGCCATAGGGGACCGTTTGAGCTAGTTGTACCCTCCCCTCCCCTCCCTTTTTGTTGATTTTGTTTGAATTTATTGTCCTTTTTTTTTTTCCCCTTCTCTCCCAATTTAGATTTGTGAGCTATCTTCTTCCAGTTTAGTTCTCAAATTGAAAGTTTGAACTCTTCCAATCTAGTTTTAGATCTTGGTGCTATTCTCTCCCGATTTTGATCTTACGGTTGCTTTGTCCATGTACAAATTCTTTGTCTCCGACTTCAATAATGATCAAAGAAGCTTTGGTGTCTTGTTGAATCACAAAGATTTGCTCCTCCACATGTTAGATATGTATTTGGTCAACCTATTTTGGTTATCTCTGTATGACGATAGTGTAGAGGAAGCCAAACTAGGCGTGCATCCCCAACTGGCAACGCATTAGTTATTAGAAAAGAAATTTCTTGCATGTACTCATTACTAACAAAAACACAAAATCTAGTGATCGGCTACCAATTATTTTGCTTGACAAATCCGTTCTTTTGGAATGAGTGTGTGCTTCACTCCTTGTTCTTTGGATTTGACTTTGCTTTTCAGTTCCTGCTCTATTTCGATTTGTTTTGTCATGAAAACTACATATTTGGATATCATTTTAAGTAACGAATACAATGTTATTTCAAAAAAAAAAAAAATCCTTCATCTCTATTGCTCAATGGTCACAATACAATCACTTAAGAGACCTCTGAACACAAATCCTTACCTAAGAAAATACTCAAGGACAGATTATTCAAACACGTTGAAGTCTATCCCAACGTAAGACTAGCAATATTTCTCCAAATGGAATTGGGTACGATCTAATACTTTGTCAAGCTCAACATTTGGATTTTTTTTTTTTTTAAAGAAAAATGCCTAGCTGACCGTCCTCTATCAAATGACGGAGTTTCAGTCAGCATTAAGACCGTTCTTTTGAGAGGAAACCGGTTTCCACTCACCCAATTTTTTTTTTTTTTTTTTTATTGCAAGCATAAATTGAGAAATAAAATCCTAAAAGAGCCCACATAATCAATTTTCATGAATATGATAAAAAAAAATATAAATTAGATACTAAAATATAAATATTACAAATAAAAAATATTATTGCATACTAGAAAGAAATTGTTAACATCATTATATAGATCTATTAAATTTAAAAGATAATAAAAAAAAAACTTGAGATTAAGATTGATTTTGTAATGTTTTAGGCCAACAAAAGTACAATATAATTGTTAAAACTTGGTATAATGAGACACTTAAGTGTCAAAAGTTATGAAATGTACATATAAGTGCTTTAAAAAAAAATTGAGACATATGAGTACCAACTCTAGTGAAGGCTCCCATAAATTCTACATGGCATTTTTTTAATAATATAACTCACTTATATAGCTCTTTGGAGAGTTGAGTCAGTAAAAAGAGCCAAAACAACAATGTTTTGCATCTTATTTGAATTTTAATATAAATTTTAATTAAATTAAATTTAAATCTAAAAAAAAAAAAAAAGTTGCAAAAGGCTTTGGGCAAGGGCTATGCAAGCTATCGTTGATGCCTCCCTACCGTTGTCGGGAAGGGTCGGTGATGATGGGGAGAGGGTTGGCTAGGGTTGCCAAGCCCTAGCCAAGGGCCAATGACCCTGGCCAACCAATGGTGAGAGCCTACAAGCCTTCACCTAGATTTAGGGCAAGGAGTCATGTCCCTCCCCTAGATCCGATGAGGGCAACCCTCGCACCAAATTTAAGCAAGAGTTGCTGGTCCTCGCCCAACCAAGCTAAGGGTCGCCAACCCCTAGCTAGGGCCTAATGACCCCATCTAACCCTCCCTCCACTATCATCGAGAATGGTCGGCGACGGTGGGAAGGCGGTGATGAGGGCTTTTGCAGCCTTCGCCTAATGCCTTCTGCAACTTCTTTTTCTTCATTTTTTTAATAAATAGTTTAGTTGTAAATTTAATTTAATTTAAAATTCAAATCCAAGGCAAAATGAAGTCGTTTTGGCTTTTTTAGCTTATATAGACACATTAGCTAAATCACAAAACGACATCATTTTTGACTTATATAGCCACATCAATATGCAAAACAACATCATTTTGTGATTATCTCACTGGAAAAATGTCACATTAGTATTTTGGCTAGATTTTCTCTCAGTTGGCATTTATCTGATTTATTTTGCTCCGATTTTGGTGCTTAAGGGTTTGTTTAGTAAAGCCTTTGTTCCGAGGAATAATTTCTTTTTAGAAATAGTCTCTTTTTCTATTTTTATTCCTTTGAACAATTTTGAGTAAAATGCATTTGGTAATTACACAAAATTTCTATTCTCGGAATAGAAAAAGAATAAGAAAGCGTTTAGTATGATTCGTAAATTTTTTGGTAACATAGTTTTTCTTTTAATTTTTTAATAATTTTTTAAGAACTACTTTCCTTTTATCTTTTCTTCACCATTTGTTGCTAGCCATCAACCACCGCCCATTGCCAGTGGCCGGTCGGGGGTGATGGTGGTTGGTCAACAGTGGTTGGTTAGTGACAGAGGCGGTTGGCCGTTGGTCAACAACGACGATCAATGATCGACTAGCAAGGGTGATTGGTGATGGTGGGTGGCGGCGAGCAACGGTCGATGCGCAACGGCATGCAATTGTGAGCAGCAAGGAAAAAGAAGAAAAGAAAAAATAGACTTATTTCTAGAAATTATTCCCATAAATAAGAAGCTATTTTTTTCTATTTTTTGTTTCTATTCCAATTCTATTCCCCGGCCACTTTTTTATTTCTAGAAATAAAACTATTAATTGATGTTACCAAATGAATTTTTATTCTTTTTTCTATTCGAAGGGACTAAAGAGCATAAAAACAAATGAATATAAACATTGCCAAACGGATCCTAAGTGTACATTTCCTAACTTTTGACACTTGAATGTCCCCTCATGCCAAGTTTTAACAATCCAAGTATCTGCCTCTCCTTTTAGGCCTAAGACATCTTCATCTACTAGATTTGGATCAATGGGGTAAATTTCATTCCTATTAATTCATTATTCTTATTTTGTTCTTTATGTGTAATTGATATCACTAGTCTTAATTTTGGACCACTGGAGAGTCCTTTTAAAGTAATTTGATTCTGGCAAAAGGACTAAGAAGCCAATCATGATTTTGTTATTAATTGCAAAGTCAAAGTCTCAAGTGTTTTTTCATCTTTTAAATTTAATAGATTTATATAATGACATTAAAGATTTCTTTTTAGTAGGTGGGTTTTTTGGTTATATTTATGAAAATTGATTGTGTGGAACCCCTTAAAATTTTATCTCTCAATTTAAGCTAGCAATAGAAAAACATTTTTAAAAAAATGAGATGAAATAGTTAAAAAGTCAATTAATTTCATCACAAAATGAACCATCATTAGTTGACCGTCACTCCGTCACCAGATGGAGGACGGAGTGACGGAGTGACGGAGTGACGGTCAACTAAGCCGGACTCTTTTTTCTATGGACTGAAAATTCCAGAAAAGCTCATGGATAAATTATTGGTCCAATTGGGCACGCAAGCAAGGCCACTTGACTCGGTCTCTAGTATATACGTTCGCGCCTACTTCCTCATCCACCAACCTACTTATAAATGACGCACAGTGACCGTTATCGCATTAATTCGAACTTCTTTCGAGCTCTGACTTTCAAGAGCAACAAAGCCTGCGGTTGGAGGCGATCGTTCGGCCAAATAAAGCTTGACCGATTCAAATTGAAAGTGATTGCTACTCTCAATAAATAACCGTGCACGCTCATCCTTCGTTGGCATAATTCGCAATTTGCATCTTCTCATGCACCACCCCTCCGTACAAATTCTAGCCATTTCCTCACGAACGAGCCGCAAAGCGTAGTGCACAAACCAAGCATTAGTCCTCATGGAAAGCCAAGTGAGGTTTTCGAGTTGCCGAGGCGTGGCGTTTGAGATCAAGCCTCATGCAGATCCATTTGCCATCGCCACCCCTCGGATAGCTCCCGAGATGTCCAACCACGGAAGCAAAAGGTCTTGGCTTCCATGGGGCTCGTCTAGGATAGCTCCGTCGTCGCTGATCCAGCGATCGACGAGCAAAGCAAGTAGTCACTTTTGCGACCTTGACCTCCAAGACGATAACGACGAACAAAATGATTTCCTTTTGGAAACGCTCGAGGAAGGCACTTTCATCGAGCCTGAAAAACACGCGGAGAGAAAGCAAGCCGAAATGGCCTCAAAGATCGACCCGCCTCCCTCGAAGCCCGCCCCAGGCCATGAGCCGTCGAGGCTGTCGGTCATACTCCTCGACCAAGGGCTGTTCACGGTGTACAAGCGGCTATTCGTCGTTTGCTTGACCCTAAATGTTGTTGCCCTGATCCTTGCAGCGACTGGACACTTCCCTTATGCGAGGAACCGAGCCGCCCTCTTCTCCATCGCCAACATCTTCGCGCTCACCCTGTGCCGGAGCGAGGCCGTCTTGCGCGTCGCCTTCTGGCTGGCTGTGAAGCTACTCGGCCACTCGTGGGTCCCGCTCTTCGCCAAGACCGCCGTGACCTCTCTCCTTCAGAGCCTCGGTGGGATCCACAGCGGGTGCGGCGTCTCGTCCCTTGTGTGGCTGGTCTACGCTCTAGTCCTAACCCTCAAGGACCGGGACAACACGTCACCCGAGATCATTGGGGTCGCGTCGGCGATCCTCGCTCTCATCGCCCTGTCTTCACTTGCGGCGTTCCCGCTCGTGCGCCACCTGCACCACAACGTGTTCGAGCGGACACACCGCTTCGCGGGTTGGTCGGCCCTTGGCCTTCTCTGGGGGTTCGTCGTCCTCACCATCGCTTACGACCCATGGACGAAGAGTTACAAGAGGGACGAGTTGGGGTCAAGGTTGGTGAGGCAACAAGAGTTTTGGTTCACGGTGGGGATTACGGTTTTGATAATAATACCGTGGGTGACAGTGAGGAGAGTGCCCGTCAAGGTGTCTTCTCCTTCCGGCCATGCCTCCATAATCAAGTTCCAAGGGGGAGTCAAAGCAGGTATATATTGATTCGAATTTTATCCAACTGCAAACATTCTCGATGTTAATTTTTTTCCTTTTGAATGGACCCTAGGCTATGTAATCTTTGATTTTAGACGTCAAGGTTTCAAATTGTAAATTTTCGTTTCATAAGTCAATCGTACATATTTTTCAATAATAAATATCTTATCTAGTAAAGAAAATGAGGACTTTTGGGGTAGGTTAATGTAAATGAAATGGAAGAGTTTCTTAACATAATACATTTTTTCTCCTTCTCTACATCAATAAGATTTTCAAAGAATCCATCTTCTCTTAATATTTTTCTAGCAAAATAGGATATTCATTGTTGGCCCACATAATGAAAATTTCATATGTAGTTTATTTACAAAGATCTCAACGCACTAATTGAAATATTGCTCCATTATAATATGCTCTAATCAAGTTTTTACAATATATGAAACTAATGTTTCATGCTGAATTCAAGTTGAGCTGGAAACTTCATATAATTGCCAAAACTTGGGCTTGCACCAATTCTAATATCTCCGGTAACTCAAATCTGTCTGTAATTTTCTTAGATTGGGAATTCATATTTGGATTTCTTTTTTTGACCAGTTTATATTTGGACTTTGAATGTGTGTACTTTTCCAACTACAGGCATCTTGGGTCGGATCAGCCCATCCCCGCTATCCGAGTGGCATGCCTTTGGCATCATCTCCGGCGGCAAGGATGAGCACATGATGCTTGCTGGAGCTGTTGGCGACTTCACGAAATCCCTCGTCGCCAACCCGCCAGCCCACCTCTGGGTCCGCCAGGTCCACTTTGCTGGCTTACCCTACCTTGTCAACATGTACGGACGGGTCCTGCTGGTTGCCACCGGCTCCGGCATTTGCGTCTTCCTATCATTCCTACTTCAACCGTGCAAAGCAAGCGTTTGCGTGCTATGGGTGGCCAAGAACGTGGAGCAAAACTTTGGCAAGGAGATCAAGGAGATGGTTAGCCATCACCCGAGAGACAAGGTTATCGTGCACGACACAGCGGTGCTTGGGCGGCCAAACGTGGCGGAGATGAGTGTGGACACGGCGAAGAAGTGGGCTGCTGAGGTGGTGATCGTCACGAGCAACCCTGAGGGAAGTAGGGACGTGGTGAACGCATGCAAGAACGAAGGGATCGCCGCTTTTGGTCCCATTTGGGATTCTTGAGTAGATTAATCATACATATCGTATGTCTAATTTGCGTCCTCCACATATTATCTACGCTTGGATTGCATTGTAAACTAATGGTGGATTTGACCTTGGTTTGGTGGTATGCTTTTCCTTGATAGATTCAAGGTTCTATAAATTAAGACTTGCTATGTATGTTTAAGAACTTACGTGAAATGCAAGTGATAATTGCATATCACATTTGCTCGTTACCTTTACCGTTAGAGATATTATTAAGTGTTAACCTTTAATACTAGGGGTTTGATGAGTTACTTGTTTGCATTGTTTCTCTAAGGTAATGTTCTCAATTTCGCCAACGAGACATAACATAAATGATAGACACATTCATCTGCTGCTTAACCATTAAGCAATCCTATGGAGCTGAACTGTTTAACTATACAGTCATGATACTTTAACCCTTAACTATGCTGGTAGATTCATTGCCTTGTATGCATTTTAGCCAATAACGGCATACTAAAATCCATCGTTGTGATTTGCTGCTATTATAATTGCCTAATCGTCCACTGTCATAGATGCTTAATGCCTAATTGGGTTGGCCTGATGGCTGACAATTTCAATGAGAATACTAGGCACAATTAACTTTCATCATGTACAATACGGAAAAATATGAGAAAATATCGATTTGATACAGACAAATGGGGAGTAAATTTGAAAGCATCATGCTTCGTTACTCCGGAAATGTGCAAGTAACCCTTCAATTGACGCGACTGTCCGAATGCATTTTTATGATCATTTGGCTCAGAAAAAAAAAAAGAAAAACTCTCAATTTTATACTGTTACTTATCTAAACTATTCTAGACATCGCGAAGTTTATTCATCAATTTATGCCTTTTGTATATTTATTGGTAAAAACCTGGGGAATTTTAATTGCAATCAGATATGGGTTGACTTCGTCTTGCGGTAACTGCTGTCAGGCAGATGCCGTCTTCCTTTGGTTGCTGGAAAAAAAGAAACCAGATTTTTTACTTTGTAAATAATTTGGATGGTTCTTAGTCTCCAAATGGAATAGAATATAATGGATTTAAAGCGCGACTATCTGGGGGAAAAATTGGGGCTGTCCAGACAAATCTTTGGAGTAAATCGGCTGCCAACTGCTCGTCATCATGATGGAAAGAGACATTGGGAATCAGATGATGTTTAAGGTACACCTTTTTAAAAATTGTTTGACTCCTAAGATTGGTACTAGCAAGGCCAAATGGATATCTAGCCGGTATCACGACGTCATCGAACCATGTTTACCAGATCAAACATCTTGGAGGCACCATATCCGAAATTCTCTGAATAGAAAATATATTAATTCTCTTTCTCCGAAAACATTTCGTAAAAATACGCCATAACCATTATTTCTATTTAGATATGTCATGAAGCGCTACCATATTTCCAATTTCCTTACGTTCACAAACATTTATTAATATCATCATACTAAATTGTCGCACTCCAATTTTCAATTCAAACCCTAAGGATTGAAAGAAAAAGACAAAACAAAAAATAAAAAATAATAATTAAGGTCGGAGTGGAGGAGATGTGAAGCCACCGTAGATCAACCTTTTGGCGATGTGATGATAGGCAGACTCGGTCAGGTGAATCCCATCCCAATTGGCGAAAGCCGATGGATCTCTGCAAGCAGTCGAGCCGGTATGGCCGCACCTTGCTGAATTATTGAAGTTAAATGGACCGCCTCCTCCACAGCAAGCCCTTAGTGTCCCTCCATAAAAGCCTGTGCAGATGCACTCATTTATGCATGAACAAATTAATCGCATGGTCTTCAATAATTGTAAAGTGTATCTTCATTTATATCAGACAATACTTTCGAACAAATTATGTAAGTCTATATGTGTTCATGTCAACGACATCAACCAAATCGTCATGATGTTATCATGTCATTTGGGGTATTTCATGAAATAAAAGAACTACTGGCTTTTTTCTTCCCCAAAAGAGTACGGGAGTTTCAAATTAATTTTTTTTTATCTATTTTAGATTTGGCTTTTAATTTAGGACCGAAAAGAGACGGTACTCAGTTAAGGAGTTCCCATGTACCCAAATACAGCTAATGAGGCATGTTCTGATAATTATTTTTTATGCATAATACGAGGAAAATAGTGGATTTTTTTGGTAAAATAGGATAATGTAAACTCTTGCGACACTCTTTAACAAATCACCATAAAAATGGAGCGAGAAAGCAAGTTGGTAGGTAAGCTGCCACCCACTTCTTAGCATATTAACAATGTAATTCTGGCACTTCATTAATATACATTGCCAAATGCCTATATGTGAAGAGATCTACCACCTAACTCTACATGAGAGACATTGATTAAGGACAAGAAACTTCCCAAGGCAACAAGCTGGATGAAGGAATAAAGTTCAACCGGTTTTGGAGCATCTTAACAAGCAAAAAGAGCAGTAATTGCCAGTCATCAAATGCCTGACCAAAATAATTGCTGATATCATGTCGAACTATGACAACCACATTCGATCGACATTTTCATGTCTGGGGTGAGATTTGTGGAGAAAAACCAACCTAAGAAAGGAAAGACTTTACGTTTTATTTGATGGAATTGAATTGCAATTTGGGAAATGAGGGTCAATATACTCATACTACTTGAGATCTCTATGTATTACTCTCATCAAATATTCTCATTTTCCCTCTCACTTCCTTTTTTTGCCAAACATTGGTTCAGTGTCGTACGTTATTATTCATATTTTCTTACGAGGAAAAGAAAAAAAAAACGCTGGAACAACATTCAAGCTATTCGTTATAGCATAAATTATAAACATATATTACTAAGCCATGTGCAAAGTAGTAATTTTAATTGGCTGAAAGCACAATCTTGGAAGAATTTTAGTTAATTTTCCAAAATAAAAATAAAATATCACCTTTATTCATTTATTAAAGAATTCCTAATTTTTTAGCACATGTTTGCCGTTTGTCTTCGTCAAAGTGAAAGCCGAGAGTGACTTTTTCCTTATAAAGTTACGTATTTTGCTTAAAGTTCATATAAGTAAAGGTACGGAAAGAACTAAGCCGATTTGGGGTGAGCCAGTTCTGGCTTAGCACAAATTTCCTTTGCTTCTACTTTTAAAGAATTAAAATTGATTAGTTGTTATATCCGACCTCAAAAATATTTTTTTTGTGAGAATTCGACCACTTTTGAACTCAACCCATGTTGATACATTAATTCTCGGTCATTTATTTATGATATTATTTAAAGTCCTAAGAGCATAAATAATGTATTATACATTATTTATATGTTCATATCATTATATCTTATTTATTTTTTATTTTTAAAAATTAGTCCGCTTTGGTTTGAGCAATTTCGGGTCTAAACATTAAATCCAAAGGCCCGAACCAACCCAAAGGAAAATAAATAAATAAATAAGATAGGGCAAGCCTGAAATGTCCGGCCAATCTGGTTTGGCCTTTCGGACACTTGATTTCCCTATATTGTAAGATACTGATATTTAACAGGACACAAAAAAAAAAAGATAAAATCTCAAATTATGCCCATTGTAACACATTGACCATGAACTGTTTTTGACATAGAAAACATCAAACTATGCTCATTGTGACACTTTTACCTTAAACTTTTTTTGTGACATAAAAATCCCTAAACTTATACCTACGTAACACACTTATCTTTCATTAAGGTTCTGTCAGATGATTTTTCAATCAAAACAACGTTGTTTTTATTTATGTTAATGCTGCTTACTTTTGAGTGTCAATATAGGTATAATTTTAATCATGCTCATTGACAAAACATTGACAGTTGATAAATGTGTCACATAGGTACACGATTGGGTTTTTGGTGTCACAAAAAAAAATGTAGGATAAATATGTCACTATAGGCATAATTTGGGGTTTTTGGTGGCTTTTGCCTATTCATTATTAGGAGACAGTCTAGTGGATATCATGTTATGTCACCTGGACCCGCACTCCATCACTAAATCATGCTTTAAGGTTTGGCTTCACTATACAGGTCCATCATACTTGTCATTCCAATCTTAATTGTTCTTTGTGATTAAGCACAATGTTAACTCTAGAGGTAAAGGGAGAAAATTGAGGGGTGAAAGAGAAAAAAATTGGCTTTCATTTGATGTACAAACGACGTAAAAGTCATCTATAATTATATAACTCGCTTTTTATTCAAGAGTAGTTAAATATCTACATTAAAGAATGGTGATGAATGTGATATGTGGAAAGTAAAGGTCATACATGTATGGTTCATTACAAGTTATTAGTTCAAGCAAAAGATATGCATTGACGATGGGAACAAGCTAGGTGAAAAGAAGGCTTACCGTAGTGTTTGGGAGTGTGATAGATAGGCGAGGCGGCACCATAATAATCAGCGTACATGATTCTTGCATGAGGGTATTGTTCTCTCAAATTTTGCAATTCTTGCTTGAGGTAGTTATTGTGATACTTGGCGAAAACATTATAAGCCTTGAGACATCCGGTTCTCGGATCGTAGGCCGATTTGTAAGGGCTGTGAAATAAAGTCAAATAAACTGCGGAGCAGCCTACCGGCAAGTTTCCGGGCACCACCAGATTCACAGCCCCTTCTTCTATCAGCATCTATCATTGCGAGAATTCGAACCTTAAGCTCATGCCTGAGAAGTGCTTTTCAACACCACATGCTCATTGATGATACGTGACAGAGTGATCCTAAAATTAGTGCCGTTGCTCCATTGATGAACATAATTCAGATTGCTTTCGTGTTAGATACATGTGAAAAAAATCAAGTAAATTTGTGGGACTTACACCGACGGCACGAGTGATTGCTCCAACCACTAGCGGTACCAAAGCATGGAGCTCTTTAATGCTTGCACCGACAAAGGAAGGATAGTTGTAGTCATTTCCACCTATCTCCCCCACCAGAAACAGGGACCTGTTGAAGTACTCATCACATTCTGCATCCCAAAAATAGATTTACCATCAAAGATTTATCAAGGATGCGAGATAAAGGAACATATTTACGTGCAATTTGATAAATTATGGCACTTCTTTCACAAAAGTCGCAGAAGGGGGCGATGGCCAGCGCCAGCTCGTCCTTCGGTCCATCATTGATTCATATCTCTGTCACTAACCTACAAAACGAACCCTACACACGACCATTTTTTACTTTTCATAGCTATTTCCCCAAAAATGTGTCAGACGATACATATTGCATGCATTAAATTACGTTTCTTTTTTTATAAAGACAGCGTTGGTCCGTGATATGTTGGGTCCCATAACCTTTTCTATCCGATTTGGTCCCCTAATGATAGTCCTTCTGATTGTGTCGGTTCTTGATATCAAAATATATGTAGAATTGCTGGAGTGGACCGCCAGCCAGGCATTTACTGGACTAAAAGTGATAATGTAGATCAAATATATATATATAAAGAAAGAAATTTAAGATCGATCATATGAATTGCTGGAGTGGACCGCCACCCAGGCATTTACTGGACCAAGGTAGAATTTTACCTTGTTTGGTGGTGCAGAGAGACGACTTCAAATTCTTGAACCAGCGAAGCTGAACACTCAACGAGTCATTGGTCCACACCAGTGGCCCAATCTTCTTAGCATAGAAGAATGACGGGTCGAGTGCTGTGGCACCAGCAACTGCAAAGTTCACTCCCGTACGGACGTGAGGGCCTTTGGCTACTGCCAGGTATGGTGGAAGATGAGGCAGTCCAAATGCTTCAGCTGCATTCTCGTATTTTCACATTCATCATGAGAAGAAAAATACTTCATTAGTAGCACAGAAAATGAAAATTTCTGCCAGAAAACCCGGAGTTGGACGGTATTTGTTTATCGCATCAATAGTAGGAATGATAGCCATACAAAGCTGTCGAAAACAGCGATTACATAAGCCGGATGATCTTTGGACATAATGATGAAACTATTTTCATGTGAGATAGCATTGTAGTAACGTGCTGTTGAATTATCAGGTCAATCGTTTTTCCGAAAAACCTGAGCTACTAAGAAATGGAACAAAAATGCATTTATAGCAGAGGACATAATTTGAGTGAAATGCATTTACAGCAAAGGACATAAGATCAGTGATCGAAAGATATACAGAAGTAAATAAAGAGAGAGCACGGAATACCTATGAAATCGACAATGAGGCGTCCATTCGAACATCGACCGGTCGCATGGTGGAAAAAAGTCTCACCATAAGGGAGCTTTCCGATGACCGGAAATGCGAGTGCCCCGGAACGAAGGAAGTTTCCGGTGTCACTTAGAGAGTCGCCAAAGTTGAAGATTGCCTCGTAGCGACCAGGGCTTGACAAAATGGGATCTGAAGAGAGGCAGAAGAGCAAGAAGAAGACTAGTATCTTCATGGCTTTCATGTCGAGCAATTCTAGAGAATTCTTCTTTGGGTCGACCTTGAGCCCTTTTGTCATCTCGGGGAGCAACCTCACCGACCCAATTTAGGGATTGGAGTTTGGGCAGGTGAAGCATCAATTGCTCATCTTGCGGTTTCAACAAGAAATGGCGCCTTTCTTTAAATGGTGCGGGGAGACACCTAGGGTCTCTTATTATTACACAGATGACGAGGACAAATTTTCAGTACTCATCCATTAAATTTACGTCAGCTGCGGTCGTCCCCCAAGAGTCATGAATTGTCTTTATTATTTTCGTTGTCATTAAAACAATTTTCAGCGTGTTTGGTAATTAACTTGAATGAACGAGAACGACTTACCCAAAAGCGCCTCCGTCTATCTCACTCTCTTAATTTTTGCCTCGGAAGTCCATGTGTGTTTTGCCGGTTGTGCAGAAGTATGGCCATGCACACCGAGTGCGATGCTCATGTGAATCCGGCGACATCCGGTTGAACGGTGGCCAACATTACCACCGCAGGTATATGAATTGAAAAACAACGAGTTGTATATGCAGACTAAAATTGGATGATCTGGGGATAATTGCATCTTATGAACATTTTCCGATTTTGCAATGACTTTCCTTGACTTTGTTCTTTCGGTCCAATCGAGTCCACCAATTGTATTTGTGCACTTTGATCCTCTAAGTTTTATGTGGCGCAATCAAAACCTTTAACTTTCTTGATTAATGCAATCATGTGCTTTGTTTTGCCGTTCTACTAATATTGTCAAATCATGATTTATGTTGTTCTTGTTTTTTCTGTGTGTTAATATATCATTTTCTTTTCTTTTTTGGTCTCATATATAATGCTGTGTCATTAGAGTGGTTGACCGAAGGATATAATTGAACTAGTTGAGAAAGTTAGGTGCTGCACAAAATAATATTAGAGGATCAAATGGTATAATTATAAAAAGTTAGAGGTCATGATTGAATAAAATGAAAGTCAAGAGATCAAATCACACATCCATCGAAACTCAATAGATTATATTTGTACTTAACCTATAACAATAATAGGGAAAAGTGTTAGAAAAGTCTTAATCCTATTGTATTTGTGTCAATTTAGTACTAAATCTTATAATGGTGTCAATTTAATTATAAACATTTTGATTTGGCACCAATTCAGTCTTAAACCTTTTAATAGTGCCAATTTAGTCATATACTTTTGAATTGGTGCCAATTTAATCATAAATATTTTGATTTGATTTCAATTCAGTCTTTTCGATCAGTTTTGGCTAGATTTTGCTAATGTGGACACTAGTTTACTTACATGATACCATTAACGCTAATGTGAATAATTTTGAATAATATTTTAATAATTTTTAGATTTTTAATTTTCAATTTTTTTTCTAATTTTTTTTTCTTTTTTTCTCTCTCATTCCTTTCTACTTCCTCTTGTCAATAGCCAACTAGTAGCTATGAAGCACGAACACGTTCAAACGGCCTCCGTGTCATGTCGGACACTCAGACACATGTCAAACACGCAATCAACATGTGTCGGAAAATTTGGCACATAGTCAACACTTTTCAACAAGCTCCAACGTGCATGTCCGGAGGCTTGTAGGTAGGTCTATAGGTGTGAAGGGAAGAAGGTGATGGAGGGTGGAGGCAAGGGTGAGGGAGTGGACACAACGCCGCGAGTGACGATGAGGGAGGGTAGAGGAAGAGCAAAGACCAAGATGATTGAGAAGGCTACAACCATCGACTGCAACGCGAGACGGAGAACCGTAGTGCCACGATGGAGGGCTAGACGCAAGGCTACGACAACAAAGGGGAGAGAACGGAGGCGAGGCAACATCAAGCGATTATGATGAGGTGCCCGAGAGAGAGAAAAGATCAAGAGGTAGCGACCGAGAAGGAAGAGGAGAAGGCGACTGCTGGGGTTTTTGGGCTATTACTTTATTGATGTTGCTTTTTCAGTTTTAGGAAGAAGAGCAAGGAGAGGAGGCGACAACGATGGGGAAGAAACAATTTTCTTTTCTTTCTTGGAGAGAGGGGGAGGATGGAACCTCGTGCAAGGTGTGACTTCAATTTTGGGAAGTGACACGACAAGCGCGGGCGGTGGGTGGGGTGGGGGAAGAAAGCAAAGGGTGAAATAAATGGGTGGGACCCATTTAGCCAAAAAAAATACCGAATATTAAATAAATTTATTAATAAATGGTAAGGCTAAAGAAAATAGGTGAGTTAAAAGTTATTTTGAAAAATAGAAGCACTGTTAAATAATGATAAATTTGGATTACTGTAGAAAAATATAAATTTATTTTGACTCTAATCCCTCGTTAGTTATTTAGTTTATCAATAACTTTTGTTAAAGCCAAAAAATGTCTTTTCAATTTTTTATGAATAAATTTATTAATGTTATTAGTGTAGATTCATTATAAGCTCTTTTTTATTATTTATTTATTTATGAATTTGAATAGATTAATTAAAATATAATAATTTATCATGTATATAGAAAAATATTCATTTAAAATACAACGTGTCCCAACGTGTCGAATTATCTTTTTCTCGAGAAATGACGTATGTCGTGTCGTGTTGTGTCTCATATCACATGTCTATGTCAATGCTACTTAGGATGGTAGGTGATGGATGGCCCTTGCCTAGGCCAAGATAGCCTCATTGGGCATCGCCTGGGCGAATGTGAACCCCAGGAGGTCGCCCTAGCCTAGGTGAGGGCCTGCCTCACTGGATTTGGCTTATGTGAAGCCGACCCTAGCCTAGGTGAGGGCAACCTACTTGCTGGGCATCACCTTCGCATGGGCGACACTTGGCAAGGCTGCCCTGGCCTAGGCAAGGGCCAGCCTCACCAAAGTTGGCAAGGGAAGCCTTTGTCAAGGTTGCTCTCACCCAAGCTAAATTGGGTGAGGCTAGCCATCACCTGTCGACCGGCCACCACCTAAAGGAAGAAGAAGGAAGGAGAGAGAGAAAAAGAAAGAAATAAATAAATAAAAGTAATAAAAAATTGAAATTACTAAAATATTATTAAAAATTGTCAATGTCTCAAGGGTACCATGCAAGTCGGTGAAGTCCACATCAGCAAAATCTAGCCAAAATTAGCTGGAATAACTAAATTGGCATTAGGTTAAAAGATTTATGATTAAATTGATACAATTAAGTATTTTGAACTGAATTAGCACCAAGTCAAAGAGTTTAGGGCTAAACTAATATCATTAAAGGTTTAGGATTTGTCGCGATCTAACATTGAGTGAACTACCTAGGATTTGACTGATAGATTATTAAGCCTAAACCTAGCTCGAGTCCTCTTAAGCTCATACCAATTCATGAGTTAAGTTCAAGTTATTTAATATGCAAATGATTTTTAGCTAGGAATCGCCACTAATCTATTTCTTGGTGAGTTGATTAGAAAGCCAAGTAAAGTAACAGGAGAATTACTTCAATATACTTTCGGTACTTTTCCTCTTTTATTTTAAAAAAAATGTTTTGCAGGCAAGTTGCATTGATTTTAATTTACACCATAATATGTGAGGTGATTTTTACCAATATATATATATATATATATATATATATATATATGTGAGGTGATCGAGACGGGTTCACAACCAGTATTTAGCAATCAAAAATCAAAATGTTAAATAAATTGTGAAGAAATGAGAGAAATACTCATCTTGAAGCAATGAAAACATCTATAGTGTTAGTTAGAAAATCACATTAATAATCTAGATATTGTCGCAACCTAATTTTTGGTGTACCACATAAGGTTTGTCTAATGGATTGTTAAGCCTAGACTTAACTCAGCTCTCCCAAGCCCATACTAATTCGCGACTTAAGTTTAAATTTCTAAACATGCAAATGGATTTTATCTAGAGTCGCCACTAATCAGTTTATGGTAGGTCAATTAAACACCTAACTAAAATAATTGGAGAATTATTTTACTCCTATGAACTAGAGACTTTAGGTACGGGGACTTGGTTACACTAGACTTCTCTAATGCTCTTTCAGTGTCATTTCTTTTATTTTCAAGAATGTTCTTTGCGGGTAGCTTGGATTGATTTTAAATCTATTTTTCTAACATATAAGGTGATCATACGGTTGCACAAACCACCAATTTAACACCCAAGGAAAACAACTAAATAAATTACGAGACTTATCTTGTAGCAATGAAAACATCTGCGTGATTAGATTAAAATTCACATCATCAACCCTAGATATGATTTCTAATTGACATGCAATTTCTTTTTGTTTTCATTTAATTGATGAGAATCATGTTTTATGCAATGCAATATAACTAAATAATTTAATTCTAAAGACAGGTAATTTCTAATTAAACAGACCTAGCAACAATCACTAAATGATATACATTTCATGATCCTAATGTTATATGACACGCAATGACATTTTGTGTGTGTGTGTGTGTGTTTTTTTTTTTTTTTATGAAATTCGAAATTAGAAAAATGTGAAAATTATCTAGCTAAATTAAGATTCTATCCAACTTATATTAAGGATTAGGTCAGGCTAAACCCTAAATAAAACCGAGATATTATCTTAACTTAGCAATCTCTAACCCAAGATGCAATCTATATAAATCAATCTAAACTTATTTGCAATTTTATCCTAATGTGCGTGAGTGACGTACAAAGGATGCCCTAATTCTACATGACATATGCATGATGATTTTTTAATTAATTTAAAATATCAAATAATTAAACATGCAATTTAAGCTAATGAAACAAAAATCTAACATCATAAATTTATTTCTTTTTTATTTTATTTTTTATTTTGACAATTCATGATAAATAAAATGTTTAATCTAAATATGCAGATAACTCTAAAGCATGCAATATTCTAATCCAAACATATTTCAAGATAAATAAAGCAATCAAGACAAAACAGGCCATTCAAAATCACCAAATGTATCATACATTTTTCATATCAAGAGATAATATTTCGCTAATACGATCGATAAATTGATCTTAAACCTTAAAGATTAAGATATCAATTTTACTCCCGCTTGATTAATTATTTCATCTAAAGCCTTATAGATGAAATAAAAAACCCAAGTGCGGTTGTGAATCAGGTGGTATGTTAGAATTTCCAATTATGCATAAGTAAACAAGATATCAAAAACTAAAATAAGATAAAACAAATCTACTAAATAAACCTACCTAATAAAATAAATCAACCTAGTAAAATGAACCTACCTAAATTTGAATTTCCTCCAAAAAAATCCAGTCGGGATGGACCACGTCACGGCTTGTGGATGATGCTCGACAGGAGGGTGGCAGCGGCAACGGGCTTGAACCGCTACCAAATCGTCACAGGAGACTTCCCTAGCTTCGGATGGAGACCGGGGTTTGCTAGACGGCAAAATCGTTTGAGAGACTTTTGCTTTCCACGTGTGGATTATTCAAGAAGAAGACAATTTCCACCGCTTCGGCGCATCGCTCTCTAAATCCATTCATCACTTTTGCCTCTTGTTCTGTGTGAACGTGACCACGCATTAATTGACTTTTCCATAATTCTGTGCACGTCACCCTTGCTGCTATGTTGACTAAAGGTAATCTTGAACTAAGCCCAGAATTTCCTTCAAATAAAACAAACAATATTAGAGAAGATATGTGAGAGAATCTGCACTCGCCAATGGTGCCCCTGGTCACTGATGGAGAGCCTCCAACAAGGCTATGGCGGGTGGTGCAGGACTTGTTTGAAGCGTCGACGAAGAGCTTCGCAAGATTAGGCTGTCACGAGGTGCAACGATGAGTGCAACGGCGGGGCTCGTTGGACTGGTCTTGCTGGTGTCACTAGATGACCGCGGGACTGAAAGATCGTTGGAACTGCTGTTGGGTCTCGCTCGAAGGTCGGAAACCTGCAAGATATAACAAACACCAAAGCTTCGTGGGATCGATCTTGGTCATGCGGAAGTTACGGGTGTTGGTGGTGGTAGCCTTGCTTTTGTTGAACTGTTGAAAAAAACAAAGAAACGTCTCTCAGTCTCTCCCCCCCCTTTCGTCCGTAAAGAAATCCCCATGTTATCGTCTCTGTTTTATAGTGATTCCGATGCCCACTTCGTATGGCATTTTCCGAGCTTTCCATCTTTTGTCACATTAAATCAAAGCTATAAATCAGAGTACGATTTCGTAGTCTGCTCGATTTTGCTCAGATTTTTTCCATTTTGTAAAAATTATTGCCATTTATTCACTTGATTTTTAAATTGCTTCTGCATTTAACAAAATTCGAATATTCATCAGAATTTCAAACTTCCATATATAATCAATCAAATCAATTTCTCATTTTTTCCATTTTTCCATTTTATTTGTCTTGATGCAGTTTTTTTAGGGGTTAAAATTAATCCCTAATTTTTATGTAAAAAAAAAAAAACAATGATTAGGTCGTCAAAATTTAGGTGTCAACAGATATGATATCCAATTAGCATGCAGTTTCGCTCAAAAAAAAATTCTTATTTAAGTGTGTCGCGACCTCTTTTTTCCGGCGCCCGTGATCGGGTACAAACGCCTAAGGAGGCTAATGGCTCGGTTGAAATTGGTTAAGCCCGAGACTCTCCCAAGTCTACCAATTCACGACTTTAATAGTCCGAGTTTTTAACCCGTAAATCAATTTTTAAAATGGAGTCGCCACTAATCAATTTGGGGTGGGTTGATTAGAAACCCAAATGAAGTATCGGGAGAAATATTCACTCCGCTCAACCAGAGAAATTAGGATCGGGGACTTGATTACACTAGCTAATCACTAATGCCCTTCTCGGTACCTAATCTTGTTTAAACCCCGAGGCTTTTTGGATGTTCGAGGGATTTTCCATGCATTTTGGGAGGAAAACATTCTTTGAGTCATTTTCTAATTTTTGGACACAAAAGGATTTTTGGGTATTTTTTTTTTGGAAAAATACAAGTCTTTTTGGCATTTTCTGAATTTTTTTGGCTTTTTCATGAATTTTTGGCCTTTTTGGATTTTTGACATTTTTTGGAAAATATGAAATATTTTTTATTTTTTTATTTTTTTGGAAAATAAAATATTTTTTAAATATTTTCTGACATTTTTGCAAAATAAATTATTTTTTATTTTTTTCGATTTTTTGGAAAATAAAACATTTTTTAACATTTTTTAAATATTTTTTGAAAATAAAAAAATTTTGATTTTTTTTAATTTTTTGAAATAAAATATTATTTATTTATTTATTTAAAAATTTATTTTATATTAAAATAATATAAAAACCGACCCGGCCGGATCCGCGGGTTGGGTCCGACCTAGGCCGATCCGAATGAGGACTCGACTCGGATTTTTTTATCTTTTTATCTTTTTTTTAACCTTAATTAAAACGACGCCGTGGCCGGGTGTTTGGGGACCCTCGGCCCGGCCCGACTACCCACCCCACCTTCTTGCTCCACGACCCGGTTCCTTCGAACCCTACCCGACCCGGATCCAAACAGATGACCCGGCTCGCGGCCCGCTCCCCGGATTGCAAACCCTACTCGATTTTGCGGGTCCGGATGCGCTTCGCGACTCCCGGAAAATCGCAAACCATAGGGTTTGCGAATCCGCAGCGCCGAGGAAGAGACCGAAGGGAACGACGGCGACAATGGCCACAATGCGGTGACGGCGACGACAGTTGGAACCACAATGACGGCGACGGTTTTACCTTTTCTTGAACGAAGGCGAGGGCGTGACGACGGAGTTGATCTACAACGGTGGCAGCCACGGTGAGGGCGGATTGATCACGACGACCGTGGCGGACGACGATGGCGTCGATGGGTCCCGGGGATCGAGATCCGACCAGATCCGGCGCCGAGTTGCCTTCTCTCTCCCTCGGGCTCGCCCTTCGAGCTCCCGAAGTCTCGGGGACCCCTCCGAGCTCACCACACCACAGCCGGCCTGTAACTCGAGCTCCCCGAAGTCTCTCAAGGGATCCCAAGCTCCGGTGGCCTCTCCCTCTCTTTCTCTTTGTGCGTGTCTCTGTTTTTCGGTCTCCGTCCTCCTCCCTTCGTCGGGGATGAAGGGCCTATTTATAGGCGCGGGAGCGGCCGGTCGACGAGGCTTTGACCCGCCGGGCCGGACCGCCATCCCATCCGCCATCATCGCCTCCTCGGTCACGTCCCGTCGACGCCCCTACTCCTTTGCTCCGCACGCAACCTTCTCTCGCTCAAGCTTCTCCGACGTCGCGCTTGCCCGCGCGTGCTCCTCAGTGACGCGAGGAAGAAGACGACGCGGAGGGGGCCGGCTTGAGGCGACGATGGGCCGAAGGCCCACACGGGGAGGGGGCCGCCTTTCCGCTTTTTCTTTTGTTTTTTGTTTTTTTTTTTTGTTTTTTTGTTTTTTTTGTTTTTTTCTTGTTTTTATTGTTTTTTCGGTTTTTTATTTGCTTATTATTTCGAAAAAGACAAAATAAATAAAAAAATTAATTAATAAACATAATAAAAATTAAGGTGTCAACATTTGCCCCTCTTTGAAGGTGAGCTCGCAGAGGTTGCATTCAAAGACAAACTGATGCCTCAATTTTATCTATGCATGCGTAGCAAATTATATTTTATTTGGGGCCTATTATTCTATGTGGAAAAAGAGTAATATAACTTTACATATACTAAGACAGAGATAAGAAGATACCCGTAGTTACTTACGGAGTGAGTGCGATAGGGTGTAAACCCCGAGTTTGGCAAGTATCAAGGTGTCATCTTACCCGGTGATATGAGGAGGTTGCTTTTCCAGGACCCGAACTATTCTTCGGTTGCCTGTTAAAACAATCAATGATTTGTCTAGGACCCGAACCTTTCTTCGGTTGCCTCGACGGGAAATTGCTCCTCCAGACCCGAACCATTCTTCGAGTCACCTGTTTGGAGCAATCAAGTGGTTTGTCACGGACCCAAACCATTCTTCGATCACCGTGACGGGAAATTGCTTCTCCATAACCCAAACCATTCTTCGGTCGCCTGTTAAAACAATTAGTGATTTGTCTAGGACCCGAACCTTTCTTCGGTCGCCTCGACGGGAGATTGCTCCTCCGGGACCCGAACCATTCTTCGGTCGCCCGTTGGAGTAATCGGTGGTTTGTCTCGGACCCGAACCATTCTTCGGTTGCCGTGACGGGAAATTGCTTCTCCGGGACCCGAACCATTCTTCGGTCGCCTGTTAAAATAATTAGTGATTTGTCTAGGACCCGAACCTTTCTTCGGTCGCCTCGACGGGAGATTGCTCCTCCAGACCCGAACCATTCTTCGGTCGCCGTTGGAGTAATCGGTGGTTTGTCTCGGACCTAAACCATTCTTCGGTTGCCGTGACGGGAAATTGCTTCTCCAGGACCCGAACCATTCTTCGGTCGCCTGTTAAAACAATCAATGATTTGTTTAGGACCCGAACCTTTCTTCGGTCGCCTTGACGGGAGATGCACCGACCTTTCTCGTGGCATCTCATTTGTGGGTGTCTAATTTGTCAAAGACAACAGCTTGGTACCCGACTTTTCTTGGGAGGATGCGCTGACCTTTCTCAAGGCATCGATTTTGGAAGATATCCGAACATTCACGGGCATATCAAAGAGTACATGGATATTCACAAGTACTAACCTGAAGGATATTTAGCCCTTTTGTGCATCGAAATGGGTATTTGGCTAACCATAGGCATTGAAGGGGTACTTGGATAATCATGTATAAATTCTTGGGGGATACTTGGACATTCACAAGTATCGAAGGGGTACTTGATAATTGGAAACATTTGAGGCCATACCTTGGATATTTGTGAAGGTGTCCCACCTCCCGGCAATTGGGAAATATCGAGGGCATTCCCGGGATATTGGTGAAGGTCTTTCACCTCCGGTAGTTGGGAATATTAAGGATGTACCTCGCATATTCGTGAAGGTCTCTCACCTCCTGGTAAATGGGAATATCGAGGGCGTGCCCCGCATATTCGTGAAGGTCTCTCGCCTCCTAGTAAATGGGAATATCGAGGGCGTGCCCCGCATATTCGTGAAGGCCTCTCGCCTCCCGGTAAATGGGAATATCGAGGGCGTGCCCGCATATTCGTGAAGGCCCTCGCCTCCTGGAAAATGGGAATATAGAGGGCGTGCCCCGCATATTCGTGAAGGTCTCTCGCCTCGGTAAATGGGAATATCGAGGGCGTACCCGCATATTCGTGAAGGTCTCTCGCCTCGGTAAATAGGAATATTGAGGGCGTGCCCTGCATATTTGTGAAGGTCTCTCACCTCCTGGTAGTTGGGAATATCAAGGACGTACCTGAGATATTCGTGAAGGTCTCTTACCTCCTGGTAATTGGGAATATCGAGGGCGTACCTGGGATATTCGTGAAGGTCTCTCACCTCCTGGTAATTGGGAATATTGAGGACGTGTCTCGCATATTCATGAAGGTTTCTCACCTCCTGGTAAATGGGAATATCGAGGGCGTGCCCCACATATTCGTGAAGGTTTCTCACCTCCTGGTAAATGGGAATATCGAGGGCGTGCCCCACATATTCGTGAAGATTTCTCACCTCCTGGTAAATGGGAATATCGAGGGCGTGCCCCGCATATTCGTGAAGGTCTCTCACCTCCCCGGTAATTATAAACTTGACTGTGGTATGAGGCTTACTTGGATTGCTGCAAGCACTTAAAGAGGTGGGACACCTGGATAGCCACAGGTGTACAAAGCACTGGAATACAAGTATTTAGCGATATGATCTGGGACCACTCAAGCTGGCCCAAGTGCTAGAAAACATACCTGGACGGTGGTGCCAAGCAAAGCAATGGAATGCTTGGCCAGCTGCTATATTATTTAGGGACAACTCGGGCAGGCGAGTGTCATGAAGAGGAAGTACCCGGGATAACGATGGGTACTTGACGATATGGGGATACCTAAACAACAGTAGGTATTCAATAATAAATGGATATTTGGTCAATCACAAGCATCAATACTGGGGACAACTCGAACAGGTCGAGTGTCGGGAAAATGGAGTATCTGAACAGTGGCCGGTACTCAAAGACAAAGGGGATATTTAGACAATTGCAAGCACCCAAACTCAAGGGACGACTCGAATAGGTCGAGTGTCAAGAAGAGAGTATGCTATTTGCACAATATGCACACATGATTGTATACGCTATGAGTTCAAATGAGATTCATGCATGATAATTTTGTCGTTTCGTATCATTCGAATTCCATTGGGGGAGATTTTGAAAGACAATATTTATTTGGAATATAGATGCTTTGAGCATGCCGGATGAGGGACTTTCGTCTGAAAGGACTTTTCACTCACTCTCACGGAGAAGGCTATCCCGACCATTGATGCAGGATTTATAAAGACCACACTATCTCACTGTCATCATGTCAGCAGGGGTCCGAGTATTCTCGCAAACGGTACGACTTTACCAATGTGAGAGGTCTTTGTTGAAATTGTGATGAGGACTTGGTCAATGGCTCATCAAAGGGGACCCTCAAGGTCAAGGCTTATGAACAGGGTGCCGTACGATCGTCTCCGGGTTTGTAAGTCAAGAATCCTGCGAAAAGAGATAGAGTAATCTTGCTCGTACTTCTTCGAGCGAGATTTATAGACATATGAAATCTTACGTTAATTGAAGTGCCCCTAGTCTAAAGAGATTTACAATGGGACGCAACGTAGATTTGACTCATGTGTAAAAGGGTGAGAGCTGGTGATTGGCTTTGGCATTTGTCACCGGTCTTTCTTCTCACGGTCCAATGCAGGTTCTAAATGACCGTGTTTCTGTTTGGGGCATCGGCCTTGCTTTTACCGCACACCGCTTTTTTGTGCCTCTATTTCTCATCTCAATTTTTCATTCATGGGCATTGACCTTGCTTTTACCAGGTACACTGCTTTTTTTTTACGCCCAGCTTTTTGTTCTTGTTGCTTGAGGAACTGATCTTGACAAGTTCAAGCAAATGCTTTTGCTAGACTATGGAGTATTCATCTTTTGTTGGTACTTCTGATTATGCTGCTCAAACAACAGTGGCCTCTGCTTTGCCTCCATGTGAGGGTGAATTTACAGACTCAATTTGTACAATGGATACAAGTGCATAAATAAAGAATTGCTCTTCATAACTCTAGGGCACTTAAATTAACGCAAGTGTTCATATGTAATAAAGACACTCAAAGATTGATGCAAGTGCAAGCAAGAAAAATTTCTATCCCCTTTCTCACCTTGTGATGTCGATTTGCTTTTGACTTGCCCCAGTGTGGGGTGGTTCTTTGTCGGGAGTATAGTAGAAATTTGTCGGTGTATGGGGTCAAAGTGAGCGATGGAGTGCCTCTCACCTGCTTTGATCATCATACTATTCGCGAGAGAACTCTTTACCCTATAGTCATGGAATTTTCTGCACTCATCTCACAAGTGTATAGATGGGGGATTGTGTGTAGGATATGGCTTGCCGCCATCATTCCGACGTGCCTCATCCAACATGCTCAATCAATCTTGTATTCTTCAATTAGCTGTCTATTCTAATAATTCTCAATGGAATCAATGATTTAGATAGACAAAATTATCATGCAGAATTCACCTAGAAAAATGCATGCAAAGTGTATGATGTGATGGAGTTTGTACTCTTAAAATGAAGGAATGGCTTTTTACTCAAGAAGAATTTATTAACAGCTTTTAGGGGTGTTTACTCGGTATTCACAAATGCGTTGAAATTTGAACATTTAAAAGAGTTATTTACAAAAGGTTATTCACAAATGGGTGTCGATGGATGTCCCCGTTGATTAAGGATATGACACGTGAATAATCAGCTAAAGGTTGAGAATTTGATCGGGTGTCTCGCTCTTGTCCCGGGTTTGGATCACTTGGTTTGCCCCATTTAACCATTAAGCCTGGCCCTTGACTCCCAATGCTTCCTGTCAATATAAGTTCAGAGAGTGAGTGTTAGAAATGACACAAAGTTGCATTTCCCCAGAGTTTACATGAGCTGGCTTCTGGGATACTTGAATGTTGATGATAGTCTCTTTGCAGTTCCATGCTTCTTTCGACCGGCCTTTCTTACTTGTGGCCATGTGGGCGTGATTGCTAGTTGTTGATTCACTTTCAACGCCTTCCTTTTGTGGAACTTCCCTTCGTCTTTGATTAGCAGCATTGGGCAAAGTCATGTATCTCAGGCTTCTATGGAATTTGAGATGGAGAACAAAACTTCCGCCTTTCCAATAGCAATTGCTTCTTGCAAGGGCATGCGCTTGGAACGAGAAGTGAGGTTTCCGGATTCTAAGATTGGGACGATGGAAGGTTCCTTCTAACCAGGCTGGCTCCGAATGACGCATCTTTTACACCAAGCTAGGCGAAATTGACATGGATGACTCTTATGCGTCCGCATTTTGGGTAATGTCGATTTGCTCAAGCTATGCCATCGAGCTTGCTACTTGATTTTCGACATTTCCTTAAATGCTGGTGATTACCATTCATTTTTCTCCAAATACACGATTTTCATGACGGTGTAAATACATCACTCATATATAAAAGGTGCATAGTCATTTTCAATATGATAGAGAAGTGTTTGGCAATGCCGGACAATGAACATCATTCAAGGGTAGTACTTTTTTAAAGATCGTAATTAACTAGTTTAGAAAACTCTTGCCCATCCATCTCAGTTAGGATCAAGGCTCCTCCGGGGAGTATCTTCTTTATTACATAAGGACCCTTGCAATTTGGGGCGAACTTGCCTCCAGGCTCCGGAAAGATTGGCAGCATCTTTCTCAAGACTAGCTCATCTACCTCGAAGTGCCTGGGTCGCACATTTTGATTAAATAATCGAGCTACCTTCTGCTGATAACACTGACCGTGACAGAGGGCTTTCAGTCGCTTTTCATCGATCATGTTCAGCTGCTCGAGCCTTTGTTGTGTCCATTCCTCCTTAGATAATCCAGCCTGGGATAAAATTCGTAGGGAAGGGATTTCTACTTCCACGGGTAAAATTGCCTCCATACCGTAAACCGGGGAAAAAGGGGTTGCCCTAAAGAGAAGTTCGAATCAAAGTTCGATATGCCGTTAGTGCGAAGGGTAGCCTCGTGCCAATCGCGGTAATTTTCAGCCGTCCGGCTAAGATTCTCTTGATGTTCTTGTTGGCGGCCTCTACAGCCCCATTCATTTGCGAGCGATAAGGGGATGAGTTCAGATGCTGGATCTTGAACTTAGAAAATAATTGATCAATCAGCTTGTTGTTCAGATTTGTCCCGTTGTCGGTGATGATGGAATCTCGGCACGCCATATTGGGCGATTATGTCACGTTTGATAAACTTCATAACATTCTCGTGCAGTTACACTTGCATATGATGTGGCCTCGATCCATTTCGAAAAGTAATCAATTGCAACCAAGATGAACCGATGCCCATTTGACGCATTTGGGTTAATTGGGCCGATTACATCGATGCCCCACATTGAAAATGGCCATGGCTCAGATAACTGATGCAGTTCAGTTGGAGGGACATTTATCTTATCCCCATGAATTTGACAACGATGACAACTTCGTACATGCCGAGCGTAATCATTCTCTAAGGGGAGCCGTAACAACCTGGGTCTCATTATCTTCTTGGCCAACATACGTCCATTCATGTGAGGGCCACATACTCCCTCATGTATTTCTTGCATTATTCGTGTGGCTTCGCCGCATCCACACATCTTAGTAGGACCGAGTCATACGATCTTTTGTATAGATTTTCACCGCCGACGAAAAACTTTGAAGCCATTTTCATTAGGAATTTTCGATCGAGGGAGTGCTTTGTCAGTGGAACTCCCGCTTCGGACATATTTCATGATGTCGTAATACTGGGGTCTCCCGTTGGGCTCTTCAGTTATGGCCATGCAGTAGGCCTGTCTTGCCAGGACTTCGATTTTTAAAGGCTCAACTTCTAACCCTCTCGTTGCTTGCAACATAGATGATAGTGTTGCTAGTGCATCAGCGAACTGATTATGAATTCTAGGTAGGTATTCAAATGAGATGTCTTGGAATTTTCTCGCCAACTTTTCTAAGTAACCATGATAAGGCACAAGTTTAGCGTCTTTAGTCTTCCATTCGCCCAATGTCTAGAGGATTATTAAGGTAGAATCACCGAACACCTTTAGCTTCGTCACTCCCATTTCAATAGCCGCTTGCAGGCCGAGGATGCATGCTTCATACTCGGCTATATTGTTTTTTTTTTTTTTTTTTTTTTTTGATGACCCAGGGAACCTCCGAACGCCGCTTCACGGGGAGAGTAAACCCGGGAGCGCCGGGGCCCCCACCGCCGACCCCCAAGCGCGGGTAAGACGCGCGTTATGCATTGAAGCATCGCTTCCACGGAGGTTCGAACCCTTCCCCCTGCGTTTGGGGTACCAAGCCCTAAACAACGCTTCCACCGCGGGCGGTGGTTACTCGGCTATATTGTTGGTACATGGAAACATCAATTTTGCAGCCACAGGATAATGCTGTCCATTTGGGGATATCAAGACTGCCCCAGTGCCGAAGCTTGACAAATTTACAGCTCCGTCGAAGAACATATTCCACGTGTCTTCTTATACTGCGAAAATTCGATCGTCCGAGGGATTATCTTTGCATACTTCTTTAGGATAGTCTGCTAACATATCGGCAATCACCCGCCCTTTAACTGATTTTTGAGACATCGCTTGAATGTCGAATTCCGAGATCAAGATTTGCCATTTGGCCAATTTTCCTACCAATGCTAGGCGACTGAGCAAATACTTAATCGGATCACTTTCGGTTACGAGGAAAGTCTGGTAATGTAAGGTATACTGTCGGAGTCTATGCAACACCCATACTAATGCGGCGCATGTTTTTTCTGATTTGGAGTAGCTTTGCTCTGATGTGGTGAACTTTTTGCTCAAATAGTAGATGGCTCGCTCCTTCTGGTCATGGGGGTCCTTTTGTGCCAACATTGCACCTAAGGACTCATTGTTTATTGTAAGGTAGAGAATTAAAGGGTGCCCCGGGACTGGAGGTACTAGAATCGGGGGCTTCATCAAGTATTGCTTTAGGTCTTCAAATGCCAGTCAGCAATCATCATCCCATTTAATTTGTGCGTCTTTCCTGAGAAGTCTAAAGAAGGGCTTTGCAGTTTCAGAAGGCTGAGAAATGAATCGAGTAATGTAATTTAATCTCCCCAGGAGGCTCCGGACTTCTTTTACAGTCGAGGGAGGAGGCATCTCAAATATCGCCTTGGTTTTTGATGGATCTATTTCTATCCCTTTACAGCTCACAATGAATCCAAGTAATTTGCCAGAAGTTGCCCCAAACACACATTTTGCTGGATTCAAGCGCAACTTAAACTGGCGAAGTCGCTCAAATAGTTTCTCCAGGGTCTTCACATGGTTTTCTCCATGTCTGGTTTTAGCGATCATGTCATCGACATATACTTCAATTTCTTTGTGTATCATGTCATGGAAAAGGGTGACCATGGCTCGCTGGTAAGTTGCTCTAGCATTTTTCAGGCCAAAAGGCATGACCTTATAATGGAAAGTGTCCCATGGAGTAATGAACGCCATTTTTTCCTTGTCTTCCTCCTTCATCTTTATTTGGTTGTATCCCGAGAATCCATCCATAAAAGAGAATAGTTTGAACCCTGCAGTACTATCTACCAGAACGTTTATGTGGGGTAATGGGAAGTCATATTTCGGGCTTGCTTTGTTTAAGTCACGATAGTCGACACAAACACGTATTCGACCATCCTTCTTCTTCACCGGCACAATATTTGCTACCCAGTTAGGGTATCGCGAGACTTCGAGGAAACCCACTTCGAGGAGTTTCATTACCTCTTCTTCAATCTTTGTTGACAATTCCGGCTTGGTTCTTCTTAGCCGCTACTTCTTGGGGGCTATATCAGGGTTGGTTGGCAAACTATGCTCCACGATCATTGGATCAAGGCCTGGCATATCCGCGTATGACCATGCGAAGACGTCTTGATATCTTTTTAAAAGAGCAATCAGGTTTGTAGCTTCTTCTTCAGGAAGGTTGGCGCCAATCTTTATCTCTCTTGGACCTTTTGTGCTGCCTAAATTGACAGTGATGGTGTCTTCAATGGTAGAGGGCTTTGTTTCTTCATGACGCTCCCGGTGTCGTTGAATTTCATCGGAATTATCAAAGTCATCATCTCGAGCTATCGAATTACTATCATGGCTATCCACGATGTTGGTTTGGACCGCTCCCACACCCTTGCCTACCGCTAGATTATTCATGTGCCATAGAGTAGATAGGCTAAGAGGACAAATAAGGTTAGTAGTATGCATGCTCCTTTTTTGGAAATGTGATAAATTGCTCTTGAAGATTTAGGATAAGGAAACGTGAGGAGACCCGGGCCTCAGATTTCTTCTTTCATTTGATGGCTGGCTATCATCAACGGGTCGGTTTGGTGTGTCTCCTCATGCCCTCAAAATGTTTTCATCTTTATTTATTAGTAGACGGATTTACGAAGTGATTTCAAAAATGGTTCCCCGGGTGGAACAGATGCTGAAAACAAAACAAGCCAAACTCTTAAAATATGTACAGTGCTCCCACGTAAGGGAGTATGCAAAGGAAATAAAAATGATTCTACTCGAGCGGGTCTGCACCCATTTCCCCTGGCGGTCCCTCATTGATAGCGCCCACGAAGAAGTCTTCATACCAGCTGCCAGCCTTGTCTCCCTGTGCTTGCGGCTTTGCAGATTCCAGATCATCCATGCCTTCCCATCCATCAGGGACGATGTGGCGATGATGATCATAGAAACTTTGGGGGATTGAATAATTGACATAGTAGTCAAATTTACCACTTGGCTGACCCAAAGTGTCCATGATCATCTCTCCTCTACGTGCTTCCTTAGCATGCTCAGGGAACATGGTACGAGTGCTGGGTACCACGAGGAGGTGATTTTGGCCAAAACACAGCCACGGAGAGCGGAACGTGAATACCCCAAAGATCTAAAAGATCCCGAACCTTGTCTTTCAGGATGGTACAGCCATCTAACGAGTGTCCTAATTCTCCCGAATGATAATCACATTGCTTGGATGGATCATAATCAAGGAAGTACTCGGGAGTAGGATGACTCAGTTCCTTGGTGATTAGCCCTTGCTCTAGAAGGACGGGAAAAACGATGGTCATCGATTTAGGAATAGGCGAATATTGCCTCATGCTTTTTAAGGACTGAGATAGCCGGACCCCTTGCCAGATCGCATCAATAGGGTCTTCTTTATTTAGGAAGAGGCGAATATTGCCTCATGCTTCAATAGGTTGACGGATGCCCCGGCCTTCCTTACCAAGTCCTTGTCTGGAATGAAACCGTGTCCAACCATGATTTTTCCTACCATGATCGCAGCACTTGATACTTCGGGGACAAGGGGCAAGGTCCCTCGAGTTTCGTGTACAGTAGACACGAGCTCGAACAATTGATAGCTAGCTTCATTCTTGTCACCGGGCTCAACATAGGGAATAGCTGTCTCGTGGTAGATGCGATGGTCTTCTTCTCCTCGGACTGTGATTAGCTTTCCTCCAACCACGAACTTCACACTTTGGTGGAGGCTTGAAGGTACTGCTCCTGCGACATAGATCCATGGGCGCCCTAAGAGGAAATTGAACGCAGTGGAGATATCCATTACTTGGAACAAAATTTTGAATACGGTTGGGCCAATTTGAACGCCGAGCTCAATCTCTCCTACTGTTTCCTTCTTTGTTCCATCAAATGCTCAAACAGAAGTCTTGGGTACTTGGATCTGTGATCTATCTATTTGAAGACGACAGAGTGTCGCTAGTGGACATATGTTAAGAGCAGATCCATTGTCAATCAGCACTCGAGCAACGTGAGATGCGTTGCATTTGACTGATATGTAGAGGCCTTTGGTGTGTCCTCTACCCTCCTCAAGGATTTCTTCATCAAAGAATGCCATTTGATCCTTCAGTAGGATGGTGCTAACAAATTCCTCGAGTTTGTCATGTTCAATTGTTTCAGGGACATGTACCTCGCTTAATACCTTCATAAGGGATTTTTGGTGCTTGACAGATGTCTGAAGCAATTCCAGCAGAGAGATCTGTGCTGGTAATTTTCGTAATTGCTCTACCACATTGTATTCGCTAGCCTTAACTACAGCCAAAAACTCCTTGGCTTCTTCGTTGGTGACGGGCTTAGCAGACTGCGTATTTGCGTGAGCATAGGTTTGCCCAAATCTCGTGACTAAACCCACATCAAGGTCATAAGACCATGGTACCACATTGTTACGCTCATATTTGTAAGGTTGGGGGATTTTAATGATTATAGCTACTTCCGCTATCGATGCTTCGATTATATCCTCTGGTGGGGTGGAATCTTTCTTCGTTTCTACATTTAGCGCGGCACATTCCTCATCCCAGTTGATGAGGACTTGCGATATAGTGGAAACTATGCTGGTGTGACCAACATGCATGATTACTCCGGCTTCTATCATTCTTGATACCCTTGCTTTCATTGTCGCAAAAGGTGGTATTTCGTCATTGGAATAATACCCGGTTTTCACTAGCCCTCGATAGATGTCAACAATAGGGGTACAAACATTTTTGATTTGACTAGCTTCATAACCGAATATCGCATTTACTTTGTCAGCATGATCAGGGAGCGGATTGCTTTGGACATTTGGCTTCGTCATCTGGAATGAGAAGGCTTTAGTATCCAAAGCAGGTTCTGGATCCGATGTTTAAGGATGAAGCAATCATCAGTTGAATGGCCTACTTCTCCCATGTGATAATCGCATTTTTTGGACGGGTCGTAGCTGGCGAAGCTTTCAGCATTGGGTCATCTCGGCTCAATCGAGAGGAGATTCTTGTTCCGGAGGATTGCCAAAACCTGGGAAGGAGATCCAGGAAGCAGAGTGAATTGTCTTCGGTTGTTGTAGCGTTGAGGCCGACGAATATTGGTTTGTTGTTGGCTTGTGCTTGTCTCGAATAGTTGGGAGGTGACCGGTATTTGCGGTGTAGGTGGCATTGACATCGCTCAGGGGCTCTTTATCCTTTTTCATGCTGAATCTTCTGCCGACAGGTGTAGGCTCGGTGAACCAGCCATCTCTTAACCCTATCTCTATCTACTCTCCCACTGGAATGAGTTGATTGAATGATTCAGCAATCGTAGTCACCATCCGGTTGCGGTATTCATAGGGGAGGGTTTTGATGAACATTTTTCTTAATTCAAAGTCAGTCGGTTCGGGACTAATCTGGGCGGCGAGATTCCTCCACCTGATAGCATATTCTTTGAAAGATTCCTGCTTCTTCTTTTCCGTGCGATCGAGATCCTCACGAGAAGGGGTAATGTCCATTATGAATTTGTACTGCTTGAGGAATGCCTCACTTGCTTCACTCCATGTTTCGATGAGGTTTATGTTTTTCTTGATGTACCACCTCAAAGCAGGACCTACTAGGCTTGACTGGAACAATTGGATCATTAAAGGCACATTATTAACGTATTGGGTCATTCGAACCAAGTACATTTGCAAATGAGCCCTTGGGCAGGTTGTGCCATCGTATTTCTCAAATTCAGGCATCTTAAACTTTTCGGGCATTTTGACTTTGGAGTAGATGGAGAGGTCTGTTGGAATAGGATCCTGTAGGCCTTGCAGTTGCTTTAGCCTTTCTTCAAGCTTTTCCAGACGCTTATCATGCTCGGTTTTAGCCAAAATGTTGGGTTTTACTTTCTCAACCATGATTTGGTGTGCGTCGTCCTCCAATTCAGGCATGCTATCATCGGTTTCTCTTCCTTGTTCTCCTCGGGTGGATGATTGCGGTAATACTACTTCGATTGAGGCTGGGGTAGGAGTCAATTTGCCCTGAAGGGAATCTACTTGCTTTGAGAGTTGTTGAAGCACATTGAAGATCTGCTTCAATTCTCTTTCCATGATCTCGACACGGCTTGGTACATTTTCTACAGCCATCTAAGCTTTTGGATTTGGTGAATGTGGCTATGTTGTGATTACCTGCTAACACAGGAAATGGAGAAAACGTAAATAAAGGAAACACATGGAACATTGGCTCATGGCAAGGGTCGAGTCATTCTTATTTATTAACAAGAGATTTATACAATGCCAAAAGGATTTTTGACACAAGTCAGGACGACCCTAGACATTCACATTAAAACACACATCAAAAAGCCACGACGCCCATTTTTATATGCGATGGGAACTCTTGATCTTGCGACGTCGTTTGCTCTTTTGAGATAACTTTGATATGCGCCTCTTGCTGGTCTCCAAACTTTCTTCAAGAGACTTGATCATTTCCTGCTTGGTAAGTTTGCTGCTTACATCAGGGATTATCAGCCGCAACTTCTCAGGAATCCCATGGTTGAGGATGTAAAAGGTGGATGCATGATGGGCTTTTTCCTGTCTCTTCAATCTTCTGGGTACGATAATCCTCTCCGGGTGGCATCTATCCCATGCATTCTAAATTATGTTGATTTCCTCTAAATAGTCATAACCGGTGGGGTTGAAAGAAACCCGAAATAGTCCTGTCTTGAGTGGTGGCGGGACTTCTTGAAGGATCTCAGTCGGCGAGCTACCCTATATGGATAGTATGAGGTAGCTCCAGGAGAGGCCCAGAAGTGGGATGGGATCGTAATAATCAAGCGAAACGTGCCTCGCTTGCAAGGAACCACTTAGTTCGCCATATGAATGTCTCTGGGACTCGGGTTTTTTAATAAGTTAATCCATCGAGAATATTCTTCATTGGGAGAATATTTCTCCAAGCTTTGGAACTTTAGCAAAGGGGTGCTTGAACTCATTGATTTCAAATATTTGCATGAGGTGCCCAAATCCTTTGATATGGGAAAAGAACCACATTTGTAAAATTTCTAGGCAGCTCTCATGATCTTTTCTTTTGATCTTTGAAACGATTAAGGGATAAAAATGTTTCGGCTAAAACCATGTTTACATATCCCGCTCCAAAAGTGATTTGATTTATTATCCCCACGATTGAAGGATTTATGGCATTCTTTCTATGGGGAAAGATAATAAATCCAAAGACGCCAAAAGGAAGATCTTGGTTTTTTGGGACATTGACTGTTTTTCAAAGCATTCGATTAAGGATGATAGCGGGAAAGCATTGTTGTTAGTTCTAACAATTTCTCTTACTCAATGATTTTTTAAAAAACGTGATAGACTGACTATGGGGTCAATGCCAATTTGTGGCTTAGCAAGCTCCGCTCCCAGGGGCATTCCTATGGCGAGACTGTATTCCTCCAAAGTGGGAGTCAGTTCAAATTTGCCAAACACGAAAGTGGATGTTTCCGGACACCAGAAATGTGGCAAGGCTTGCATGATCCCGAGTGAATATTGATTTGGAGCGGTGGGAGGAGATGACCAATCCTCATTTTGACATGCTCTTGGCCGAGCTGATCTAACTGATTCCACCACCTGAGGAGTTCTTTCTTTGGGGCAGGAATGAACTTGATATCGATCCTTCCCATCGCATTAAAAAAAGAGGCTACACAACCTGACCCTATTTTGCCATGAGCCATAAAAGATTAAGTGAAAGTAAATAAATTACTTCGCTTCTAAATAAAATGGCAAGGGCAAAGACATACGATGGGATGTGCAGCTCGATTTCTAACTCGAAGGCTTGATGAGATTAAAAGGGTATCTCCCGTCGCAGTCTCGCGTTAGAAGATACCCCTTAACCTCGGTTAAGAAATTCGGGAAAAGAAAGGCAACCTCTACATCGCAGTCTCGCGTTCAAGGTCGTATCTTTCTTAACACCATCCTAAAAATCCTATGGCGGCCCAGTCCGACGGTAGGGTTGTGTGTGCCATGTGTAGTGTCTAAAACAGAAAAGCATGCGAACAGTTTATAATCACAAGATAATCTATTTTAAGCGAAATTAAAATAATTTTCTAAACTACTGACCTGTATAAAGAAAAAAAAAATAAGTCAGTAAAGAATTTAAACAAGACAAAAATGGCCTAAGTCCTCAAAGTCCCCAGCGGAGTCGCCAAGCTGTCGCGACCTCTTTTTTCCAACGCCCGTGATCGGGTACAAACGCCTAAGGAGGCTAATGGCTCGGCTGAAATTGGTTAAGCCCGGACTCTCCCAAGTCCACCAATTCACGACTTTAATAGTCCGAGTTTTTAAACCGTAAATCAATTTTTAAAATGGAGTCGCCACTAATCAATTTGGGGTGGGTTGATTAAAACCCAAGTGAAGTATCGTGGAGAAATATTCACTCTGCGCAACTGAGAGAAATTAGGATCGGGGACTTGATTACACTAGCTAATCACTAATGCCCTTTCGGTACCTAATCTTGTTTAAACCCTAAGGCTTTTTGGATGTTCGAGGGATTTTCCATGCATTTTTGGGAGGAAAAACATTCTTTGAGTCATTTTCTAATTTTTGGACACAAAAGGAATTTTGGGTATTCTTTTTTGGAAAAATACAAGTCTTTTTGGCATTTTCTGAATTTTTTTGGCTTTTTCATGAATTTTTGGCCTTTTTTTGGATTTTTGACACTTTTTGGAAAATATAAAAATTTTTTTCGGAAAATAAAATATTTTTTAAATATTTTCTGACATTTTTGGAAAATAAATTATTTTTTATTTTTTCAATTTTTGGAAAATAAAACATTTTTTAAATTTTTTTAAAATAAAACATTTTTTATTTTTTTTTTATTTTTTGAAATAAAATATTATTTATTTATTTATTTAAAAATTTATTTTATATTAAAATAATATAAAACCGACCTTGGTCGGATCCGCGGTTGGGTCCAACCTGGGCTAGCGATCCGAATGAGGACGGGCCGCGTTGCGGGCCCGACTGGATTTTTTTATCTTTTTATCTTTTTTTAACCTTAATTAAAACGACGCCGTGGCCGGGCGTTTGGGGACGCCCGCCCGGCCCGACTACCCGCCCCACCTTCTTGCTCCATGACCCAGTTCCTCCAGGAACCCTACCCGACCCGGATCCGGCGCATGACCCGGCCGCGGCCCCCGGATCGCAAACCCTACCCGATTTTCCAGGTCCGGATGCGCCGCGACCCGGAAAATCGCAAACCCTAGGGTTTGCGAATCCGCGGCGCCGAGGAAGAGATCAAGGGATCCGACGGCGACAATGGCCACGGCGGTGACGGCGTCGGCAGTTGGAACCACAACGACGGCGACGGTTTTTACCTTTTCTTGAACGGAGGCAAGAGCGGCGACGACAGGAGTTGATCTACAACAGTGGTAGCCACGGCGAGGGCAGATTGATCACGACGATCGCTGGGCGGACGACAACATCGTCGGTGGGTCCCGGGACAGTCGGATCCGACCGCATCCGGCGCCGAGTTGCCTTCTCTCTCCCTCGGGCTCGCCCTTCGAGCTCCCCGAAGTCTCTCGGGGACCCCTCTGAGCTCACCACACCATAGCCGGCCAGAACTCGAGCTCCCTGAAGTCTCTCAAGGGATCCCAAGCTCCGGTGGCCTCTCCCTCTCTTTCTCTCCGTGCGTGTCTCTATTTTTCGATCTCCGTCCTCCTCCCTTCGTCGAGGATGAAGGGCCTATTTATAGGCGCGGGAGCGGCCGGTCGGCGAGGCTTCGACCCGCCGGCTGGACCGCCATCCCATCCGCCATCATCGTCTCCTCCAGCCACGTCCCGTCAACACCCCTGCTCCTTTGCTCCGAACGCAACCTTCTCTACTCAAGCTTCTCCGGCGTCGCGCTTGCCCGCGCGTGCTCCTCAATGACGCGAGGAAGAAGACGACGCGGAGGGGGCCGAGCTTGAGGCGACGATGGGCCGAAGGCCCACGCGGGGAGGGGGGCTGCCTTTCCGCTTTCACTTTTCTTTTGTTTTTTTCTTGTTTTTATTGTTTTTTCAGTTTTTTTATTTGCTTATTATTTCGAAAAAGACAAAATAAATAAAAAATTAATTAATAAACATAATAAAAATTGAGGTGTCAACAAAGTGAAACTTAGTCTACATGGAATGCAATGCAATGCAATGACACACCAAAATACCTAACTAAAATGAAATGAAACATGCCAACTGTTATGCAAACTATATGACACGTCATTAATTATTTAACATAATCTAATGACATGAAAATATTAAATACAACTATCCTAATAACACACTTCAATAATCCTAAACATGCATTGACTAGATGATGTAGAATGGATGGCCTAATTCTAAGTGGCACAAGCATGATATTTTTTATGTTTTTTAATAAAATTCGAAATTAAAAATACCCAATAATTGAACATGCAATTTGAATTAATGAAAGAAAATTTAACATCCTAAATTAATATTTTTGGTGTTTTTATTTCAAAAATTTGGAATAAATAAATTGCCTAATCTTGAAACAAAAAATATATCACTCCATATTTAATCCATGCCAACCGACTATGCCTTAACACACCTTCCTTTTATCTCTCTATCTTTATTTTTCTATATATTGCATGACTATACGAAACGTCAATCATCGTATCATTTTTCATTCCTTTTTGTTGGCCAAATTTTCCTCATTTGCTCTTGAACAAATATTGTAAAAATAATATAAATCTTTTTTTCTGAAATATATACTCATCTTTTAACTCGTCATTCCTCATAAGTTAATTTTCGGCTATCAAAGAATAACGAGTTTAGGCCAATTTCCTCTCTTCGTGGGCTTTGTCCAACTAGCCAAATTAAAGCTTACAACTATTAATTCAAACTTTTCTGTCACCGGTTTAATGAGAATGCAATAATAAAAACATAAACTAAATGATAAATGCTCCTAAAATTACATGCTATGCAACTTAATTATAATATTTTTGTTTAGAGGTTAAAATTAATCCCTAATTTTCTATGCAATAAATAAATGATTGGGTCGCCAAACTTTAGTTGTCAACAAGATTAAATTGGCACAAATGAAACATGTTTAGGATTTTTTTGACACTTTTTCTCAATAATACAATGTGACAAAATAAAAAATTATAGCAAAAAAGAAGAATCTTTGTGAAATCCTAACTCAAGCTCCCAATCATGCTTATTATGAGATATTTTTATCTAGTTAGTGTAATTTTGCACGCATGTCTTTGAGTTTTTTTGGTAAAAGGTAAGAAATATATTGACTTTTGAACCAAGAGGCTATACAACAGTACAGCTAAGGACCCCGGAACCAAAAAGCTTACACTCAGAAGACAAGGTAGTCAAAAGAGTAGAAGGGTACCGAGGGTAAAGCTGCAGAATAGGGAAAGAAAGAATCGCAGCAAAGAAAAAGGCTAAGACAACAGCCACAGCAGAGGAGAGAAAGGCCAAACAAGGCAGCCTGCACACAAGATAGAGAAACAAGGGAGAAACAAAAAACAGCAAGACAGCGAAACACCAAGGTGGAGCCATGGATTGCTGAGGAGAAGCTGGACGCTGCATCACAGGAGAGGGCAACACCCGCATCAAAGCAACAAGTGGGCCATCATCTTGAAAGCACCGGAGACAAATAGCAAACTAGCAACGAGCATAATAGGACCAACCAAGAAAGGATAACCTCAAAGGGAGAAAGGGACAAGGAAAGGGGTGTCCAAGAACTTAGGTTGAAAAGGATCCGCAATAAACAACCAACCAGGAGCATAAAAGAGGCACTGACCAACGAGAGGATAGTAGATTAATCAAAGATCGAGGGGTGGATACCCCAATTAAGCTGAAGTCTTCTATTACGAGTCATATCCGGGACCTTGGAAAAGGAAATGGTTCTATCCTTGATAGCTTTGCGAAGATGTTCCTTTAGGGCTGGGAGGAATAAGGTTTAACCGCGGAAGATGATATTGTTCCTTTCTTTCCATATAAGGTAGCACAAGGCACCAAAACCAAACCGAGCCACCGTTTGATGGAAGCTTGTATCGATATGTGCTCGATAACCCAAGCTAAGTTATTCCTCCACAATGAATTTCACCAGGGCAGGTTATAATTATTCCCCCAGAAAGCACCAAGGCTAACCGTGACAGGGCAATCAAAGAACAAGTGGTCCACCAAATCGAGCCTAGAAGAGCAAAACGCATAGGAGGAGTCCTGAATTCTCATATATGCAAGTAGCACAACTTTGGTCGGCAAATGGTTGCGAGTGATCAACCACAAATGTGATTGATAACCGTGGGGGTGGGTAAAGAGGAATTCCAAATGAATCTCAACCAAGGAACAAGATGGCCCCTCAACCTTAGAAGAGTCCAAGCAAAAGCCGTTGAGAACACCCCGAACAATGGCCAAGCCATAGGAGTCGGTCATTAGTGTTATTAAGGTTCGGGAGGGGATCATCCCAACTCACTATGGCTGTTGAAACTGCAAAGTAGGAAGGGGAGGGCAGTCGGACCAGCCGCAACATAAGCAAGCCGAGGGATGCCAGAGCAGGAGATGTCTCGATCTCGATAAAAATTATAGAGCAATTCCCGAGAATGCCAATGATCGAACCAAAAAGGATGTAGATAATCCATTGCCTATGTGCCACTTGAATTGATGCTGAATTAAATCATGAAGGCCAAGCGGTTTTTTCCAAGCTCATGAACATATAGTAGGTTTTGGAATAACCCAGAAATTCTTTCGCTTGATGAAATTGGAATGGATCAATTTGCACCAAAGCGATTCTTTATCACTAAAGAGGAGCCAATGGTGTTTAATCATAGAAGCAATATTACTATCCTGAATGGACCGGATGCCCAAACCACCTTCCTCCTTAGGTAAGCATTCTTCATCCCATCCCACCTTGCCCCCCGGCGGGAACCAAGAGTCGATCCTCTCCATGGGAACTGACAAAAAATCCACTCAATCTGCTTTGTGAACGAGGAAGGAAGGATAAAAACTCTAGACCAATAGACCTGGATCGAGTGAAGGACTGATTTGATCAACTGTAGACGGCCCGCAAGAGAAAGAAACCGGTTGGTCCAAGATTGGACTCTTGAAGTTATAGCATTTGCCAAAGATATGCAGTCCAATTGGCCCAATCTTGATGATAAAATGGGTACCCCGAGGTACCTAAAAGGGAGAGAGCCCAACTGAAAACCAGAAGTACTCACCAGGGAGTCCTTTAGAGCTTGAGAACCGCCCGAAAGAAATATTACGCTTTTGTTAAGATTAGGGTTAAGGCCAGACCAGCCAGCAAATGAATGAATTCCATCCAATAGAAGGCGAAGGGATGACATAGTAGCTTCCGAAAATAATAACACATCGTATGCAAAGAATAGGTGAGAGAGCCTAGTTGCTTTGCATCTCCAAAAGAAGTTAAAACCCACCTTAGCCAATTGGGAATTGAGGATTCTAGTGAACACCTCCATAATCAGCGTGAAAAGATATGGGGACATAGGATCACCCTGCCGGATCCCTCTCCCACTCGAAAAAAATCCGTGCAAATCACCATTGAAGGAGATAGAGAACTTAGGCGAAAAAATACAAGTCATTATGTGATCAATCAACACAGCAAGGAATCGAAAAGCCATCAAGGTAAGCCGAATAAAGTTCCAGTCAATTGAGTCATAGGTTTTGCAAAAATCAACCTTAATGATACATTTCGGCCGATAGGGATCATGGTAAAAATCACTAAATAATTCATGGGCAAGCATAATGTTATCACTAATGCGTCTATATCATGAAAAACCCCAAATTGATTCATCTATAACAAATTTATCTTAAATTAATTTTTTGACTTCAAAAAATATTATGGTGATATATCTGTGACAAATTTACCTTTAATTAGTTTTCATTAAATTTTTGTAAAGTAACCAAAATGTCCCTTTTAGATAAAGTTACCCCCAAAATCTATGCCTAACATCTCTCCCCTCTCTCTGCCCGCCCCCTCTTCCTCTGCCAGCAGATCGCCCACCCCACTCCCACTCCTCCCCTCCATTGCCGCTTGCAAGCTCAGATTTTGCCATTCGAGTAAGCTAAAGAACTAGGTCGAGAGAGAGAGAGAGAGGTGATGTGATATTGACGGTCGTGATAGGCGATTCGGCTTGCTCGGATGGAGGCTACTGGCGGCCTTAGGGATGAGGACGGCAGAGGAGGTCCATATCCAGTGGAAGAGAACTATAATGAGAAAGACGAAAAATGGGGAGAAAAGCTTTTGATGTGACTTCAAGAATTATTTCTAAAATTTTGATTCCATCGTTATTCACCACGCATCACATGAATGATTATTCAGAAGCTAAAGAATTGAAATCTAGAAACAAGAACAAAAAGGTAAAACAATAAATGTCCATCCACCAAACACGTCGACCGTTTATGAATCTATGACCACGAGCATAAGTTCGTCTTCGGCAACAGGATCGAAGCTAACGCATTGTCTCACTGGGACTTCGAGGCAATGAGACGTGGAGAAGTGAAGGGGCCTTGGAGCAAACCCTCGGCTATCACCTGATACACCGACTCGGTCGAGTGAATTCCGTCCCAATTCACGAGAGCCGATGGATCTGTGCACAGAGTCGAGCCATTGGAACCACACGTGGCTGAGAGGTCAAAATTATACGGTCCACCACCTCCGCAACAAGCTGCTTGTGTACCTCCATTGAATCCTGCAAACAAGAGGAGGATTGATCTCCATACTCACCCTTATAACTTCACAAAAGTACTTCAAACTTTCGAATAATTTCGATGTGACTCAGTGAATTATCTTATATGCCTAATTCACTCTCGATTATGGGACTAAAATGAAAGAAAACACACCATAATGATTTGGTGTGCAGAAGAAACGAATGGCAGCTCCATAGTAATCGGCATACATAATCCTTGCGTGGCGATATTTCTGTCTCAAAATCTGCAGCTCTCGCTTGACATAACTGTCGTGGTACTTGGAGAACTCATTATAAGCTTTGAGACAGCCAGTTCTTGGATCAGAGTCCGATTCATTAGAGCTGCGAAACAAAGCCAAGTACACCATCCAGCAACCGATCAGGAAATTCCCCGGCATCACTAAATCCACTGCCCCTTCTTCGATGAGCATCTAAAGCAATCACAAGCCATGAAAATGATTCATTTGAGGTGACCACATGGAAGATTTTATTGGAACGAATGTTGAATAAATCATATTGTGCGTATGTCAATTGTTAAGAGAGAGAGAGAGAGAGAGAGAGAGAGAGAGAGAGAGAGATAAGTAAATAAATATAAAAATGAAAATGCAAAAGGCATACACTGGTGGCATTAGTGATGGCTCCAACAACAAGGGGCACCATGGAACGGAGCTGCTCAACGCTTGCACCTACGGTGAAAAGAAAGTTGTAGTCGTTTCCACCAATCTCACCCACAAGAAACAAAGACTTCTTGAAATATGGATCACAATCTGCTCAAAAGAAAGAATTAAAACAAAAATTAAATGGATAAAAGATGGGTTGGTAACCATATAAAGATCGTCGTGATAAGATATATTTAAATATTAGTCACCCCGTGAAAATATATATATATATATATATATATATATATATTAATTTAATGATCCAAGAGCACAGACGAAAAGCCACATCTATAAGAAGGTTTGTAAAACACCCTGCAAGGGCCATGAACTGATTGAGTTCATGCCTTTGGCCTGAACAAATTGAACTGATTGAGTTCATGCCTTTGGCCTGAACAAATAGTCCTGATCAGAGCAAGTTGAATGTAGTTAATAGGATCTAAATATACGATCTTTGGTTGCTTAGCTGGAAATCCGTAATGTCCCAACTAATCATGCCAACTTTAGAGTCACCCTATGAAAAATTTAGGAGCTACATATGCATGATATCAACCAAATCACCTAGATGAATAATCATACATTGTTTAGATAAGATCGATGGTACAAAATAGAAGTACCCAGAAACTATCACTATAAAATATCAGTCCTCAATCGGAGCATACAAAAAAAAGTGTTTATGTTTTAACTAGTTAGGTAGTACAAAGAGATGATTTGAGTCCCTAGAACCAGTTGAACTGAACGCTTAAGGTATGATTCGTCCATAACAACGATCCAAGGTTTTGAGCATAAAAGAACGTCGGATCAAGTGCCGTGGCGCCGGCCACTGCAAAATTCACTCCACTGCGAGCATGAGCGAGCCCTTGCCCAGCTCAAGACATGGCTTCAGATGGGGTAACCCCAATGCTTCCGCTGCATCTTGATATTCGTATCGCATGCACACCATTTAAACATCTCAACTGATAGTTAAAGATTTCAACTGCACACAGAGCATGATACGAACACCGCAGGTATAAATAGTTTTTCCTTGAGCATTGTTTTCTACCGCTAGAGATCCCAATTTTTATACCAAAATTAGTGTCCTTTTTGTATCAAATCCCTGTTCTTTTCCCTAACACCAGATTCATTTACAAAAGCAGATAAAGAGTCTGGGAGGACAACATACCTATGAAATCGATCATGAGACGTCCATCTGAAAAACGACCGGTTGGATGCCCAAAGAATGTTTTGCCATAAGGAAGCTTAGCCACAGCCGGAAATGCGACCGCCCCGGTACTAAGGAAGTTCCTGGTGTCGCTTATAGAGTCACCGAAATTGAAAATCGACTCGTACCTACGCGCGGGAGGGCCACGTTGGTCTTCAAAGACAGGCAACAATGCAGAAGTATTGAGATTATGATATTATATTTCACGGGAATCTTGAGTATTTTCGAGAGATGAAGTCTTGGAGATGCTAAGAGAGTTCGTATACAATTTATGTGCTCTCTTGCTAATATCAATTTTGTGAAAAGATGGGGTTTGGAGGTGAGGTTGAATTGCTGAAGGCGGTGTAATCAGGAGTCACTGCGCCCTTTGCTTGTACATTGAAGTGTCAGATGGAAGCTCGACATATAAACATGGTGACATGAGAATGTCGTCTTGTGGATGTCTGGGTCTTCCTTAGCGACTCATGTTGTTGATTTTTGATGATCATACAATGATGGCTTGATGTCCCAAAACAACCACCCGTTCAAAAAGTGTTAGATGATAAAGAGCCTCATCTGTATTTTTCCATATCGCTACCGAACCGTATGTGACAATATTTGAGTTAGCTCTTTCTATGAAAACAATGAAGTCTCGGACATTCTCTTACTTTCCAAACTATTTGAGAGGATCGGATCATAAAACCAGTTGTTGAGAAAAGTTGGATAGTTAATTAGTTGTGTGGCTCGCAATATCAACAATAATTTGCAAGATTTTGATTCCATCAGTATTCATGACTCATCACATGAACACTGACTCTTTATGACTCGGTGACCATGAGCATCATCCCCTTCGGACTTCTAGGCAACGAGACGTGGAGAAGTGAAGGGACCGTCGAGTAAGCCCTTGGCCATGTGCCGATACGCCGCCTCGGTCAAGTGAACTCCGTCCCAAAGTATGGAGGCTGATGGATCTTCACACACGCTTGACGTGGAACCACACATCATCCTGGCGTTGAAATTAAATGGTCCACCAGCTCCGCAGCAAGCTACATGTGTTGATTTAGAGAAACCTGAAAACGAGAGGACATCGATCTCACCACTCATCCTCATAAGTTCATAAAGGCGCCGCAAGTAAGATAAATTTTCTATCTATATACATAGTTGAAGGTTCTATATGCCTATTCACCGTTGTTGATCGTGAAAGTAAGAAGAAAGTAAACTCACCATACTGTGTTGGTGATTCAAAGAGACGCATGGTATCTCCATAATAATCCGCATAGATAATCCTTGCATGGCTATATTTTTGTCTCAAAACTTGCAACTCTCGTTGGAGATAATCGTTGTGATACTTGGCGAATTCATTATAACGATTGAGACAACCAGTTGTCGCATTAGCGTCATTCTTGAGAAAGGGCGGAGCTGTCGTTATGTACGATGTCAAGCAACCAATTGGTAGATTCCCTGGGACTACTAACTCCACCGCCCCTTGTTCGATGAGCATCTGAAACAATCGCATGCCATGAAAAACTTATTGGAGTGCTAAAAAAAGGTTAACCACGCAAGATCTTATTGGACAAATAGTATTGCGCTTTGTTCCTTGCAAGAAAAAGAAAAGGGCCATACGCTGGTGGCATTGGCGATGGCTCCAACAACATTTGGCACAATGGGACGGAGTTGCTCAAAGGTTGCACCCAGGGCAAAAGCAAGATTGTAGTCGTTTCCACCAATTTCCCCCACTAGAAATAAAGACTTCTTGAAATATGTATCGCAATCTACAAAAGAAAAGAACGGAAATAAAAATCAAATCATCAAATGCCTCAAATAATTGATTTAAAAATCCTAATAATGATATATTCCAATATTGAGGTCACTCAATGAAAGACTTCTTTTATTTTCCTTTGATATTGCAAGAGCATGAAAATAGAAACCCGTCTATCTAGAGACCTATAAAATGCTCTTCAATCCTCATAAATTAATAGACTAGGTCTAAGCAAGTATGCCTCAATTTCTAAGTTGTAGGTCTAAACATCCCAATCTATTGCACCAAACCTGTAGTTAGGGGTGTCAACGAAAATTGAACTGAATCGAACCGTTTGAAAAATCTTCCGAACCGAACTAAATGAGATTCGAACCAAATACGTTCGGTTCGGTTTGATTTCTCAGTTTTTGGTTTTCAGCTTTTGGTTTTTTCTGTTTTTCTTTTCAGTTCTTTTCTTTATTTTTTGGCTGGATGAAGCTCATGTACCTCCCTCCTGGTGCTTCCCTCCCATGGCCGTATCAAATAGAAAATAAAACCGGCAATCTCGTACGTGAAGCGGTTCACCGGCTTCCACGAGTTCGCCCAGTTCACCAAGGACGATGTCGGGACCGGGGACAGTGGGCTCAACTTGATCGCGTTGGCGAACAACGACAAGACGGTTTTCTTGCCTATGAACGAGCCGGTGTTCGGGACCAAGAGGAAGAGCCAAATCCAGACCTACCTCGAGCACAATGAGGGCGCCGGGCTGCAGCACCTGGCGCTGACGAGCAAGGACATCTTTCGGACGTAGAGGGAGATGAGGAAGCGGAGCAATGTGGGCGGGTTCGAGTTCATGCCGTTCGCCGCCGCCCACGTACTACCGGAACCTGAAGGCCCAAGCCGGGGACGTGCTAACGGACGAGCAGATCAAGGAGTGCGAGGAGCTGGGGATTCTGGTGGACAAGGACGATCAGGGGACGCTGCTCCAGATCTTCACCGTGCCCGTGGGTGACAGGTATGTGACCTCGATTTCAGGCGGGCTCTCTCCTGAGTCTTCGCCGAAGTCAATTCCTTTAGCTATGGGCATGTGAACCTTTGAATTGAGCATGGATCGTGGATTGGATATGGTTTGAGGGCACAAAACATGGGTTTGTCGATCATTGACGAGACAGTAGACTACATTCTCTCTTTCGAAAACAGCATGTATGCACTTGATAGAACAGACCCTTGATTACATCAGTTCCCCCTCGGTTGAAGCGAGACAGGGCAAAACAAAATATCAAACGAAGAATAAAACCGAATTTTTATTGGCTTGTGGTTCGGTTCAGTTCAATTAACCGATAAAAACCGAACCAAAAAAAAAAAAAATATTGAATTTTAATGAGAACCGAACCGAACTGAGTTGGGTTTGGTTTTCAGTTTAGTTTTTAACACCCCTACCTGTAGTGGTCATCCTACGAAAGATTTATGAGCTACAAAGACGTGATATCTACCAAATCATCTCAGTAAATAACCATATCTTCAGTGAATACAATCGATCACACAAAAAAGTAATTGCTATACATGTTAGTCCTCAATCAGAGCCTACAAAAATAGGGTTTATATTATTTACCTTGCTGGGTTGTGCAAAGAGAAGATTTAAGTTTCTTGAACCAGTTGAGCTGAACATTTAAGGAATGATTTGTCATTGTCATCGCCGGAATGCCTCGAGCTGCAAAGAATGTTGGATCAAGTGCTGTGGCACCAGCAACTGCAAAGTTAACTCTGCTACGAGCATCAACTGAGCCGTTGACTACCTCAAGATATGGCTTCAAATTGGGTAACCCAACTGCTTCCGCTGCATTTTCATATACGTAACGCATATACACCATTTAAACATCTAAAATTAACACCCCCAATGATGATAAAGACTGCTAAAGATTGTCATTAACTCCGCTTTAAACGAGAAGTTCTTTTTCCAGTCGTTTCGAAATAAAAATACGTAACGTCGTCAGTAAAATATCAACACCAAACGTAGAAAAAAAGCCCTGTCTTTGAGCTTGGATATATACTGCTGTTGATTCAAATATTCTAAGCAAAAGCTGCGGCCTTCTGATTTAAATGCCTGTTCTCTTCCCTAACACGAGCTTGCATTTACAAAAAAACAAAGAAGAGTCAGGAGAACATACCAATGAAATCAATTATAAGACGTCCATCTGAATAACGACCAGTCGGATGCCCAAAGAAGGTCTTGCCATAAGGAGATGTTGGCAGGATTGCATGATCCCCCGCAGATCGGAGGTAGTTTCCAGTGTCGCTTAGAGAGTCGCCGAAGTTGAAAATCGACTCATACTTATGCAGGATCGTCGAGTTGGCCTTCAAAGCAAGGCAACATTGCAGAAGGATCAAGATTATTGCAGTATATTTCATGGCAACTCTTGAGTGTTTTTGAGAGATGAAGTCTTGACGATGCTGAGAGACTTGGGCAACAATTTTATATCCTCTCTTTGCTAATTTTCAGTTGGTGAAATTTGGGGTCTTCAAGGTGAGCTTAAATAGCTGAAATTAGTTCAATCGGTTCATTAAGCCCTTTGCTTATAATAGAAAGGATGAGATGGAAGGGCAACCGACAGTAAGGGAGCATGAGAACGTCGTTTTTTCGTCATCGAGTCGTTTTGCCGTTACCTCTTACTCGTCATTCCTTTTGGGTCGACTAAGGTTGTTGATTCTAGAACTTCTTTTCGGTCCCGTTCGACTGGTGAAACGGCGTACAGAGCGACGTGGAAGATAGATGTAGCTATATTTAAGGTCGTGGAGAACGTCTTTTTCCTCGTTTTGAACCTCCATTAATTTTCCAGAAACTTGTCGAGACCTACGAAAGCATCTTGCTCTGCCACAGGGGACCGTTAGCAGGTGCTGTGGCTTGCGGGCTTCAATGCAAAGTGGAAGAATTCTCTACTATTTAGTCAAGGTTTATGAGAAAAGTCGATAATAATTTTCCTTTTAGCAAATTTAACTTTGTAAAAGATTAGCAAAATGATTAATCATCTTCGAAATTTAATCAACAATTCTAATGACATTGACAATTTTCTTTTTAGTAAGTGATTATATTTTTACTACTTTTGTTTGTCTGTGTTGCATTATTTAATTTGCTCTAGAATTATATATTTTCACAAATTATTTTTTCAGCTGCAAAATTCAAATACCCCTTTATGAGGAATCTTCCAAAGGTGAGCCCAAGTTGGAACCCATGAGCTTTATATTATGCAGTCGAATCCATAGTGACACAATAACTTAAATCAGAATCAAGAGTCGATTTTCTATATCTAGTAAACCTCCACCCATATTGCTACATGGTAAAACCTGCCTTCATTCATAGTCTCTTCCATTAAATGGTGAGGTAATGATATTTTTTCCTAAAAATCTGTAATTATGCGTAAAAATTTCTATAATTCGATCACATTCATAAATTGGTGGCCACAAAGTGACCACAAATGGTGATTCTACTTGTTAGGAAAACTTGTGAAAAGAATCCTAAATTTATTGCAATTTTATCAATGTAATTATATTTTTCTTTTAACTTTGTCAATTAAGTACTAAAGATATTCACGTTTTGTCAATTAAGTCTTTCCAATCAATTTGGCTAGAAGTCATTGACATAGACATCGACAGTCTTACATGATACAACCGGCACTAACATGGAAAATTTCTTTAAAATTTTTATTTATTTTATTTTTTTTTTATTTCTTTCCTTCTCTTTCCTTCTTTTCTTTTTAAGCAAACCTCACCATGGCCCCACGGCTGGTGAGGGCTTTGTTGCCTCGTTTGTGGCTAGTGAGGCTGGCCTTGCTCAAACCATCACGACCACAAGTGAGGCCCCTTGCCAAGATCGAATCAAGGCCATGGCGAGGCTGGCCTCGCTCATGGCCTGCGAGAGTATAACAAGTTGGCCACTAAAAAAAAAAAAATAAAAGAAAAGAATAAATAAATCTACCAAAAATATTAAAATATTATTGAAAAATATCCACATCAATACCGGTCATGCCGTGGAGGATAGCTAGCATATGTGTTGGCAATTTCTAGCCAAATAGACTCAATTAACAAAACGTAAAAAGTTTTGAAACTAAATTGGCAAATGTAAAATATGTTTAGAAATGTTTGGATAATTTCTCCTTCCCTCATCCTAGGGCTTTGTCTCTCTCTATCTCTCTGTGGATCGATGCCATCAAGAAGATCCTTTAGGTCTATCAAAGGTTCAATTTTGTGAGAAATTTGTGTATCTCGAAATTCCAGTGAATAGACGTCGTTAACATCGAAATTAGGACTTGAATGCATAGGTTTCAAAAACTATGAGGACTTGATCACTGGAAATGCTTATAATGCAATTGAACTTTGCACAAAACATTGACTTTCTAATGTATTTTTTCTTTTTAGATTCACTTTAGCTTTATTTGTTGGTATTCTTGGTCTATGAGGTAAGATGAAGAAATTCAGAAAAATGTTGTCGACTAGTGGCTCTAATAAGAGTAAGTTCTTGTCGATTCCCACTTTGGTTGGAATAACTATCCAAAAAGCCCAAAATCAATTACACTTTAACCAATTCAATTCTAAACATTTTAATTATGTTACTTGAGTTATAAACATTTTCATATTTTATCAATTAAGTCAATCGGCCAATTATGTATGAAAATTGCTAAGATGGATGTTGATCAATTTACATGACATAGCTGATGCTGACATAGACATTTTTTGAATAATTTTTTATATAATTTTTTGGGTTTTTTTTTTTTATTTTCCTTTATTTTGTTAATTTTTTTTTTTTACAAAGGACCGATGACCCTCACTCAGCATTAAGCAATGGCGTTGAGGCCCTTGTTGAAAACATGCAAGGGACCACCTTGCTTCGCCTAGGCTAGTCTTGCTAGTGGCCAAATATCACATGAGACTAGCCACGGCAAAAAGCAAAGAGGAAAAAAATGACAAAAGGAAAAGAATCAAAAATTAAAAAGTTATCCACATTAGTATCAATATACCATATAGGACAACCGACGCTGACTAGATCACATATTAGCTTTTTCCGATCAAAATCAGTTGGATGGACTTCATTGGCAAAGATGAAAGGTGTGGGACACAATTGGCACAACTAAAAAGTTTAGGATTGAATTAGTTAAAGTGCATAAATTTTTTTTTTTTTTTTTAATAATTTTATCCTTTATTTTACAATTTTGTTGTTCTACCTTGTATCCCTCAAAAATCAAGATAAGCTTCGTCTTAATGCTACCGATATGGAATGGTGAATTATTACTGACCTTATCCCAAGAAACCTCTTCTTTTGCCACTTCATGGATATGGAACTCATGGTTGTGTGAATTGCAAAACGTTGAAAATTCCATTCAGTACATGAAATGACATGCCTTTTCCATCGGTCATATTGTATGTAGCTCCATCAATGTTGACACTTGCTAGACTGTAGTAGAAACCTGGTCCTTCGTCTCGTCTCCTCCATTCATTTATCCCTATGTTAGGACTGGCCACTCTGTTCCAATTGAATTTATATCCTTCAGCCTCCTTATTTTCCATATTTTCAAACCGTTATACAATTTCAAGATCAGATCAAAGGCAAGGGAGGAAAAAACTTCAAACTAATTGTCGAAAATGGATTCCTAATAAAAATGGATACTCGAACAATTGAGTAACATTGAAACATAAATGCAGAAACATACCCGACCATATAATCACAATGGTCGGTAATATTGAAGGAACAGAGGAGAGATGGGGAGTCCTCCGATATTCTTAAGAGGGTGTTCCAGTAGCTTTATTGTACAATTCACTCTTGTTAAAAATTTACATCATACAGAAAACTCTCGTACATCAGCGTTCATCTTATTCACAACTGATCCTCTCTCCCTCTCCCTCCCTCTCTCAAATCAATGTAGAACTTAGAACACGGAGAGATTACTGAGGATTAGGAGGACGACTGTTCGCGGCAGAAACACGCGACCCCCACTCTAGCAGCTCTTTGCTTGTGTCATCCTTGTGTACGATCACCTCAATGAAGCACAGGCAATCCTTATGTGGTCCTGTCGCTGTCGCGATTGCGTCTTTCAGCTCTTCCTCTGTGCGAACCTGCTTTCGCAACACGAGTCAATAAAAAGTTTCGAAACAGTTGCAGACCCAACATTCCATCAAAATGCCTTTCATTCCCAAAAATAAGCATAGGAAGAAAAAATGGAGGGAAACTACGAGAGGGAATGAGTTAATTGGTGCTGCTATGTATCCTTCTTATCGTTGTCGTTATTTAGAATTGGAATGAAAACATCGAGGGCTGAAGCTAACCTTTGCTGTCCAGCATTTGCCTTCACCATTGTGAATGGCATCCACGAGGCCAGTGTAGTTCCAGTTCTTAATCACGTTGTAAGGGCCATCGTGAATCTCCACTTCAATTGTGTAACCCCCGTTGTTGATCAGGAAGATTATAGTCTTCTGTCCGCATCGAATCATTGTTGATACATCCTGAGCTGTGACCTGAGTAAAGGGAAAAATAAATCGCTTAGGTCCCTCCAAAGTAAAAAATGCCCGACAGAAATTAGAAAAAGAGGTCGTGTAATCTTCCAGATGATTTGTGAAATTAATGTGATCACTTTGTTTAACAAGAAAATATACTGATTCGAAAAAGAAAATTCACTCTGTGAGTTGTTACTAGTAAGCATCCTCGTCAATTACTCAGGTTGAAGATAGATTTACATTCAGAAGAGGAAAGTGCAATCAACATAATCTTCACACATGCTCAGCCAAAAAGCTTCTTCGACAATTTAGCTATAATACATCACCGGTCATTCGGTTTGCATAGTTATTCAAAGTTCACTTTTCAGCTGTTCAAGAATGTCACGCATTACTTGGTGATGTTTCTGCAGAAGTTTAAAATTTTTGTATCATTCTTCATGGATATTTGTAACTGACCTGGAAACTGCCATCGCCAATGCAAGCTATCACACGCTTATCAGTGGCTGCTTGAGCATATCCTAGAGTGGCACCAACTGACCAACCTATGGATCCATATTGCATCTGGAATTCATACCTGAATGAAGTTTGTATGAGAATTTAAGTTAGACGAACCTCGACACAACTATCCACAGACAAAAAGAGGCAATTTGGAAGACTGGAAAAGAAAATGTTGAAATTCGCGCTTGTAGTACCCGCAATTCTCAGGCAACCGCAGTTTCTGACAGTTAAACCAAGAGTCTCCAGTTTCAGCGATAACTGCAGTGTCCCCACTGAGCATATCCTGTTTGACGAGTCAGAAAATAAATCATCAAAGTTGACACCTTTTGCATTTACAGAAATGAATTTTTAGTGCTCACCTAGAACAATAAGCTATGAAGACACATGAATAATCTATTTACTGAGACTAGATAGATAAGGCTCAGTGAGTACTATCCATTTCCGTGGAAGCAACAGTATGAATCCCTCGAGAATATGCATGGCAAAGGCATGTCTGGACTTAGTATCAGCACTTACCGTTTACCAAATGTACTTAAAGCCGCTTAATTTACTGCTAGCACCTAGAGTTGATTAAGCTTTTTCACGTGCAAGTAGCTTTCTTCAAAAAATTTAAAGTCCAATCAATATACCAGCGTGCACCTTACCTGAATGTGCTTAAACAGAACATTGACTCTAAGGGGCTCATTTTTCTCGCACTTGAGAGGCATGCCCGGAGGTACAAATATCCTGCGGTAATTCTCCAAAGCAGTTGTGTTTCTCTTCAGCCTCTTGGCCAATGCGCTTAGAAAATCTGCCATGAAAACCCACCCAATGGAAGGACCATTCCCTACGGTCACGCGATTGGGCTGCACTATGATCGCTTTCTCCTTCTTAATCAGCAAGGAATAGCCCACAGAGCTGTAATCGTTGAAGATGGGGCCCACAAAAATGTAGGCATCGGCTGACTCTACAATCTCCCCGGCAAAGCTTGTACTCACAGCACCCCAATAGGTTCCGATGAAGTGGGGATGATGCTCCGCCACCAGCCCCTTGCCCGAAGGCATAATGGCGACTGGGTACCCAGAGGCGTCCACAAACTCCATGAAGGCCTTTTGAGCCTTGGCCACCCTGAGCTTTGGCCCACCCACAATGACCGGTTTGACAGCTTTGTTGAGAAAATCTGCAGTTGCTTCGACTGCTGCTTCCAGGCCCACTGGATTGCTTATCCTGCATCAACAAGTGGATACTATATGAAACAAGAACATAAGAGATGGAAAATTTATTCTTAGCATGAAATCTAGTTTCTAGTAGTTGTGTAAGGTGCAAGATATCTGGAAAATTAAGTTTAAACCAACTCGAGTCATTGAACAGAAAGCCAGCATCAACAGCTCAAGTAAAAATTGCTCCGAGACACACAAGGTTTGCAACAGCCTACAGCCAAAGACAGTCAACTATCCCATGAATTTGGATATTTGAAATTTACATGGCCTGACAAGTTCATTCAAGCATATTCTTTATTTTGTGATGGAGCAAGTGAAAACAGATACGTTTGAAATTTTGCTGGGTCAAGTACATGCAGGATGATGAAAAAAGGCAGCATTCGCTTCTGACTTCAAAAATTAAAATGGAAACAAGCTCCAGTGCTTCCTGAAGACAATCTTTCTAGGTTGGACGAACAAAAAGACCAGAGAATACCAAATATGACTAGAATTCAACTTTATATTTTAGTGAAACTTGGTTCTTTAAGACAATCAAGGAATAAGTGATGTTCTCAGTTCTTATAATTCTTTCTCTTCTCTGTTTTCCTCCCTTTTGGGCACTAAAGAGTCAGTCAGCTAAATGATTATATTACTTCTTATGACGTTACATGTCGTGTCTAATCCAAGGGACATCGTCTATAACTTATATAAGCTAGATATGTTGTTACTATAGTCAAAGAAAAACACAAAACAGAGAGACATTCAACAGTGCTTGGCAACCCAATCAGCATCCAATGACATATGAGCTCCATCATCTAAACTTTGGAAAACCGATTACTCATGAAGACAGAAGACACTTACTTCGGTGCAAGAGAGAACGGAACTGGATCTCTGGTAAACGTAGGGTGACGAATCCCAGACAAATTACAGCTTATACTAATATAAGCCGGCTTGCTTTCCTTCAAAGCTGTCGAGATCGCGTTATCAATCTGCTCGTGTGCATCCTCCAAGTTATTCACCACTGCCTGCCACATCATAGCACAATCTTTTTCTTCACAGCCAATCAAAAATGACAAGAAAATCAAGTATAGATTTCTTAGACAAATTTTACACAGGACTAACGTGGTTCAAGGGAAGTTTTAGCCCTGTTCTACAAAAATTACCATGTTTTGCAGTTGCACGACCAGGGAACCTGATTCGACAACCTAATTTAACACTCTAACACGGACTAAGTAGTCTATCTGAAACCAACTAGGCATAAATTCGAAGTTATCACATGATGATCAAACTTAAGAAAGAACCATTCAAACATTTATCAATCTTAACGCTAAGAAAAACACCCATAAATCTTCTAATTACCTGCGTGCAGGTGATTGATTGGAAACACCTGAGTTCCTGGGTAAAATCAGGCAGCCCGATGGTGTGATGCAAGATCCTGTTAGTTCCCATAATCATTAGAGTTGGGCCCACCCACGATGCAGATCACAGGCAAGTTCTCACTGTAAGCCCCCGCAATGGCATTGAGCACACTGAGACCCCCGACCGTGAACGTCACCACGCACGCGCCCACGCCCTTCGCCCGCGCGTACCCGTCGGCCGCGTAGCCGGCGTTCAGCTCGTTGCAGCAGCCGACCAGGTTCAGCCCCGGCTCGGCTATCAGGTGGTCCAAGAGGGTCAGGTTGAAGTCCCCAGGGACCGAGAACACGTCGCTCGCGCCGATCTCCACGAGCCGCCGGGCCAGGTGGCTGCCCAGAGTGCCACTACCCGGAGCCGAGATGGGCAGCGCCGCCGAGCCGACGTTATTAACAGTATCCATGAATACCAACAATTATCAGCTGCGCTGAACTTCAAGTACAGAGACAGATTTCGACGGTAACGATGTGATGGTTTTGATGGGTTTGAAGGTTCTTGTCTCCTTGGTGATCTTATAGGCGAATTGAGCAAACGGGCACGTGCAAAGATGCGATCTCCAGGAAACAGTGGGCTAGTTCGTGAACCCGGTAATCGAAAAGCGAGAGAAGAGGGGAAGTAAAGGTGATTGGTCGAAAGTGTGATCAAGTTGTCATTAGATGGTGGGTTTTAGCTGGTACTTGGTTTTGATTATTGCGAAGGGGATGTCCCTGTTTCTTGCTCGGTCCCCAAGGAGGAGGGAATCTTGTGGACTCTAGCGGGATTAGAAAACAGGGATGACGAACACATTCCTGGCATGCCGAGCGGAAGACAAGTCGCCGAAGATATTGTAGAGTAATCGATAGCTTCGGGAGATCTCAGGCCGCCGCTTGAGAAACCAAAGGCGGTATGTGGTTTCGTTGATTACAACGTTTGGGTTAGCGTACGGTGACTTCTGGTTTCGTGGGCAGAGAAAAGTTTGCGCATCCCTCTCTTGACAAATATCCCCCAAAAGAACCTTCAAACTAAACTCATTGACATATGTCGACTCAAATCTTTTCCGATTTTTAAAAAAAAAAAAATCCCACCTGAAAAGGTTATCTCACTTGTATCTTGTCGTCAAGACTCAAAAACATTACCTTGCTTTTTTCGTTTGGTTTCCGTTCTTAACTGTTTTGCCCTTATTTTTGCTATTTTTATAATGTATCATTTATCCAAAGATCCAATGTAATAATTGTTCTGTCGAAAAAAAAATGTGACAATTGTAATAAATAATGATATTACTAGTCTTATCGGATCGAATTATTACCCCGGTAACATAATCTCTTTAAATCTCAATGAAATTAAAGTTGTGTTTGGGTGAAGATTGCAGTATAAACCGTTGACAATTAATAGATAATATACTATAGGACTAGTATTTATTAGAAGGGTTAATACCACAACAATCTTAAATTAATACAATTGTAACAAATTTAATATAAACTAATTTTTTCAGTCATAAAAAAAATCCTAAATTGGTAAACATATGACAAATTTACATTTTCTTAGTTTCATTAAATTTTACCATTGAATTGCTAAGTTAAAGATACACAATAATTGATGTGTTTACTAATTTAGAGCTTTACCTTTCGTTTGTCATGTGTGTACCAATTTGTGGTTTTTGTAACATTAATCTAATTTAATAAAAAATAGTGGAGGGTAAATTTATTACGAAATATACTAGTTCGAAGCTTTTTGTAATAAAAAAATTAGTTTGAGATAAATTATCATGGATATAACAATTTTGGGTTTTTAGCGGTCAAAAAAATTTAGTTTAGTGTAAATTAATTTGTCATAAATTTAACCGGTTTGAAGTTTTTTCGTGATATTAACCTTTTTAAAACTTGTGTTTAATGGAAGGAATTGAGCAAAGATAATTGAGTTGGAAAAATAAATTTAAGAATTCCGAGAAAATAACAAGAAAGAATGTTTGTGAAAAGTTTATAAAATTGAAATATAGCGTAGATATATGAACACCATGTATGCAAGGAAAAAAAAAAACATATAAATTTAGGACAGATTATGCCACTAGAAATTAACATCTTGAGTACGACCTTTAGGGCTTCGGGACAAAAAGTCCGATGAAGCGTGAGGAAGATTACAAGACTAATTGCAAGGTAGGGTCTTGAGTCTATGGGCTTGTTAGATACTTGGAATTGGGCCGGTAGAGCCTTGCATTTGGTGATAAGAGCTACGACGGCCCACGCTGGCTTATCTAAGAATCAACATGATTGGAGGGTCATAAATGCTAAGACTAATGATATATATGAACTATTATTAGGTTTTGTCAACGACAATTGATCCAAGAAAACATATGTTAGATACAGATGAAGGAGAAACCATTTCTCTACATGCAAGTACTGCAAAACCAAACATAGGAACACCAAAGACCGCTAGATAGAATGAGATTCAACTCTTAGAAAAAATAGAATTTTCAATCATAGAAGGTTCAAACACCTATAAAAATCAAAGAGTTGAAAAGATTAATGGATACAAAAATGGAAACATAGAATTTAAGTTCAATAAGAGTGGTTGTTGAAAATTATTGAATTTAAGTTCTCAAATCTATTGTAGGGATGTTAAACATTCTAATTTTGCCGGCTGGAGACGCAGCCTTTTCCGGTGACGGAATAGTGGTCTCCGAGGGGTGAGCATCGGTCCAAGGTCAATCATAAACGACCCGGATCGACCCAACCATGTCAATCTTGGTTCGATTTATAGGGAGATTGGGTCTATTTTTTATCCTAGAATTCCTAAACCAATACTATGCAGGTTAGTCCTCGATTCTAAGAGTTTCGGGTAGGTCCAACCTGGACCAACCCTAACTATATATATTACTTATAATTTTTTTATATAAAGAAAACCTTAAAATAAACAATGTCAACAATATTAAATAGATCCTTACTAAGGAGTTCAAGTAATTTTATATTGTTCTTTAATAACTTAGATTTTTAATGTCTTTACAGCATTAAAAGTCATAATTTACAAAGAAGGAAAATGTTTTTGTGAGGAGTATCATGACATCCAAAAATGCATAAACAGCTCCTTATGGCATCATCTTCTAATATTCGTTCTCTTCTATCTTATTTGTTTTCTTAGTATTCAATTTACCAAAATCAAAATAAACAACTTCTCCGCTCATCATTTGACACTTCGCCTCGCTCGCTTTGGGTCACTTCATGCCACTCGTTGCTCTATACTTGCTTGGCTTGTTGCTTCTCGCTCAACATTCGATGCTCATTCTATTCGATACTCACCCCATTTGACCCTCACTACTTGGTTTTCTTAGCTAACCTCACTCATCATCAAACCCATTGGGTTGGTATGGTCCTCGGTTGCCCTTTTAAGAAGTAAAAAAAATGAAATCAAAAATTATTGGTTGGTCTTAGGTTGATTTTGAAACCGGATCGAACCCATTTGGTTAGTTCTGTCCTCAATCACTTTTTTAATGAGTAAAAAATGAGATAAAAAATTATCAATTGATCTCGGATTGACCTTGGAACCGGACCAAACTTATTGGGTCGGTCCAATCCTTGGTCCTAAGCTAATAGGGTCGGTCCTCGATCCCAAAATTTGAAGACTAGCACTATGTGGGTTGGTCCTAGGATTTGGGGGCGGACCGGCCTAACTCAAACCATGCTTATCCTTATCTCTAGTAATTTGCTTGCTAGAGTTTTTATTTTTTTTAAAGTGCGGCTCTGATACAATGTGAAGAGATAATTGTTTTCTAATAATCAAAATAAAAATAGGGTTACAAGTATATATATGCTCATATGTGCTTAACCCTAGTCATAACTAAGTTACTATTTTATCCTTATTACTCACAATATTTCTCAACACAAATGAAAAATAAAAAAAAAAAAAAAAAAAGAACAAAGAAAAACAAAGAAGACAAACTCTGACAAACACAAAGAACACGCGAATGGGGAAGATTGCGGTGGTAAGCTAAAAAGCATCGACACTCTTAGGAAGTCTTCATGTTGTGTCCGACACTTTCGACATGTGTTTGACACGTTTTGACACATTTTGACACGCGGTCAATGAGTGTCAGGAAATCCAACACGTGATCAACTTTTCCAACATGCAAGTCTAAAATTCTAACACGCGATTTTAACATGCAAGGGTTAATTTTAATAATTTTAAATACTTAGGGGTCAAAATATAAATATATGAAAAAATAATGAAAATAACAAAAATAAAGGAGAAAGAAGAAAATTCTTACTTATAAGTTTTGACATTCCGTGATTGACGATGGAATGCCCCTCTTCTCATCGGCATCGCTCCGTCGCCCTTGCAAACTTGAAGTTGTGATTTCATAAGCGCCACCTGCAAGTTTGAGTTATCTCTCACATTTTCCATGATGAATTTAGTTATTTCCTTTTCTTTTGGTTGTACTTCGAGAATTCTTGTTTTGCAGATAAGAAAACAAGACATGTTTATTCAAATTTACACTTTTGTGTTTGCAATTTTTGAATTTCTCATTCTATCTCTTTCAAATTAAAATAATGAATAATATTAATAAATGTTGATTAATATTTTAAGTATAAATTAATTCTATGATCTTTCTATTATTTATTTATTTATTTATTTATTGCATTTATATATAAAAATATATTTAATATATAATGTGTTGGAACGAGTCAGATTCTCTATTTTTTAAAAAATGATGTGTCAGCGTGTCGTAATAGGTCGTGTCGTGTCATGTGTCACGTATCTACGTCGGTTCTACATAGGTGGTAAGAGTGGTGATGCCCAATAGCCACTTGCACGGGTCGGACAGCTCTTGCCGAGCTCAGGCAATGCTGCGGCGACCGTCATCTTTGATCCTAGGTGAAGGCAAACGTAAACAAACGGGAAAGCACATGTCTCGAGCAACTTGAAAAGTTCATGGTGTGGAAGAACACTCTGATCATGACATATGATGTCTCACGCGCTCGAAAGGCCATCTCTTACCACCCACAGGGTCGAGCCCCTTCCTTCGCCCTTCGCCATTCGCCGACGATTCATACTTGCTCTCCACAGGCGCTTTCTCAAACCCTATACCTTCGACATGACCATAACTTTCTCCCGCTCGCCGATGTCCTACTCCCTTCCCAATAGATAGACCAATGAGATAACCCCACTTCCCCATGTCTGTCTTCTGAGAAAGTTAATTTTTCTGTGCTTTTTGGTTCAAGATTCCCGTGGGTATTGCCCGTCGAATCATACTCTAGAGTGGAAGAGTTGATTTTATGGACGTTTTTATATATGTAAGCTGATGCATTCTACTCGTTTGATAGAATGCCCAGGAGACAAAACATAAGCTGTTGCAACCTGATATATAACGTTGATATTCGTTAGAAAATGCTATTTCCCCCGATTTTTCACAAATATACAACGAGGCAGTGCTCGACTCGCTGTGTGCGGGTGTCTTTACGAAGGATGTTAACGCCATGCGTCCAGGTCAGGGTCGTGAAATCTCGTCGCAAGGCCCCCAACCGTCGATGTGGCAATGACTCTACTTTCTCGCCAACAATGGCAAAGGCAGCAGGGGCCAACGAAAGGAGCTCTAGCTTTGCTTAGAACCACCGTCACCCATTCATGCTCTAGCGAACTTCTCCCGAAGCTAAGTCCATCTCGTGCTCCGGCAGCAAAAGACACCGACGGAGGTGCATCGGAGGAGCTTTGTTCAAGCAATTGAGGGGTTGAAAATGACGTGCGATAAGAGGAGATTTCCGCATGGAAAAGAAGGAAAGAAAATGTAAATGAAAAATATATATAAAAATATAAAAGCGATGCTGTTTCAATCACATCGGATTGCCAATCGTATTACATAAGATGCCGATGACTGGACAACAGCGTCACCGACTTCTAGAGAACATAAGTGAGAATGACTACATTGAAAAATTAGGAGAAGGTTTGTGATTATATTGGCAAAATTGAAAAATTTTAACACTATATTTACATGTAATTTGTCCTGTGTGGTAAGGGTCCTTTTTTGTGCATTATGAGTTTTTTTTTAAATTTTTTATTTTCCACATTTATTTGTTATTTCCTATCTTAGAAAGACGCAATGCGCGCCAACACAGTACATGTTAGCCCAATCTATGTACGGGGTCATTTTTCGAAGTTATATAGGAAAAAGAAATTCAAAGAAGTTTCATCTAATTCCATCTCGTCCAGCACATGATAGACCCAATGATGCTGCCCAGCTCGTCCACAAAAGGAGAGGGCGTAGAAAGAAATTGGGCTCATATGGGCGGGCTCAGCAAGTTCCTAAGCCTTGGTCACCGTCAGAGTAAGACAGAGAAGATGAAGGTCAACCCAATTGGAAGATTTTAATGCAGGGATCCCTCAACTGACGTCCCCATTAGTGCTCCGTCACCTTACTTAATATGTTCACAAGAAAAATGTCAGATGTACTAAGAAACCGTTGCATTGCATGAAGTAGATGTTATAATTGGGAGGAACACAAGGACACGATTGCAACCATGACCAAACTTCTGTCCTGCAGCTATGCATTCTCTGTGATCCCTAAGGTCCCGTTTTTCTATTTTCGTGATCAAGAATGACTACAGAAGACCCTCAGAGCAGATTGTTGCCGGATGAATTGGACTTTGATGGAGCTGAAGATGCTGCGGTTAACGCGAAAGTGTCTCCTATGGATCAAACTACTTCATCCACGCGAGCAAAAAGAGAGAGACTCGTCATCCAAACTTTTACTTTTCCATTTTGTGAGACAACTTATGAAAAACCTTGAATTTTTGTGCTTCAGCTCATACATCTTCCTTGCCCTAATACCCGAAAACCTCCAACTTTATCTCTCGTCCCCATTCTACATTTTATCTCATAAAAAACTTCCAACTTAAGGTCCTATCTCAATTCTACTTTAAACTTTTTTTGTCTTATAAAAATCCCGAACTTTAAGTCAATCCCAATTCTACTCTAAACTTTTTTTGTCTCATAAAAGATCCTCAATTTTAGGGCCAGGTCAATTTCGCTTTAATTTTTTTTTTGTCTCATGAAAGATAACCAACTTTTTTTTGAGTCCCAAATTTGCTCTTTATTAACCTTCCATCAAAATTGCCATTAGTGAATTTGTGCAGCTCTATTTCTTATACTTGGGAATGTTCCATCTCTCGTAATTGAAGAGCTTGTGCTTGCGACACTTGAATAGTTTGTGCTTGGGAGTTTTCAATCTTTCGATTGTTAATGAGAAATTTTGGATAGAGGGTTAATGGGGACAAATTTGTGAATCAAGTAATAGTGTGTGGTTTTTTGTGACTATAAAAATTTTAGGGTAAAATAGGGATTGGATGGTAAAATTCGGATAAGAACTAAATTGAGGGTTTTCATGGGACAAAAAAAAAAAAAATTAGGATAGATTTAGCACAGAACCTAAAGTTGAGGGATTTTTAAGGGACAAAAACTATTTATGGTAAAATTGTTAAAGTTAGAAGCTTTTTATGAAACAAATGGTAAAATTGAGACAAAAGTTAAAATTAGAGGTCTTTTTTGGGATAGCAGGCCCATCTTCCTTCTAATTCTTGTTCAACTTTCTTCCTAGGACAGGAGTTCCCTCACAGGTGGATTCGCTGCAGGCCCATGAACGATGACCCATAAATGTACTCAAAGTTGCAATGTCAAAGTAGGTCAAAAATACCTACCAAAAAAAAAAAGTAGGTCAAAAATGGCAGTGAGGTAATTGTTCTTATCCTCCAGGGCAAATGTTTGTGCTAGGGAAGAGAAGGTCCCTTTCCTAGAGGGTAACGTAAACGCAGGAAGAGTCGATTAAAAATATGTGGTGCAGCCATTGGCCCATTCTCAGTCTCACCGAGCCTTCAACATTCAAACCCTCCCTCCCTCTCTGTGGGTCTCTACTGCTAGTAGTAATTGCCAGCCCTCTGGCGTGCAATTAATAACGAGGGGCGAGGCTTTCATTGATGCCAAGCTAAAAAGGGGTGACTTTTCACAATCGTCAGGTCAGTTTTCGAGGGCTTTGATTCAGCCGGTTGCGTCCCTCATCGTCTCATGCATCAGAATTAAATGTGAGGATCGCGTTGCAGGATCCGATTGGGATCGATTCTGCAGGCTTCTCAGCTTTGCTGCTTCGTGAAATAAATTGTAGTAACTCCTCATCTGATAGCCGAACCAGTCCACTTCCGGCAGCAAAGGAGGAAGAAGGAAGGAAGATGAGACCCAAGATTTACATCTTCGGCGACTCCATCACCGAGGAGTCCTTCGGTGACGGTGGTTGGGGCGCTTCGCTCGCCCACCATTTTTCTCGGACGGTAACGGTTTCGCTGCCTGGTTTTTCTCGTCCTTTTCGAGGAGAAAGATAAATTATTCTGGGTTGCGTCTTTTAAACGTATGAAATTAATCGGTGACGAAAATACTGAGTTTTGTCTCGCTTGTCTTGGAAAAACGCTTCTTTCGAGTGTCGTGGTCTCGTATTTGATTGTGATATATACTGATCAGACACCCTTTTAAGTGGTTAGATAGATTAACCCTATGTTGAATGTGGATCACTTAGGTGGACGTGGTGCTGAGAGGGTACAGTGGCTACAACACGAGGTGGGCTCTGAAGGTGTTGGACAAGGCTTTCCCGGCGGCAGGCGGTGGCGGCGACGACGCGCCCCTCGCAATCACCGTCTTCTTCGGCGCGAACGACGCTTGCCTCCCAGATCGGTGCTCCGCCTTCCAACACGTGCCCCTCCATGAATACAGGCATAACCTCCATTCCATCATCTCCATTTTCAAGGTACGTAACCATCTTTGTGAATTCTTTTTGTCCTCTATAGTTGTCGATGCACGCACGCACCCACGTGGCCTTCTTGTTCTTAATAAGGTTAATTAAGTGGCATGAATCGCATACGTAGAGACGACGGTGGGATGAAGGGAATGATGCAGGTAGGGACAAGAGAAGCTAGTGTTTGGGGGACTGACTTCAATATTAAGATATAAAATAGAACTTATATTATAAGACCGACGTATGAATTTATAATTTTAAGGCTACTATTCCTAGAGTAAGGCGCACATGTGGACAACATTCTCGTTGGCAATTTTGAATTTCCTAAAAACATACTGTAAGACAAATATTATTTTTTTAACTCTGTTGTGCGAATTCTTTCTAAAACTCAAAGTGGGTTTAAAGTCCAAATATCCTCCATGCATCTGGTGTGTTTGAATGAAGGGACGACGGATTAGCCATATTTGGGACAATAAAAGAACCGAGGTTATAAAATTTTTATGATTCCACATATATTCTCCTCGCTATAGGAATTATCGACGACAAAAAGGTAAACTTGAAACCGACTAAAAGAATATCATTCTTGTCACTCATCTTAAGTTTAGTAGAGAATGAAAAGTGGTGGGCTCAACCTAATTTCTATCGTTTTCCTCTTCCCCTTTCCTTGACTTCCATTTTACGTAATGATCCCACTACAAAGTGGAAGTGGAATGCCTGACCTTTTCACCCTCTTTCTTCTTTCTGAAATCTCCACCCAGAAATTTACCCTCCCTCAAAAAGAAAAAGAGCACAAAAATGTCCACTTAACAACTAGAGTGGGCATAACTGGGGGAGGTGTTTTTTGTCTGTTGCTCTCGCATGCGGCTCATGTGGGTTGGGCTGACGTAGATCGGAAGTACCCATAAAGCATCTTTGTCAATTCATCCCTTAGTTTTAGTTGTTGGTCTAGGAAAAGAAAGGAGTGAGCGGGTTAAAATCACGGATCGAAAAATTTGTTTAGTGCGTGGACCGGGTGAATGGATCTCGAGATCATTTCAGCGTTAAATTTTCGATGAACATGACGTGACGAGCCTAATGAAATCTATCCAGTACAAATGATTCAATGTTTTCGAACGCGTGCAATGATTTTTTCTAATTTATATATAAAAAGAAGGGATGGTGCCAAAAAGACTACGTGGGTGCGTGAGGCCCAGTTGTCGCTATTGATGTTTCCCACACACCCTCTGCTTCTATGAAAATGGGGCTCGATTCATCTTTGGTGGTGAGATCGAGCTTGAGTGCGAGAGCAAGCGCCTGTCATTCTCATTGCCCTCCTTTTTGACAAAAGGTTGAGAGATTGCATCGCATCGCATCACAATTAGTGTAGTTGGATGGTCCAGCCTATCGTGAGATTCTTTTTTTCTTAATTAAAAAGGATTGCATGCTTAGGATCTTGAGCGTGGTTCCTTTTGTTGGTCTAATTATTTGACTCGTTCCATGGGCTCGGAGTTGAAGAGCTTTATGATGTCAATGGACCCACGACTTTGGTGTTCTCAATAATGGCTCATAGTGCCGTAGGGATAGCGAAAAATCCCCGCTCATGGGGAGGTGTGGGGGCAAAACCGCTGCCCCCCCACGAGGCGTGGGGCGGGAATAGATCTCCTGGCCGTCCTGCCCCGGCTCCTGCTGCTCGGCATTGTGCACATTTTCTAGCTCTTGTTTTTTTTGGCTCCGTGTCCTTCATAATGAGCAATATTGTCATTACTAAGTTTCATTCACCATATACCTCTCCGACCTAATCTAGAATTTAACAGAAATATTTACTCACGGCATCTCTTAATATCTCTCGCTCTTTTGAAGTTATATCTTGCTCCTCACCTTGCCCCCACGTCAAAAGATCATCCCGCAGGGGGTGTATGTCAGGCTACTCTTTTGATGTGCATGGGCGTGGCGGACCCTATTGCCATCGTTGGTATAGTTTTTGGAATTGAGAAACCATGAAATCGTCTGTCCCTCGATGGCTGGTGGTCATGGCCAGGAAGTAATTTTACACGCTCTTGAGTCTAATCGTATCAGTTTCGTCTTGCTGATGTTCTTATCTTGTATTTGGTTGATTCTGACCACCACTTTTCTCACAAAGGGCAATATAACTTCTCTTGTCTTGAAACATGGCGGTCTGATTTGAGTCAGTGTTACTGGGTTCTCACTTTACCTTGCGGCTTCCTAGCAATTATTATTTCAGTGCTTTCATATCAAGAACCATTTGGACTTTAAGGGTCATTCAGTCCTTTCCAATTAGGTTGATCTTACATATTTGAAGTCACTGTCCTGATAGATTAATAGGATCTACGCTTATATGATTGATGATTTCTTTAGGATTGAAAAACATCGTTTACTTTTTTTGTTTTTGTTTTTATAAGACATTACGTATTGACAAATCAAGCTTCTTATGCCACGTGATCTAAATGTGCACTCCATACAATTTAAATAGCAGGTGATGTTGGATTGCAGTCTTGGAGGACATTGATTAGTATTTGTTTTTCATTGACAAAGTAATGAAGCATGGAACTGAATGATGTCTTGTGATATATCTTATCACTCTTATATAGTTACTTAAGCAAGGAACTGTGAATTGCATTATCCGCATGATTAAAGCTGCAAAATATGCATACACAAGTACATAAAAATATATATTTATGGGCTTCTTCGGTGAATAAGTTTTTTAGAGCTTGTTGATCTGTAACCCTAATCCCTATATGCTTAATCTAAAGATGACCTCGGATGAATCATGTATTCATGGTCATAACTTGCTCCTTGGCTATTGTGCTTTCCCCGATCTATTGCGTGAACAGGCTTCTGTGGTTGCAGAAGAATCAAACTGAATTCGAAGCTTCCTTCACCATAAATATTTTCTTAAATGAAGATGTGTGAACCAAGTTTGTTAGTCTCTAAAGGACGTAATCAAGGAGAAAACCTGATCCTAATTTTTGTTTCGTTTTTATTACTTGTAAATCTAATAAGCTAAGCATCCAGTAATTGCACTCATGATCTTATCCTATGTTTCATGATCTCTCTTGTTTACCAATCTTCAGAAGCGATGGCCCGAGACTCAGATTCTTCTCATCTCTCCCCCTCCGATTGATGAAGATGCTCGCCTCAAGTATGTATTCTTTTGCATCCAAAGTTTCAATGCTTCTCAGACACTTACTGATATAGTGTATTTGTATTATTTTTCCCCCTTTACTGGTGTTGCATGGTGACAATTTTCTGTGTGCTGAATTTTGAATTTTGTGATTCGACTTATCCAGAAGTAGCTTACCATGGAGAGAGCCTGTGATTGGAATTTGATGTGATGTGATGCAGATTTCCTTACGTTGAGAATACAATGGGCATGCCTGAGAGGACTAATGAAGCTGCCGGTGCGTATGCTAAAGCTTGTGTTTCCGTCGCAGCAGAATGTGGGATTCCAGTTATCGACCTCTGGACCAAAATGCAACAGTACACAGGTTGGAAAAAGGCCTGTCTAAGGTACATTACTAGTCTACACAACACATTTATCTCAGTCAAAGAGTTAGGATGAGAGTTTGCGCGTTTGGCCACATTGCAGCGAGATTCTGGTTGTTGAAAATCCTACATGCTGAGAGTAGAAAGTGTTGATTGCTCTTATCCTGTGATATCTTTCCATTCTTTGAAAGAATGAAGAGATTGCATATGCGTTGAAAAAGATATTACAGACATAATTGACAAGCACTTCTCCAGAGCGAGCAGATTATTCTTAATTGAAAAGAGAGGGTGTCCATGTAAATCTAAATCAATTTTTGGATGTTAATTTGCAAATTTTCTTGTTCTAGTTACCAGATTGTGGGCTTCCGGAATCAAGAATTTCACTTATATCTAATAAAACATACTATCAACAGGAAAATCTGTTGCCACAAAAGATGTTAAATAGGTGACAAATGTGCAATATGTTGAGTTTGAAGTGATTACTCGATATTGTCATTGATCTGATATATGCCTGAGATTAAATAATATTTAGCGCCCGTCTTTTTAAATAACTGTTAGTTTATATTTTTACATATATCTTGCCAACCAAAAATGCAGTGATGGTCTACATCTAGCGCAGACTGGGAACAAGATCGTGTTTGAGGAAGTGATCATGAAGCTGAGGGATGTGGGCTTGAGCTTGGAAAGCTTGCCAGTTGATCTCCCCTTGATTAGTGATATTGATCCAAGCAATCCCCTCAAATCTTTTGAAAACTGAAAGACTTTTGTTATAGCTTGGGTCAATTTGCTCATCTGTATTAGGGTTTAGATAATACTATACACTACCTTCATGATCCGTCATGGTCTAGTCTTTTGTAGACGACAGTTATTTTGGTCAACTGTGATGCCTATTTTCTGAATGTTTAGGACATAAGTACTCGTGCATCAATAAATGTGGATTATTGTACTTCTGTACCTCGCATGGAGACCAACATCATCAAAGGATACACATGTACGTTGGATGGGATCCGTAGCCACATTTGGTAAATCCAAATCTCCAATCTTGCTCACTAAATGTTGATACTTGTCCACTCCATTGGTTCCTCGTCCACATTTGATCCAAAGCTAAACACTAGACCATTCAACCCTTCTAGCTCTCCCTCCCTCTATCAGTGTTATCATCTACCTCGACTACCATGACTCTTGATTGCTCTCTCTCTCTCTCTCTCTCTCTCTCTCGATGAAGTCTCAATATTGCATACGACATCTTCTTTGAGGTTTTGTCATCATTATCGAGATCTAGCTAAGACCTCGAGTGTGATTCTGACACAGAATTTGGAGGAGGCACCTCCTCTGGAGCTCCTTTGCATTGGCAAGCCTCGTTCACAGTGACAAGACAGAGCCAATGTGTGGCGACAAGCTTCATCATGGCCAACTAGCTTGATGCTAGCGCATGATCCGCAAGTTTAAGTGTGCGCAAAAACAAAGCTCCATCATGACCAACTACGTAAGCTCGATGCTGAGATGTAATTGTTTCCCAATAAATTGACCTACTCCTTCATCAATGAACACAGAAGGAGGCTTGTAAGTTTTCTTTCCGTCAAGATAAACAGGCTCATTTCGGGAGAACTACTTAAGAATTAGCAAAGTGCCGTAGAAGCACCTATTTTCATGATTGCCTGAGCAAGACACCCTTATTCTTGATTGGAAAACAACGACAATCGAGACTCATCAATAGTGCACAAGAAAATCACAGAACTTCAACGGAAAAGTTGTCCCGTTTTCTTCCGCATGGGCTTCCTTTCACAACCGGAACTCTCATACGGAAGTTGTAATGGATGTCACGTGTTTTGTTCTAGATCGTAATACATAATAAAACAACTCCTAATCTCAGCCTCCAAAAAATGAAGCCAAGAATCTGTCTAAGGGAGAAAAATCAAAGTGTGGAAGGATGAAAACACCAAGAACGCGAGCAACTATTAAAACAAGATATGAAGCTTTGTGGTGAAACAACTGTTTCTTCCAAATGCTGGAATTTTAATTAAAATAAACTGAAAAGTTATTCATGCGATTATTCCCCATACGTTACATTTGCACCGTAATTTGCTCTTGCATTCAACTTCGCTAACGAGATCATTCACTTAAGCAATATCCGCCCAGCATAAAATTAAGGATAGCTTAGCAAGCATAAGTAGATCGAAGTAAATGAATTTCAGCTCTCAACAGATTCATCAAGCCATGCCATGGGAGCTGCAGCGGATCCTCCATTTCATCCATGTATCCAAATGGAATTTCTACATCTTCGATGCTAATCAATGCGGATGCAATTCATTTTTAAAGTTGTTGTTCGGTACATTAACAGCTGAAGCTGTTGAGACACACCAAAAACAAAATAAACGACATGATATGGAATAGAGGATCTCGTCCCAATCCAGAAAATTTTATTTATGTAGCGATGTTCATGGTTGACTCCTCACGGTGCAACCCTATTCGTGTGTGTCCGGGTTCGGTCCTCCTGGTACAGTCCTATCCGTGTGACTAGTTGGAGGTATATAGTGATGTTCACGGTCGGGTCCTCCGGGTACAGTCCTATCCGCTTGTCTTGTTGGAGGTACATAGTGATGTTGAGGTTCGGGTCCTCCAGGTGCAGTCCTATCTGTGTGTGTCAAGACCCTTCTCTCACTCGGCTCCACGTTGCCAAACCCTAATCTGCGAAATAAGGAGCGGCTATCAACCCTCTTCTCCAAGGCCTTTCCATCGAGAGACGACATTATTCCTTCCAGACTACTCACATGCACCAAGAAAATGAGTAGGATCAAAGCAGAAACGCATTGCATTGTTGCCGGTAACTAGCAAAACACTATGGTAACGAAGGAAGAGCTAGGAAGAGAAGCGGATGAATAATTCACGTAAATTGCCATTAAATATAGTGAGCATGTGTGAGAATATCCTTAGGCTATGTTTGGTGAAATTGGGATATAATAGGATAAAGAGATATTTGCAATCCTCTAAATGTTCTCTAGATTGTAAAAGTATCATATCATATAATATTGTAACTTATAATGGGACTTGAAATCTTTGAAATCTGCATCCTAAGATAGGATTGAAAATCTTTTAAAATTTTTCTCGTTTGAAAATCTTTGAAAATCACATCTTGACTGGCTACTCTTGAACGTGAAGACTGTCTCTAGGAAATCGACCTTGGGAGCGTGACGACTTTTAATAGACACGGACTCATGGAGTTATGGTATGACCTCGTGAACAGTGGAAGGCACTTTTGAATCATTGGTATATATTGTATTGTAATGCTCTGGTCTTGTGCCGTAATTGCGAAACAAATTCAAAGAGAAATTGGAGTAAGGGATCAAAGTTCCAGATGAAAGCTACATTAGGTTTAAAGCATCAATTTCCATAGATTGAAGACGAGACTTCAAAAAGATTGCTGATACATTCGACCACATATTAGCTGAAGAAGTTGATTTTATAGCCCGATTTCCAAACTCTAGGTGGTTTCCTTACAACCATCTTGAATTTGAGAATAGATGCTAGCTAATATATGATATGTTGTGTACTTGATTTGATATGTTGCCATTTAGCTTGATATTTTCGGTGATTTACCAAATCTCACAAATGCTTAAAATACCGCATGTATCTTGCATATATGTTTTTACCTTCTATACGAAGGATCAATATTGCTTGTCTTCCTTGTTCTAGTGAAATATAGAATCCCTCCATTATATATCTTTCATAGCTAACTCAATCTTTCCATTTGCTCTAACTCGCTTGAGAAAGGATTCGGACAAGAACTTCCATGGAGTATACACTAGGGAGGAGTGTTTTTTCTTTCTTCTTTTTTATTTTTGGAAAAAGCCATAAGAAAACTCTAAATTATATCTACTGTGACACATTTACCCTCAACTTTTTTGTGACGTTATAAACTCCAAACTTATACCCTAACACATTTACTCCAAACTTTTTTCTAAGACACGAAAAACCTCAAACTTATACTCGTGTAATACATTTATCTTAAATTATTTATCCAAACCTATACTCATGTGACACGTTTACTGTAAATTTTGAGGTAAATGAATATAAGTTTATGGTTTTATGTGTCACAAAAAAAGTTTAGGATAAAAATGTCACAATGAACATAATTAGGGCTTTTGGTGGCTTTTTTTTTTTTTTTTTTTGGTGAGGCAAGATTGAAATTTATCTCTCACAAAAATTAATTACAACTAAAAAATTTATTTTCCATTTTAACTTCTTGTGAGGAGTAGTCAGGTGAGGCTATGGTTGTTTAAGTAAGCTGGATTTTATATGAAAAAATATATCCCCACAACGACGCTGGAAACATTTTAGGCTATATTTAGCTTTTAAAAAGAAGAAGAAGAAGAAGAAGAAGAAAAAAAAACAGAGATTATTTGCAAGGGAAACATATTCTCTCCACTTTGTTCCAATATCTAATTCCTTTTTATCATCATATTCGCCTAAAATATTCTTATTGCATACCTCAAGTGCTCAATCTCAATCTTGGCGTTCTCCTCCGCTTAGAGACACCACAAGTGTTATTCTCATATTATGTTGATAATCCTTTGATTTTCCGTAAGTTTATAGCATAAATTCATTCTAACTGAAAAGTAAAGTATGAAAAGCAAAAAGAAAAAAAAAAAGAGTAAAGAATTTATATGGCTTCATCTTTGGGAAAAAGTACCAAAAAAGTTTTGAACTTATGACATTAGTACCAATTCAGTACTCAATTTTTTAATTAGACCAATTTGGTCATAAACTCTTTCACATGAATACCAATTGAGTCCATCTGGCCAATTTAGTTTGCATGGATGTTGACCATCTTACGTGGTACGGCCGGTGCTAACGATGGACATTAAAAAAAATTAATTATTATTTTGAAAATTTTAATTAATTTTTTTCCCTTGGCTAGTTGCCTATCCTTGACCATGACTAATAAGGGTCGGCAAGGGCATTGCGGCCCTAGCTAAATCTATTAGGGTAGCCCTAGCTTGTGGCTAGTCACTGGGCCTCACCTGTGGCCAATCTCTAACCATAGCCAAGTATTAGAATACTGGCCACAAGTCAAAGAAAAAGTAAAGGAAAAAAATATATAAAATATAAAAAAATTCAAAAAATATTTAAAAATTGAAAAAAATGTCTACATTAATGTAATCTGTAACACATAGGACGTCTTACGTCCACGTTAGTAATATCTGGCCTAAGTTGGGTGGATGAATTGAATTGGTACATATATAAAAAGATTTAAAACTAAATTATTTTAATTGAAATGTTTATGATAGAATTGGTACTTATGTAATAGATTTAAAACTTTTTCTTTTGTTACTTTTCCCTTTATATTCTTTTAGTTAGGAATCAAAGCATTGATCTTCTCCCTTTAGTTATGCAATTAAATTGAACATAATCTGTGGTTAATCACTATTGTAAATATGGCTTTATATTCCCTATCATATATAGAAATGTAGCGTTGGCTCAACATGCCCACTGCTGCAATGCTTTGCTTTGCTTATGCAAGAATTATCTAGAACATGACTAAAATGTCCACGTCAAACCGCACACAGTTTTACCGACCAAATCATATTAAACACTTGGTCACAAAGGATGCTCTTCTCCCATTTTTCTTTTCTTTGTTTTATTAGCAAACCATTTATGAGTGACTGGTGATACTCTTACTTTAGCTATATATATACTTATCTCAGAACCGTTACCAAACACCGAATAGGCTAATTTGTAAGCGGTAATGTAATTCCTGATGCAGAAAAATTAAAGAACCTTAGATTTTCATGACTTGTTCACGACAAGAGGGATGAAGAAATACCTTTATCCATAATAATAATTTTGAAAAATGATTATAGAAATAGAAGAAATGAATAAATCCGATTTCTTTATCTTAACCCACTATATTCTTTAGGCATTTTATCTAATGGATAATAGAACATAACCTTTCGTTAGCTTAGCGGGAGAGAGGACTAGGCTCTTTAATCAAAGGGTCACTTTCAATAAGTGTCTTCCATCAAAGCACATTCTATTGCATCTTTTCATAAAAGTTCCATGTTTTCATAGCCAATACACACACACACACACACACACACACACACACACACACACACACACACACACACACACACACACACACACACACAGATATATATATATTATAGTTAAACCATTAAGATAATAATATCATGTGAGCCATAATTATTCTTACATTCTCCCACTTAGCCCATATGACATTTCTTTAATGGTTTATTAAAAACCATAATGTGCACAATAACATTATACTAAAACATTTTTTAAATTGACTATCCCATAACAATCACAAATAGGTAAAAAAAAAAAAAAAAAACTAATGTAAATCAAATCGGTTGCATGTCATTAATTGAAACAATCCTTTTCATTTACAACAACTATTTCTCTTGATTTAACACGATACATAAATTCTAACAAAAAAAACAAATGATACATAAATGAGAAGTATGACATCATGAATTTTCAGTCCTGTTTTCAATTGAATAAATTGGGCCTTTCATTGACGCACCTATAGGGCTATTCTCAGAGTTAATCACTTTTGAGATAATTAGACTATCTGAGGAAGCCATTAAGGAATTTTAATGCAATAGACTTGAGAATTTGACTAGGTATCAGTTACTCAATCGTGTCATCTGCCGAGATCATTACGGCACAGATATAAATCGATTAGAGATCAGAGATAGGTTGGTTTAATTGAGATGAGTGGCTAATCGTGGGTGACACCACTAAATTGGAAAATTCTCGTCGGCCGACACTAGATAGATTTTTCTATTGTTTTGATACCTTGTGTCCATATTTGAATCATCAAGATTTTCATGACAATTGAGAGTTATCAATGTGTCGAGTAGGTTTATAGTGACTCGAAGAAAATCGGTCACGGATCATTTGCATTAAAAATCTCCAAAAACTACCCAGTAGTTTAGGACATGCTAAAAACGCGCCGAATGAAAATTAACTATGAATTCGAGTCCGATTTTAGAAATTGAAGAATCTATTAGGAACATCGACTCAATCTTAGAAGATTTTTCTGGGACCCTAAACTTTTTGGGAAAAAGTCGGCATATAACCGTTTTTGTTCAGAAAAAAGGCTAGGGATCATTTTGATCATGAAATTGGGATGCAAGATGGATCTAATGGTGAGGAAAATGTCGATTGAACCAATGATTCGATAACGGAATTTATTGAGGCTGAATTGAATTGATTTGAGGACCGGTAAGTCGCTAATTGAATGAGAAATCTAGGAAATTCGTAGCTCCCCCATGGCCTAGCATTTTAGACCATCTAAAGTCTCTATGGAGAGGCCTTGGTGGCTCATTGAGAGCCAAGGATGATATGTTTGGCCAAGAAGTAGTCTTGGAGAACAAGTGTGGAGGAATTGGCCTTGGTGGCCCACCTTCCCCTTATCCCTTCCCTTCTCTCCCTCTCTCTCCTTCATCCACCGTCCAAGACCTCCTCTCCCTCCTCCTTGCCTTATGCGACAAACCAACAGCCAAGGAAGACAGCCAGCAAGTCGCTGGACCATTTTCCTCCTCTATTTTCACTTCTTCCAGTTTCTGCTTCGATTGACATTTCGCCAAAGATCCGAGTAAAAAGTCGACTTCCTGGATGAATAAAAAAATGAGCCACCCATTGTAGTGATGAGGACATCAAGACTATTCCAATGAGCCCAACCTCGCCCCAAATGGAGCCGTCGGCTGTCCTGTACGGTTGCTGTAAGCCGTCAGTTGCCTGTCCATCAATCCCCTGCCCGCCTACACTATTTTACATTTTTCACGAGTTTCTCACAATTTTGACCCTTCCTTTGTCCATTCCAACCACCACCACATCCCCTTGACTCCCGAGAGCTATTGGTTGTCGACCACCCACTTGCCGGAGCTCCGATCAACTCGTTTCTTCGCCATTCGGCTACCGGTTGCCTCACCAAGCCTTCCATCGGTCTTGCTTTGCCTAACCGAGCTTGTTTCCTCTTTATTTCAGCAAGAACATAACATAATTTTTGTGGTTTCACAAAGGCTGTTAGGCCCGTTTTGAGGTGCTTCCAAGCCTCGAAGCCTAGGCTCACTTTGGAGAGAAACATCCCTTACGACGTTCTCGTTGATTTGATCTGACCCATTTGTTAATAAAGTGAGTTTAGCTCACTAATCCTTAAATAGTTTGCTAATGATACTTAAAGGTTGGTTAATGTTAATTAAGCATAAATATGTGGTTAGATTAGTTTAGAACAATTAAATTAGTGGCTTAATGATGCACGTTAGGCGGTTAGACTTAGTCATTAGCAAGTAGAGAGCCTCTAATATTTATTGAATGCATCTTGGGATTTTTCCTAATCCATTTTGGCATCCAATTAGGCATTTATGAGCATGAATTGGATTTATTGTATTTATTAATAATTTTCGAAATTAATTAATTAATTAATTAATTAATTAATTAATTTCCGAAAATAAGGTATGGATAGTCGACAATTGGAATTTTATGCTAATTGTTGTGGTGCAGTCTATTTATTTATTTGAGCATTAATTTGTCCTGAATTGAATTAATTATGATTTTAGGATTTTATTCATAAATTAATTAATTTTGGTAATTAATTGGAAAATTACCAGGCGTCGAATTATAGCGCCAAAAATATGTAATGGACTATTGAAATTGGTGGGATATTTGAAAAGTGAAATTATGATATTTTGACAATGGTCGACCGTGTACCTACACACGACTTTTTTTTTTTTTTTTTTATTGGGAATGATAAAAAGATGAAATCGATTGTATGATTGGGATGGTATACTATATCAGCCTACGGACAATATGTTAGTTTAGATAGAGAGTAGTATACCGGTATATTATATCAACCTACGGGCTCTGATATGACAGCTTAGTAGAGAGCGGTATACCTTTTCAGCTTAGTAGAGAGCAATGTCAGTATACTATATCAGCTTACGGCTAATATGGCAGCTTAGTAGAGAGCAGTATACCTTATCATCTTAGATTGAGCACTATCGGTATACTATATCAACCTAAAGGCGATATGGTAGTTTGGCGGAGAGCAATATACCCGACCATCTCAGAAGCGAGCTATAATATCTATTTATCAGCTTAGTGGTGAATAGTCATTATATGAACGGACTTATAGAAAGTATGAGATGAGCCGACTAAGAAAAGGTCAAGATGACATGCAATCAACTAAGTCGATTAATCGATGATTTGATCTGATTGATGTGATGTGATGTGATCGTGTATATTATATATATGTTGACTTGTAGGAAGGAACTAAGGTTAAGGTAAGTCCTCTGACTCGTGTTGTGCTTGCGCAACCTCTAAAGTGTATTGGCTTCCTAATTGGGTCTTAGGGGGTAAAACTTGTTGAGATGTTGTCTCACTAGTTATTGAATAATCATTTTCGAGTCCTTAGATGGCATTGGTGAAGGACCGGAGGCCCGAAGTGTAGAAGGTGAAGCCTGAAGAATTGATGATCCTATTGGACTAGTTAGTCATAGGAAAAATTCTCTTTGGTGGAAGTTGATTCCTTTATGCAAACTTCATTTTAGGAATTTGTGGTTTAGAACCTGACTTAATAAATTGACTTGTATATATTTGCACTACGATTTGCAATGTATATGAGTGTGGTTGCTTTCAGAGTTGAAATTTGAAATCCTACTTTTCTATCACATTATTTTATTGTCTGGGGATTCTTATTTGCTTCTGCATGCGTATTAAAATGAAAGGGTTGGCGATGCGTCTTGGGATGTCACTAATAATCGACCAAGATGAGGGATGGGTGCGTGCGTGAGAATTGGGGCGTGACAAGAAGTATAATAATGTTCCAACTATAATGTCTTTGTTAGAGATATCCTATTAAATATTATCAATTTGCATCATATATACTAAATAAAAAATAGAAAATATCATAAACACACAAATGAGTTCGAAGTGTCAAATAAATAAACTTAATTGAATCATAATACAATATCATTAATGATGTCTGGTAATGTTCATCCTTTCAACATATTCATTAAATATTTTGGCAGACCTTTTGTTGAGGAATCTACAATAATATGTGCTCTTTTGACACTCTCTATTTACTTTTTCTTTAAGGAAAAATATTTGATATCCACATGTTTAGCATATTTATAATACTTATCATTCTTAGATAAAAAAAACTATTGTAGAGTTATCACAATAAATTTTTAGTGGCCTAACAATACTATTGACAATCACAAGTCATGAATAGTGGCCTTAAAACATGCCGCAAATTCAGCCATTATAGTGGATGTAGCAATAATTGATTATTTTACACTTTTTCATGAAATTTCCCTCTATCAAAAATGAACAAGTAACCAAATGTTAATTTTCTTGTATTTGCGCATTTGACAAAGTCTAAATTTAAATATTAAATCATCCCAAGATAATCACATCTTTTATAAGTGAGCATATAATTCTTTGTTCCTTGCTTTTATATGAGCACTTTCTTTGTAGTTTTCCAGTGATTCAATCCTGGTTACTTTGATACATACCTAGCATTACAACAATGAAACTTATATTTGGTTTGGTGCTAGTTTAGGCATTACATGAAGCTGTTGACAACAAATGCATAAGGAAAATTTTTCATTTATTCTTAGTCCATTTCATTTTTCAAACATTGCATAAAGCTAAATTTGTCTCCTTTTTGAATTAAAACTACACATGTTGAACATTTATCCACATCGAGTCTCCAAAATTTTGTTAATGTAGACTTTTTGAGACAATCCAATAATCTTTGTTATCTACATAAAATATTTCTTTTCCTACCAAATATGTTGCCTTTCATTCCAGAATTCTCCAAGAGAAACTTATTGATTTTATATAGTAGCAAGCAAAATGTCACCAACACACAAAACTAGAAAAATAAAGTAGCTCTTATTGACTTTATATATATATATATATATATATATATATATATATATATATATATATATAGACACACACACACACACATACATACATACCAATCAATAGTGTTTTCCTTAAACTCACAAGAATTTATGTTATCATCAACCTTAACATACCATTATCGGGAAGCTTGCTTAAGTTTGTATATTGACTTTTCTAACTTACACACCATGTGTTCCTTTTTTTTTTTTTTTTTTTATAACTAAAAAGCCCTTAGGTTACCCCATATAAATCTCTTCCTTTAAATTCCATCAAGTTATGCAATTTTGACATTCATATGGCGTAACTCTGAATGTAATGAGCCATTAAGTTAGTCTTTCTTGAAGATTGATGAATATGCCTCCTTATAATCAAATTATTCTTTTTCAGTAAAACCTTTAATAACAAATTTGGCCTTATATTGTTTGATATCACTTTTTGAGTCGCACTTGGTTTTAAAAGTCCATTTACATTTGATCTTTTTAAATCCTTCAAATAATTCAACAAGATCTCAAACTTGATTTAGATCCATAGATTTCAACTCTTCTTCAATGCCATTAAACCATTTAGAAGAATCATCACATTCCATGACCTGTGAGATAAACCAGACCATTACCAATTCTTAAGTCATTGGACTTTTGTAGAATAACCAGCCTCCTTTAAGATCTTCTTAATGCTACATTTTATGGCTCAACTATTGTGAGTTTAATATTGACATCTTCATTGAAGAGTGTTCGATATTTTATTTATTGTTCTTGATTATTGTTGAGTTGAACAAAAATATCAAGACCAACAACTTTAGAATATTTGGTTATAGGAACTTTCATCCTAACTTTTTAAATGCAAGCATCATGAATTCTTTCACTTTCTTTGATGTTGACACCTAAAATTTTAATTAGGTTTAATTAGGTCTTAATTTCTTTTAGATAACAAAAACCAAATAAATAGCAAAAACAACAAAAAATAGTAAAAACAAAAGAAAAGAAAAACAAAAGCAACCCCCCATTTTCTTCACGTGGGCTTGTGCGGCTTGGCCCCACCCTCCTCCCTTCGCTTCTTCCCTCTTCTTCTTCCTCGCTCCATCTTTCTCCGCCTCCGTAGTTCACGCGCGATGGCCGGCGACGCGCGAAGGACGGCCTACAGCCGAGGGGAGTAGGCCGACGTTGGCCGGAGAGGATAAGATCAGGCGCCATTAATGCCGAGCGAGCTTCGCTGGAAAGCTCGATGGGACACCGGTTCGGCCGAGCGGAACCGTTGGGTAAGCCGGAGGCCGGCGACCGAACCCCTCCGTCGACCGGAGTTCCTTCGCCTATAAATAGGTGGCCGCAAGCATCGTCGGAGAGCGTGGCGAGCTTGGAGATCCTTCACTGAGAGACGTCGGGAAGGATCGAAGGGCGAGCGCAAGAGAGAGCTCGAGTCACGAGCTTAGCCCACCCTCCATCGAGAGACTTCGGGGAAGGCAGGCGGCGAGTGACTTCGAGAAGGTCAGATCCGGCCGGTGGAGGCTCGGATCTGGCCTGAGTGAGGAGAAATCAAGGCCGAGGAGGGTCTGGTCGAGTTGTTGCTGTTGTTGTTGCCGCCGGACGCCGTGCCGCAGCCGTTCGCCTCAGTCCCGACGCCGCACCAGATCGGAAAACCGAGTTGCCCATCCACCACCATCCGGACGCCATCGCCACGAGCAGGTAGTGCTACCTCCACCGCCGCCGTTGCCATCGCCATAGTTTCCCCCCTCAGCAGTCCAACTCTCGTCACTACCGTCGCCGTTATGCCGCTGCCGCCGCCGCCGCCGTCGCTATCGTCCCCGCTATCGTGCCTCGGCGCCGCGATTCAGGAACCCTAGGGTTCCTGATTTTCCGGGTCGCGATCCCGGGTTGTCGGGTCGGACCCGGATCGGGAACCGGGTAGGGACTCCACGAATTGCGGGCGCGGCGGAAGACCGGGTCGCGATTCGGATCCGGTCGGGTAGGGTTCGCGCAGGGAGCCGGGTCGCGGAACGGGTCATGGACCCGGGTCGTCGGGCCGGGCCGGGCGTCTCCGAACGCCCGGCCACGGTGTCGTTTTTGATTTTCAAAAAAAAAAAAAAAGGAGAAAAGCCGAAAAATCCGAGTCGGGCCCGCAACGCGGTGGGTCGCCGGCCGGGTCGGACCCAACCCGCGGATCCGACCCGGGTCGGTTTTATTTTATATAAAATAATAAATATTTTTTTTAAAATCAAAATATTTTATTTTCAAAAAAATATAAAAAAATGTTTTAATTTCCAAAAAATCGAGAAAATCAAAAAAATAATTTATTTTCCAAAAATGTCAAGAAATATTAAAAAATATTTTATTTTTCGAAAAATCAAAAATAAAAAATTTCATATTTTCCAAAAAGGCCAAAAATTCAGAAAAAGCCAAAAGACTTGTATTTTTCCAAAAAATACCAAAAATCCCTTTTGTGTCCAAAAAATTAGAAAATGACTCAAAAATGTTTTTCTCCCAAAAATGCATGGAAAATCTCTCAAATATCCAAAAGCCTTAGGGTTTAAACAAGATTAGGTACCGAAAGGGCATTAGTGATTAACTAGTGTAATCAAGTCCCCGATCCTAATTTCTCTCGGGTTGCGCAGAGTGAGTATTTCTCCCGATACTTCACTTGGGTTTCTAATCAACCCGCCCCAAATCGATTAGTGGCGACTCCATTTTAAAAATTGATTTACAGGTTAAAAACTTGAACCATTAAGTCGTGAATTGGTGGACTTGGGAGAGTCCGGGCATAATTAATTTCAGCCGAGCCATTAGCCTCCTTAGGCGCTCGTACGCGATTGCGGGCGCCGAGAAAAAAGAGGTCGCGACAGCTTGGCGACTCCGCTGGGGACTTGAGGACTTAGGCCTTTATGTCTTGTTTAATATCTTTACTGACTTAGGTTTTTTTTATATGCAGGTCAGTGGTTTAGATTTTTAATATTGCTTAAAACAAATTATCTTGTGATTATAAACTGTTATGCATGCTTTACTGTTTTAAACACTACACATGGCACACACAACCCGGCCGCCGACTCGGGGCCGCCATAGGATTTCTAGGATGGTGTTAAGAAAGATACGACCTCGAACGCGAGACTGCGATGTAGAGGTTGCCTTTCTTTTCCCGAATTTCTTAGCCGAGATTAGAAGGGTATGCCGCTAACGCGAGACTGCGACGGGCGGATATCCTTTTAATCTCACTAATCCTTCGAGTTAGAAATCGAGCCGCACATCCCATCCGTATGTCTTTGTGCTTGCCATTTTATTTAAAAGCGAAGTGATTTCTTTACTTTTACTTAGTCTTTTCTGGCTCATGGCAAAATAGGGTCAGGTTGTGTATTTCCCTTCCTTATATGCGATGGGAAGATTTGATATCCAGTTCATTCCTACCCCAAAGAAAGAGCTTCTCAGATGGTGGAAGCAGTTAGATCAACTCGGCCAAGAGTGTGTCAAATCAAGAATCGATCATCTCCTCCCATTGCTCCAAATCAATATCCACTCTGGAGTCATGCAAGCACTACCACATTTCTGGTGTCCTGAAACATCCACCTTCATGTTCGGCAAATTTGAACTGACTCCGACTTTAGAAGAGTACAGTCTCGCCATAGGAATGCCCCCGGGAAGCGAGCTTGTCAAGCCGATCGGCATTGACCCCGTGGTTAGTCTATCACGGTTTCTAAAAATCATTCGGTAAGAGAAATTGTTCAAGCCAACAATAATGCTTTTCCGCTATCATCTTTAACTGAATGCTTTGAAAAACAGTCAATGACCCAAAAGCCAAGATCTTCCTCTTAGCATTCTTTGGTTTTATTATCTTTCCCCATCGAAAGAATGCTATAGATCCTTCAATCACATGGGTGATAAATCAAGTCATTTTTGGAGCAGGATATGTGAATATGGTTTTAGCCGAAACGTTTTTATCCCTTAATCGTTTCAAGGACCAAAAATAGAAAATCATGAGGGCCGCTCCAGAAATTTTACAAATGTGGTTCTTTTCTCATATCAAAGGATTTGGGCACCTCATGCAAATATTTGAAATCAACGAGTTTAAACACCCATTGCAAAAGTTTCAAATCTTGGAAAAATATTCTCCCAATGAAGAGTATTCTCGGTGGATTAACTTGCTAAAAAACCCGGTCCCTGAGACATTCCTATGGCGAGCTAAATGGTTCATTGCAGGAGAGGCGCGCTTTGCGCTTGATTATTACAACCCCATCCCGTTGCTGGGCCTCTCCGGAGCTACCTCATATTATCCATATAGGGTGGCTCGTCAGTACAGGGTCCTTCAAGAAGTCCCGCCACCGCTCAAATCGGGATTGTTCCGAATCTTTTTCACCCGTATGGACTACAACTACTTGGAGGAGATTCGCATAATTCAGAACGCATGGAGTAGATGCCACACTGAAAAGATCGTCGTGCCCAGAAGGTTAAAGGAACAAGAAAAAATTCATCATGCATCAACATTCTACATCCTCAACCATATAATTCCCAAGGAGCTGCAACCAGTAATCCCTGATGTAGTTGATAAACTTACCCTGCAAGGGCGAATCGAATCTCTTGAAAAGAGCTTGGAAACCAGCAGGAGACACGTATCGAAGTTAGTACGAAGAAGCAAGCGGCTTCACAAGATCGGAGCTTCCCATCGCATATAAAATGGGCAATGGGACTTTTGATGTGAATATTCCTAATGTTAATATCTAGGGTCGTTTTGACTTGTGTAAAAAGCCCTTTTGGCATTGTATAAATCTCTTGTTAATAAATAAAAATGAAGTGACCCTTGCCATGGGCCAGTGTTCCATACGTTTCCTGGCTTACATTCTCTCCATTTTCTTTATGCAGGTAATCACAATCATAGTCGTATTCGCCAAATCCAAAAGATAGAATGGCCGAAGAAAATGTACCAAGCCGTGTCGAGATTATGGAAAGTGAAATGAAGCAAGTCTTCAATGTGCTTCAGCAACTCTCAAAGCAGATAGATTCCATCCAAGGCAAATTAGCTCCCGCCCGGCCTCAATCGAAGTATTGTTACCGCAATCGTCTACTCGAGGTGATCAAGGAAGAGATACTGATGATAACATGCCCGAATTAGAAGATGATACGCACCAAATCGTAGTCGAGAAAGCAAAGCCCAACAGTTTGTCTAAGACTGAACATGACAAACGCCTTGAGAAGCTTGAAGAGAGGCTAAAGCAATTGCAAGGCCTTCAAGATCCTACTCCAACAGACCTCTCTATCTACTCTAAGGTCAAAATGCCGGAAAAATTCAAAATGCCCGAGTTCGAGAAGTACGATGGCACGACTCCGCCCAAGAGCTCACTTGCGGATGTACTTGGTTCGAATGACCCAAAGACGTTAATAATGAACCTTTAATGATCCAGTTGTTCCAAATCAAGCCCGATAGGTCCCGCCCGAGGTGGTACATAAAAAAGAACATAAACCTCATCGAGACATGGAGTGAAGCAAGTGAAGCATTCCTCAAACAAGACAAATTCATAATGGACATTACCCCTTCTCGCGAGGATCTTGATCGCACGGAAAAGAAAAAGCAAGAATCCTTCAAAGAATATGCCATTAGATGGAGGAATCTCGCCGCCCGATCAGTCCCGAGCCAACCGACTTTGAATTGAGAAAATGTTCATCAAAACCCTCCCTTTCGAATACCGCAATCGGATGGTGACTACGATCGCTGAATCATTCAATCAACTCATTCCGGGGGAGAGCAGATTGAGACAGTTTAAGGGATGGCTGGTTCACCGAGCCCGCCCCCGTCGCGAAGACTCAACATGAAAAAGATAAAGAATCCTTGATCGATGTCAATGCCACGTACACCGCAAACACCGGTCATCTCCCGACTGTTCGGACAAACGCAGGCCAGCAAATGACTAATAGCCGTCCACCCCAGCGCTACAACAACCGAAGACAATTCACTCCGCTTCCCGGATCTCCCTCCCAGGTTTTGGCAATCCTCCGAAACAAGAGCCTCCTTTCAACTGAGCCAAGACGACCCAATGCTGAAAACTTCTCCAGCTATGACCCGTCCAAAAAATGTGACTATCACATGGGAGAAGTAGGCCATTCAACTGATGAGTGTTTCGTCCTTAAGCATCAAATCCAGAACTTGCTGGATACTAAGGCCTTCTCATTCCAAACCGCGAAGCCAAATGTCCAAAGCAATCCGCTCCCGATCATGCCGACAAAGTAAACATGATATTCAGTTCGAAGCCGGTCAAATCAGAAATGTCAATGCACATATGGTCGACATCTATCGAGGGCTAGTAGAAACCGGGTATTATCCGGGCAATGAAATACCGCCTTTCGCAATAATGGAGGAAAGGGTATTAAAAATGATAGAGGCCGGAATCATTGTGCACGCCGGCCACGCCAACATAGTTTCTACCATATCCCAAGTCCTCATCAATTGGGAGGAAGAGTTTACGGCACTAAATGCGGAAAAGGAGAAGAATGATTCCACCTTACCCGAGAGCGTCCTTGAAAGGAAAGGAGCCATTGTTCAAGCATCAACAAAAGCAGAAACAGACTATAGTCATTGAGATTCCCCAACCTTACAAATACAAATACAACAATGCGGTACCATGGTCTTATGACCTTGATGTTGGTTTGGTCACAAGATCCGGGCGAACCTATGCTCAAGCAAATACTCGCCCGCTAAGCCCGTCACCGACGAAGAAGCCAAGGAGTTTTTGGCCGTAGTTAAGGCCGGCGAATATAATGTGGTGGAACAAGCATGAAAATCACCGGCGCAGATCTCTCTACTCGGAATTGCTTTGGACATCCGTCAAACACCAGAAATCCCTCATGAAAGTATTAAGTGAAGTACATGTCCCCGAAACTATTGAGCATGACAAACTCGAGGAATTTGTCGGTACCATCCTTCTAAAGGATCAAATGGCATTTTTCGATGAAGAGATTCCCGAGGAGGGTAGAGGACACACCAAGGGCCTTTACATATCAAGCCAAGTGCAACGCATCTCACGTCGCTCGAGTGCTGATTGACAACGGATCTGCTCTTAACATATGTCCATTAGCGACACTTTGTCGCCTTAAAATAGAGAGATCATGGATCCAGGTACCCAAGACTTCTGTTCGAGCATTTGATGGAACAAAGAAGGAAACAGTGGGAGAGATCGAGCTCGACATTCAAATTGGCCCAACCGTATTCAAAATTTTGTTCCGTGTGATGGATATCCCCACGCATTCAATTTCCTCTTAGAGCGCCCATGGATACACGTCGCAGAGCAGTACCTTCAAGCCTCCACCAAAGTGTGAAGTTCGTGGTTGGAGGAAAACGATCACGGTCCGAGGAGAAGAAGATCACCGCATCTACCACGAGACGGCCATTCCGTATGTTGAACCTAGTGACAAGAGCGAAGCTAGCTATCAATCGTTCGAGCTCGTGTCTACTATACACGAAACTCGAGGGACTTTGCCCTCGTCCCCGAGATATCAAGTGCTGCAATCATGGTAGGAAAAATCATGGTAGGACACGGTTTCCTTCCAGGACAAGGGCTTGGTAGGAGAGGCCAGGGCATTTGTCAGCCTATTGAAGCTCGGAGAAGACCCTATACTGTCGGTTTAGGATATTCCCCAGATAGAAAAGCAAAGAAAAAGTCGGCCTTGTATACCCCCGTCTCGAGGAAACTTTCCCAGCCCAGCCCAAGATGATGCATGAGGAAGAGGAAGTGGATACTCCAAAACGGTTCAACCCCGAAAGTGTGAAATTGCCCATAACCCAGGAAGACACAACTTGGCCCTCACTTATAAAAAAGGAAGGGCCAGATGACATGACCACCATGCTCGAGGATATTTTCATAGGTGCCATTGAGGAAGAGAAATTAGAAGAGACATGCGATAACTCGTTCATCCAGCTTCGACACCAAGTCGAAGAACTACGCGAGATCGTACACCATTTGACAGAAAACTTTGCTCAAGCTACCCGTGCATTCCGTTCTCGTCACAATGAGGAGCTGGTGATAAATGAAGAGGACCCTACCGACACGACCTGGCAAGGGGCACGGCTACCCTTATCCCTAAGAAGCACACGACCATATTCGCCTCTTCCTAAATCAATGGCCATTATTTTCCCCATCCTCCTAGAGCAAGGGATAATCGGCAGAGAATTGAACCATCCTACCCCCGAGTACTTCGTTGATTATGATCCATCCAAGCAATGCGATTACCATTCAGGGGAATTAGGACACTCGCTAGATGATTGCACCATCCTGAGAGACAAGGTCCAAGATCTTTTGGATGCTTTGGGGTATTCACGTTCCGCTCTCCATGGCTGTGTTTTGGCAATGATCACCTCCTAGTGGTACCCAAAGACCCGTACCATGTTCCCGAGCATGCTAAGGAGGCGCATAAAGGAGAAGCAATCATAGACACTTTGGGCCAACCAAGTGGTAAATTTGACTACTATGTCAATTATTCAATTCCCCAAAGTTTCTATGATCATCACCACAACATCGTCCCTGATGGATGGGGAGACGTGGATGATCTGAAATCCACAAAGCCGAGAGCACAAGGAGACGTGACTGGCAACTGGTATGAAGACTTCTTCGTGGGCGCTATCAACGAGGGACCGTCAGGGGAAATGGGTGCAGGCCCGCTTGAGTAGAATCCTTTTTAACTCCTCTGCATACTCCCCTACGTGGGAGCCTGTACATATTTCTTAAAGTCTAGCTTGCTTTGTTTTCAACAACAGTTCCACTCAAGGAACTATTTTTTGAAACCACCCTGTAAATCCGTCTACTAATAAATAAAGTTGAAAACATTTTGAGGGCATAAGGAGACACACCAAACCGGCCCGTTGATGATAGCCAGCCGTCAAATGAAAGAAGAAATCTGAGGCCCGGGTCTCCTCATGTTTCCTTGTCTTTAATCTTTAAAAGCAATTTATCACATTTTCAAAAAGAAGCATGCATACTACTAACCTCCTTAGGCGCTCGTACGCGATTGCGGGCGCCGAGAAAAAGAGGTCGTGACAATTGATATAATCATTTTTAATGAAATTAGCATTTCTAGATTCAATAATTCTTGCACTATAATTTTGACAGTAAAATTTGTATCCTTTGGATTACTTTGCATAACTAGTGAAGTAATCTGTCACGCCCCGAACCCCAAGCGCGCATCCCACTGTGGTCGAACAAATGCGACATTCCCAGGTAGTGTCGCCGATCCCATTCATTTATTAGTGCACAAGCAGAACGTATTATAAAACCCCTGACAATAAAATACTGGATAGAAAAGCAGGAAGCAAACCGCAACATAACACTTTCATAATTCAATAGAATTACAAACAGAGGTCTACAGCTAAAAGTGTACAAAAGACCGGCTCTTAAAAAGGAATTGTCCTACGACCTACAAGTCGGACACGTTCCCCAATCGTCCTAACTTCACCTCTGCAACTCCTCAAGGTCAACCAAAGCTATCTAGTCGCTCCGTCCACCAAGGACCTAGAATTTTAATCCCACAACCGGGATGAGACGATGTCTCAGCAAGTTCAAGCCCCTAAACCCCTATTAGAAAGAAAATACGCTCCGGGTGGCCTAGCCACATCACACAGAAGACTTACCTCGCAAAGAACCTTCATCGCAGGTTAACACAATTTATATAATTCAACCACGTACAATTATGATAACCAAACAACCATGGCACAATCACATCGTCGAACAATTCAACCACTTGGATCATCTCAGCGATCAATCGACTTGGCCGATTACATGTCAATTCAGCAATTCAATCATTACTCTTAATAACGGCCCACCCGGCAAAATTAGAATCGGTGGCATCACGGCCCCACTCGGCATGACCTTTAAAAGGTGGTAGATTACGGCCCGGTTGGGTGCGACCTTTATCGTGGCATATCACGGCCCCACCGGGCGCGACCTCTAATAGGTGGCAATTCACGGCCCCCGCGGGCGCGACCTTTATCAGTAGCATATCACGGCCCCACCGGCGCACGACCTCTAATAGGTGGCAATTCACGGCTCCATTGGGCGCGACCTTTATCAGTGGCATATCACGGCCTCACCGGGCACGACCTCTAATAGGTGGTTAATCACGGCCAACTCTTCCATAAATTTCGACACTTGGGACTTTATAAAAAGAATCCATATTTATCACAATCACATTCAGTTTGCCACAATCAATCATCAAATTCAAATTCTAAATACACAAAAGCTAAAGTGATCGGCACGAAATTCTCGAGAGTTTAGGGTCCCGACGAAATTTTCGAATTTTAATAAATAATTAATTTTATTCCGAAAATTCATTAAATAATAATATCCATAATTTTTCGCAATCCACACTCAGTTATAATATCCAACCATCAATTTCAAAATCCGAATACACGGCAGTGATTGGCACGAAATTCGAGCAACCTAGGGGTCAAAAATAATTTTTCTGATTTTTTTATAAATAATAATATTTTAATAATTTCGGATTATAATATAATATTATATTTTCCAGAATTTCGAAGCACTTAAATAATTCAAAACTAAAATCATTTTATGTCACATCAAGGCTTAACTTTAAATAACTTCTTTTAACCTTTAATTTAAACACACTTTAACATAAACTAACCTCTTAATCCAATGTATAATTAAATACACTAATCCACACACCTAAACTTATTTAATTTAAACTAAGCACACTTATGGCATAATTAACTGTCTAATCAAGATTTAATGAGCTAAACTCACCGGATTAGCGAGCCGAGCGGACCAAAATGACGAGGACAACGCGAGGATTGACTTTCCTCAAGGCGGGCCGAGCATCCGGGCTCGGGAAGGCGGCCGAAATGGGCCAAGACTTAGCTACCATACCCATTTTCTTGGTTGCTGTCCATGGCGGTTTGAGGCCGAGGAAGGGTTGCACGGTGGCGGATCGGGCGGAGGAACGGCGGAGGAGGAACGGCGGGGCTTGGACGGGCAAGGCGGCGGCCGGGCGAGGCTCACGGTGGCCGGAGGGAGCTCCGGTAGCTCTTGAAATATGCGAGCGAGGGGCAGATGGAGGCGGCGGTCCGGGCGAGGCGCGTGCGGGCGACGCACGGGCGTGCGGGTGCGGGACTACACGGGCGGCGGCAAGCTCCGGTGACGGGCGACGCGAGGCAAGGACGGCGATGAGCGACGGACAGCGGTCCAGCTGGCTGCAGCCAGCTTCGACACCTCCTTAGATCTGTTGGGTTGTCAGCGAAACCGGAGACGGAGAACAAGAGAGAGGGCGACGGTGGGGCGGCCGGCGAGCAGCTTGGCGGCGGCGACGACGAGCGGACGGGCAACGGCGTGAGGTCCGGCGGCTTCTCCGGCTTCGCTAGTTGCTGGGCTTCAAACGGCAAGAAGAAATCGAGGAGAGAGGGAGCCGACGGGAGGAGGAAGAAGAGAGGGAGGAGAGAGAAGGAGGGGGCCCTTTTCTTTTTCTTTTTCTTTTTCTTTAATCCACAAAAAGGCCCACCATGACCTCATGCATGACATCACACTCCACTATCTCCTACAACCTTATTTCAATAGGTCCATTTTATTTTTCCGCCGGGGCATGAAACTTTGTACATCAATTCCTTCAATTCCAATCAATTCTCTCCCAATTGAATTAAATTGAAGTCCATAAAATTAATCCAATATCACTACACTTCAATTCACATCTTCATTTGTCTATAGAACCAACTTAAGTCCTAATAGCAATACCAAAGGCGGGTCTACTAATTTATCGGGTCAAATTAACCATTTTCTGATTTAATTGCTGAAAAACTCGGCCTGCATGAGAAATCTTCCGAAGATCAGTCAATATTCCTAAAATGATTTGTGACACACTCAGACTTCCAATTTCTGAATTCGATTTCAATTTCACGGTTAATTTCACTTTGGCACGATACTAGCGCGACCCAACCTACCGGGTAGCCTTTAGAAATTTGCATGCATTTGACCTGTGGTTGATCATCTCAAGCCACAATGTATATCTTTGAAATATTGGCGACTTTCGATTGTTGGGGTAATCTCAAGGTTTCAAATACGAATATAGGGTACCCAATCGATAAAAAAGTCGGTCCAATGTCGATCGACAAGGATTATGCGATCCGGTGGAATCACCCACACTCGATCACATGCCTTTCTCGAGTCGACCTATCTCCGGTCTCTAATCGATTTTTATTTGTGCCGTAATGACCCTTGCAAATTAGTTCGGTCGAAAGGTCGCTTTTTGGCCAAATTCTCGAGTCCGATGCATTAGAATTTCTTAACGACTTCTCTCGATAGACTAGTTTTCACATGAGTGGCCGACTCAAGGAAATGAACTATACGCGTGCCAACGAAATGCCCGTCTTAATTTATTGAAAATAGAATTGAAAAATCGGGATGTCACATAATCACCGGTTGTTCTAAAATCCAACTTCTTTTCAACTTTCACCTTAATTTCTTAAATACAAGCATCACACATTTTTTCACTCCCATTGCTATCACCATTTTTAATGAAATTATCATTTCTAGATTCAATAATTTTCGCACTATGATTTTGACAATAAAATTTATACCCTTTAAATTTCTCTACATAATCAATAAAATAATCACCGATAGTTCTAAAATCCAATTTTTTTTTTCATATGAATCGTAAATTATTACTTCGCCGAATTACTCCAAACATGTAAGTGTCGTAAACTACGTTTCCTTCTTGTCTATAGTTCAAATAGTCTTTGGAACTTCGTACTAGAAATTTTATTTAATAAATATATAAAAGTCTAATGCATATATCCACAATGATAAGGGCAAATATGAATAACTCATCACACATCTAACCATTTTCATTAAAATACAATTATGCCATTCTGTTGTACCATTTTATTATACCGTATCCATCATCATGTATTAAATACAAATATCATGTTTTTCAAAGAATTTAGCCAAATATTGTCATGATTTATTATACTTTCCATAATATTGATTATTTCTATTTGACCTTACTAATTTCACCTTTTTGTCTAATTGCCTCTTAAATTATTTAATACAAATGATAAGTGTATTCATTAACTGAGATTTACCACGCAATAGATAAATATAACCCTAACGTGAAAAATCATTGATGACTATGATAAAATAGTTCATTTATTAAAAGATGAAACTTCAAAATGACTACATATATTAGTATATATAATTAGGATAAGTGTTCCAGAAGTCCTAAAACTTGTCACGAAAATGCATTTCAGTCCTAAAACTTGCAAAAAGTGCAAATAAGTCCTCAAACTCGTCAAAATAGTTCAATTGAGTCCTAAAATTGACGCCGTCGTTTTATTGACGAAAAATGCGACGTGGCGCTAACGTAGTATTTTAAATAATTTTTTATTTTCCAGCTGGTTTTTTAATAATTTTTTTTTATTCAAAATTTTTAAAAAATTATATTTAAAAACTAAAATTTAATTTTTAAAAATTGTTAAAAAATTTTTTAAAAAAAAAAGGGAAGAAGAGGCAGCTGCCCATCGCCGGAGGGGGCCGGCGACCCTCGCCCGGCGCGGGCGAGGGCTTGTCGGCCCTGAGGGAGGGCCGGCGACCCTCGCTGCGTCGGCGAGAGGACGCCAGATTTGGGCACGCCGGCCCTTGCACGGGGGCCGGCGACCCTCGCTTGACGTGGGTGAGGGCGCCAGATCCGGGCACGCCGGCCCTCGCGGGGGGCCGGCGACCGTCGCGAACCGGGCGAGCCCCGTCAGCCCCAGCCAAGGGCCACCGAGGCCTCGCCTAGGGCTGGCGACGGTCGCCGGCCCCGTGCGAGGGCCGGCGTGCCTGCATTTGGGCGCCCTCGCCGGCGTCAAACGAGGGTCGCCGGCCCTCGCTCGGGGCCGGCGAGCCCTCGCCCGTGCCGGGTGAGCCTCGCTCGCGTCGGGCGAGGGTTACCGTCCCTTTCCGGGGCCGGCGAGGCCTCGCCCGGGTTGGGCGGCGGCCGGCAACCGTCGCCGGCCCCTTCGGCGATGGACGGCCACCTCCTCGCCCTTTTTTTTTTCTTTTCTTTTTTAATAGTTTTTAAAAAATGAATTTTAGTTTTTAAATATACATTTTTAAAAAAAATTGAATAAAAAATAATTTAAAGCCAGCTGGAAAATAAAAAATAATTTAAAAAGCCAGCTAGAAAATAAAAATTAATTTAAAATGCCACGTCAGTATTTTTAACGGAAAATACTGACGGTGTTAGCTTTAGGACTCAGTTGAACTATTTTGACAAGTTTGAGGACTTATTTATACTTTTTGCAAGTTTTAAGACTGAAATGTATTTTCGTGACAAGTTTTGGGACTTCGGAATACTTATCCCTATATAATTTCAAGAAACTTTGTACTTGTTGTGACACTTTTCTTATTGTGTTTTGTAGTTTACTTTTAATACAATCAATGCGCAATCCAAAATAAACGAAATCTAAATTTGAAACAATTTCATTCTTCATTAATTTTGCATTCTTTCTTTGGATATGTGATCCAAATGTTTATATTACAAGTAAGCATTCTCATAATTATATTGTGTTTGGTGTTGACATTATGTTGCAATGTCATTAAAGTCTCAACAAAAGCATTATCAAGCTCAAACTACTATAACATAAAATCAAGTTTGAATAATATTATTATTCTTAAATATCTAGAACAAAACTCAAAAGAAAATTCCATTACATTAAGTTTTGACAAAGAAACTAAATTGTGAGAAAATGTGAGTACATAAAGGGTTTGAAACACATTCAAATAATGCCCAAGTATTGAAAATCAACCGACAAGTGTTGATGCCTTCAACTAGAACCTTGTTTTTATTCCCTGTGAATACATAGTTTTCATTTAGTTTTGTGGTTTGGATTGTCAGAAATCCTTACATTATATTCAAAACATGAGTGATGACACTAGAATCAATACGCTAAATATTGTGAAGAATTTTAGTAGAGTTTAATTCAAAACATATTAAAACACAATGCTTACATTTCTTTCTAAACCAAGTTTTACGTTTTAGGCAATATTTCTTTGAGTGTCCAATCTATTACAAAAGTGACACCTAATAAAATTGTGTTCTTTTCTGTGAATTTGAAAAACCTTAGAAGAGTCATTTATGTCGGGAAATCCTTTTTGAGTCATTTATGTCGGGAAATCCTTTTTTCTTGCTCTTCCACTTTTCCTTTCTTATGGAATTCCTTTTAGCTTCCCAGTCACTTGAAATTAATAAAATGAGATTTTTGATTCTTTAACCTTGTTTTGTAACATCCTCGATTTTGACATTTCTTTGGGTTCTAACTAGTAGGCCAAGGATCGGTACGCCAATAGCGAAACTATGCCATTAAGCTTAGGACGTGGGCCACTGACCTAGTTGAGAAGGCAATTTATGCCTATGATAATCATATGCAGGGTTGCTTGCCACGAATTCCGGGTATGTTAGAATGGTGGATAGGGGATGTACACAAAAATCCCATACCTAGTTCCGGTTGCACTTTTATGGCCTACTTCCTATGGTTGCCATATTTTTTAAAAATGGACAAAATAGAACCTTCTAGAATATCCTAGGTTCTTCTTGAAAAAGTATGACTCACTACTTTGGAAAGATATTTTTAGATTTGGTAATCATTACCAAATATTCATCTTGACATTTAAATAAAGGATCCTCGACAAGTTTTCCAATAAAAATGAGACACCTTAGGCAATTATGGCTACTTTCTGACCTATGTGCCATCTAACCTCCTTCAAGGTGCCACCTAATTAAAGTGGCTTATTCTCCGAGAATGAAACAAGTGCTTAGGTGGACCAATCAAGAGAAGACATGGTAGAAGATTCTAGAATGCTTGAGGAGCAAATTCTTGAATTTAGGCATGTGGCAAATATCCAAACCTCATAATTACCCAAATCTAAGCCATTAATGAAGATGGTGAGTCATTAGCTTAGGTGGCCTTAGGAAGATTATGTAATGATGGCCAAAGGATTTGGCTTGGAAGATAAGTTGGTGACTCATAAGCTTAGATGTCCCATGGAAGATTTTAGAGAGAGACACACAACTTGGGGAGTAAGTTTTGCTAAGGACATGTGAAGAATATCTAGCCTAATGATTACATAAAATCTAAGCATTAAATGCAAGAATCTTAGTTACTAGCTTAGGTGTCCCTATAGAGATATGTTCATCATTACAATAAGATTCTCCTTGGAAAGCAAGTAGGCTAAGTCATGATGATATGGAATAGGTGGTTCAATAAGAAGATGGCAAGTGTTCTCCTAAGACCCTAGGCATGCCACCCTACAAACTAGGCTTGCCACCTCGACTTTATAACTGTGCCACTCCAAGAAATGTGATCGGGTTGTTTGGGTAAGTAATGATGATGTTAGTGCCTATAAAGAGGAGGAGCCCCCCATTCATTTCCATACTTTTTTAGCCCCTTGCCATTCACACACCATTCTCCCATTTCTTTCCTTTCTCTCAGCCTTACACCATCGCTCCATCAAGTTATCCAAGTTAGGTCCAAAATATGCCATGGGCCATGGAAGGGTCTCACTTGGTTCGGATCGGCGTTGAAGTGTGTCAGAACGAACCATGCTTGGTAGGTCGATATTGAGGTGTACCAATCTAAGTCTTGCTTGGCGTAGGTCAGCATTTGGTCGGTCAGTTCAAGCCACGAACCTTATGCCTTGCCCAGCATATTATGTAGTTATGGTATTATAGAACACGATACACACACACACTTGTATGAGCATGCCCTCGGGCCTTGTAAGTGTGGGCTAAGAGGAAAAATAATAAACTGGTTTGTATGTTGTATATTGTGTGATTACTAAATGAAAGATAAGACTCATCATCACATAGCATTGGCGACGATGCCTCGTTCATGAGAACAGGATGCTTGGTGAATTTCGGATGTCCGATGGATTCCAAATGCCCGATAGATTTCAGATGCTCGGTGGATTCCGGATGTCCAATGGATTTTGGATGCCCAACTAAGTTTGGATGATAGTCGTCACCGTTAAATTAGGGGATGTTGTCTAGAGAATTCCAGAAGAATTGTAAGACAATTATGATAATAAATGAACCCCTTTTATGCATGTTCTTTATGATGGCTTTAACCGTTCAAGCATTAGAGGTAAATCGAGCTCTTGTCATACACATGGGTGAGTTATTGGAATATATTTTACTCTCGATTTGATGTTTGACATTGTTGCGGTTATGCTCACATATCTAGTTCGACGGTGAGGCATCCTCCTAATTGGAGTTTAGTGAATTTACTTATTAAGTCTCCGACTCAATCCCTTATTTTTCGGACTTGTAGGTACGAAAATCTCGCGTTAGTTTTGGAAGCTACAATCATAATAGAAGAGATAGGATTTCTCCTAGCCTATATGGAAAGTTGTACCGTGATGTAAAAAGAAGAAAATGGCTTGTGAATATACTGTTGTAATATGAAGTAATGTGTTCTGTGTGATGTATGTTCAAATCTTCCAACTATTATTTGTTTAGGGAGCTATTGGTTCATGTTTTGACATGTGCATGATAACAAGACAAAAAGAACCGGGACAACGAGGAGCCTAGGACGTCGCGAAAATAACCTTTGCCACTTAGGACCTTGGAGATGAAGTTGGGGTCACTGCATTTTTGGTATCAGAGCGGGATTATTACTTGGAGTGATAAAGTGCATTGGGAGTCATGAGATAGTTAGCTAGGAAAATACCCAATGCACACGATCGTTTGCTTGATTGATTTCTTGTGTGGTAGTAGCTCATGACTTCATTTAATTGTGATGTGGAAAAACTTTCTTAGACTTCTTATAGTTGTCTTGCTAGGAGAGAACATGAGTGCTTGAGATCGGGTGAGTTCAAAAGGAAAGTCAAATCAGGACCCCCGACTAAATGGAATTTTGCAAGCTTTTACGACCATTGGAAGCTTAATGGAGCAGCAGACACAACAACAAGTAGCCTGAGCTTCTAGAAATGTTTTCGCAACTAGAAACAGAAATGGAAATGGTGAACATTCTATGCAAGGATTGGTTGAACAGTTCTTTAAGCCGCGACCCCTAAAGTTATTTGGACAAGAGATCCCAAAGAAGTATAAATTAGAGTGGCGCAACAGAAGTAGGGCAGAGCTGAAGTTTCCAGTAAAGTATTAGCATGGCTCCATTTGAGGCTCGTATGGTCGAGCTTACGAAGACCGGTTTGTTGAAACAAGGTCGGGAAAATGAAAATCAATAGTTTAGAGTCGGTCTAACTTACTTCAAATGCCATGTAGGTAACCGACCATATTTTTCTTAAGGTGTCACCCATGAGGAGGAGTATCGCACTTTGAAGAATATCTAACTTAATGATTACATAAAATTTAAGCATTAAATGCAAGAAGCTTAGTCACTAACTTAAGTGTCCCTATAGAGATTTGTTTATCATTACAATAAGATTCTCCTTAGAAAGCAAGTAGGCTAAGTCATGTTGGCATGGAATAGGTGATCTAATAAGAAGATGGCAAGCATTATACTAAGGCCCTAGGCATGCCACTCTGCAAACTAGGCTTATCATCTCGACTTTATAGCAGTGCCACCCCAAGAAATGTGATTAGGTTATTTGGATAAATAATTATGAGGTTGGTGCCTATAAATAGGAGGAGCCCCCAATTCATTTCCATCATTTTTGAGCCATTTTGCTAGTCACACACCATTCATCATATTCTTTCATTTCTCTTGGCCTTACACTATTGCCCCATCAAGTTGTCCAAGCTAGTTCCAAGTTGTGCCTCGAGCCATGGGCAAGACTTGCTTGGTTCGGATTGGCATCAAGGCATGTCAGAATGAACCATGCTTGGCAAGTCGGTATTGAGGTGTACTGATCCAAGTTTTGCTTGGCATAGGTCGGCACTTGGCTAGTTTGTTCGGGCCACGAACCTTATGCCTTGCCTAGCATATTATGTAGTTATGGTACTATAGAACATGACGTGCACACACTTGTATGAGTATGCCCTTGAGCCTTGTAAGTGTGGGCTAAGAGGAAAAATAATAAAATGATTCGTGTTGTATAACATGTTATTATTAAATGAAAGATAATACTCATTGTCACATAGCGTTGGCAGTGATGCCTCGTCCATGAGAACGGGTTGCCTAGTGGATTTAGAATGATTTCGGATGCTCGATGGATTTTGAATGCCCGACTAAGTTCGGATAATAGCCTTTACCCTTGGATTAAAGGATGTTGTCTAGAGAATTCTGGAAGAATTGTAAGAATAATTATGATAATAAATGAACCCTTTTTGTGCATGTTCTTTGTGATAGTTTTAATTGTTTGAGCATTAGAAGTAAATTGAGCTCTTGTCATACACATGTGTGAGTTGTTGGAATATATTTTACTATTGATTTGTTGTTTGACATTGTTGTGGTTATGCTTATGTATCTAGCTCAATGGTTAGGCTTCTCCTAATCAGAGTTTAGTGGGTTTACTTATTCCCTTATTTTTTAGACTTATAGATACGGAAATATCATGTCAATTTTGGAAGCTACAGTCACACTAGAGGAGATAGGATTTCTCTTAGCCTATATGGAAGTTTGTAGCTTGATGTAAAAAGAAAAGAGGGCCCATAGGAAAAAAAAAAAGGCTTATAAATGTACTGTTATAATATGAAGTAATGTGTTCTGTGTGATGTATGTCCCGATCTTCTAGCTATTGTTTTTTTTTTAGAGAGTTGTTGGTTCACGTTTCCACATGTGCATAATAACAAGACCAAAAGAACCAAAACAACGACGAGCTTGGGACGTCACAAAAATAACATTTGCTGCTCAAAACCTTGGAGATGGAGTTGAGGTCGCTACATGTTGCCTCTTAAACAAGCATAAGACAAGGAATTAAGTATGAACTATACTAAAAATTATTCATCTACATTTTTCTCTATTCCTTAAATTTGCTACTAAGTTCGTTATCTTAAGTATATGTTCATGCATGGCACGTGAACTATGATATCCTGAAATTTCAATTATGTCTTCAATTAGATAAATCGGGCCTTTCATCGACGCGCCTATAATGCTATTTTCTGAGCTGATCACTCATGAGATAACTAGACTAACTGGGGAAGTCATTAAGGAATTTTAATGCAATAGACTTAATAATTTGACTAGAAATTGATGACTCAACCGTGCTTATCTGCAGAGATCATTACGGCATAATTAAAAATCGATCATAAATCAAAGATAGATTGTTTCAACTGAGATAAGTGATCAAAGCATGGGTGATTCCACTAGATTGCGAAATCCTCGTCGATGGGCACTAGATTGATTTTTCTATCTTTTTGGTACCATATGTCCGTATTTGAAGCATCGATATTTTTACGACAAACGAAAGTTGCCAATGTGTCGAAGACATACATTGTGACTCGAAATAAATCGATCACGGGTTAGTTGCACAAAAAATTTTAAAAGTTACTTGGTATACTAGGTCACGCTAAAATTGCACCATATTGAAATTAACTGCGAATTTAAATCCGATTTCAAAAATTGAAAGTTCTATAATGTCACAAATCATTTTAGGATCGTCGACTCATCCTTTGAAGATTTTTTTGCAAACTGAGATTTTTGGCGAAATTTCAAAGTGAGGCCATTTTTGTCCGGAAAATTCAGGGGACTATTTTTTTTATTGCATTTTTGGAACACAAGTTGGTTTTATTGGCGTGGAAAAATGTCAATTTGATCGAGGATTCGTTTGTGGAATTTATGGGAGCCGTATTGATTTAATTCAAGTGGGAATTGAAGTGAAATTGAGGGAAATGTTGCAAAATTCATAGCCCCCCTTGGTCCACCACCTTTGGACCATCTCATTAGCTTCTAAAGGAAGCTTGAGGGCTGCAAGAGGTTGTGGGAGCCAGCTAGCCATGGTGGGGCATGGTCAAGGGGACAAAAGGGATAAGATTGAGCCAAGGTGGCCCCCTTCAAGGAAGCTATCCCTTTCTTCTTCTCCACTGGTTGCTTTCTCAATTTCCAACTCCTAGAAGCTTTGAAAATCACAGAGAAATCGAGCTTAGCTCCACCCCTTGCCCATCAATGCCCGTTGAAGCCTAGACAGCCGCCGCACGTTGCTTGCTTGCGTTGTGTGTCCCCCGCGTGTCGTCTTGCCCAGTCGCGACCCCTATCGCATCCTCTCGAGCTCAAGCTGTCGAAACGAGCATGCCGGGCCACCATTTGTTGTTGTCGTGGTCGCCGGAAGCCTCGCCGCCGCCCCTGCCCACTCGTCAAAGCCACCAGTCATCCTCTTTTGCCATTTTGCAGCCCAACCGGCCTTTGAAGTAGCTCCTTTGTCCCAGCAACAGAATCGAAGCCCCTAGGTCAGCTATGCATTATTTGGCCCACTTTGAACCGCTTTCGGGCTTCAAAAGGTGCCCATGCTTTGGAGTTTGTCGATCGTCTCCACTTCCTCATTCTAGTGAAGTTATCGAATCGCAAAACCAGTGAGTTTACTCACTAATCTCCGCTTAAGGAGTTAATTATGCTTAATGATTAATTATTTTAGGTTAAGTAAGGATTAGGTGTTTAGTTAGAATAGATTAGCAATTTAATTCATTATTATTGCACATTAGGTGATTAGAGTAGCATAATTAGAAACTAGATATATTGTAGTATTTATCTAGTTAGGTTGGGAATTTTTTCGGGCTCGTTTTAGTATTTAATTAGGTTTTTCCGGCCTAAGTTGCATTTATTAGTATTTATTAGTTTATTTTCGTAATTATTTAATTATTTATAATTTTTCAGAAATTAGACTGGGATAAGCTGGTGACCACAATTTTATGCTGATTGCAATGATATGAATGGTTTATTTAATTGAATGCTAAATGATGCAAATTGAGTGTTGATTGTAATTTTGGGTACTTATCCCAAAATTTAGTATTCTTAGTGTTTAATTAGAAAATTACCGGGCATTGGTTTACAATACCAAAAATGTTTTTATCGACTAATTAAATACTGAGAATACTAAATTATAGATATTATACTTTTGGTTGAGGCCTACCGTGTACCAACACATGATTATTTTTACCGGGTATTCTGAAAATGGTGAAATTGTCAGTGGATGAGTATAATATACATATATCAGCTTTGGTGAGCATATATCAACTTTGGTGAGCTATACGATCTATCTATATTAGCTTGTGGGTGCTACTATCTATCGATATCAGCTTGTGCGTGCTACTATCTATCCCTTTAAGCTTGCGTGAGCATGGTCGGTGTTGATGGTACTAGGTAGATAGTATTGATTATATGGATTGATAGATAATATCGTTAGGGTAGAATCGATTAAATTGAATTGATTGGTTGAGAATGTAAACTGTACTAACTTGCAGGAAGGAACTAAGACAAAGGTAAGTCCTCTATTTTGTGCATACATAGATAGCCTTGGGATATATTTCCTTCCTAGTTGGAGTTTAGGGGGTGAACTTGCTGAGACATCGTCTCATCCCATTGTGGAATAAAATTTTCAAGTCCTTAGATGGCAACTCTTCCTGAGCATGTTGGCCAACTAAAGGTCACCGAGCAGTTATCTTATATTTAGCTCCATGGGAACCCAAGAGGATGGGCCTATGAACTTGTGAGGTTTGTGGTCTGAGTTGATGCGGGTCTACCCGATAAAGTAACTCATCAATATAGATCATGATATCATTGTGAGTGGAATGGACAGAGAGAAGGTCCCATACCGGAATCTGAGATCCCTATGTCAATGCTGGAGTCTGCTTTTGAAAAAGGCACGATAGACCCTTCAGGTGGTTCAATGGTGGACCCGAGTCAGTTGGATCTAAGGTCCCCGGAGTATTCAGTTGAAGACTCGAATGATTAGAGGATTTGTAGCACTCTACCCCCTTTTTTGTAGACCCTGTATTTATCGGCTAATATTGTATATGACATAGTTTGATGTGTATACAAGTGTGCTGTAATTTAAAACTTTGTGACCCAACGTTTCTATCCCACCTCATTATTTTCTGAGGATTTAATTATTTGCTTCCACATGCATATTAAAATGAATGGGTTGGCGATGCATCTTGGGACGTCGCTATTTAATCGACCACAGAGAGATGGGCACGCGCTCGGAGGATTGGGGCGTGACATCCCCATTAAGTGGTATAAGAGCGGGTTAGTGGTTGGAGTGATAATGTACGATGGTTTATGGGATAGTTAGTAGGATTGGCCTTTATTTCATGCTGGTGCATGTTTGTGATAATTGTTTGGTAGAATTGTTCGTTTGGGGTCGCTTAGCTTCTAATTCTATGTGGAATTGGAAGGCAGATTTCAGTAGAAAATTTGCATCATGAGTGATCAAGAGTATATGACTCCTAAAAAGAGAACCATAGGGCTTATTACTTGGGGTAGGACGCCGACGAGGGTTGGTACACAAGGAGGCCGTGACAAAATACCAGCTCAGGCTAGCGTTAATGGAGTAGCACCGCCTCCTACTGGTGCTGGGGTAGTAGCCCTAAGGATCCAAGGTTTGATGGGATCATGTAAGCGCTCGAGATGCTAGGAAATAGGATGGATTAGCAGTCTCAAATTCAAGCTACCAGTGCCGCCGCTTCAGTTGCTGCTACCACAACTGCCGTTAATGCAGTTGCGGATGCTGCTACTGATGTTGCCGAACCCGTAGCCGATGCTACTAAGGTTCCACCAAGAAACGGGGTCGCTAGGAGAATGATGCATAAGTTGGTGAAATAGTTTCTAAAGTTGAACCCACCGAAGTTCACTGGGACAAGAGACCCCGAAGTTGCAGCTCTATGGATCCAAGGCTTGAAGAATGCCTTTGCACTATTAATGTGTACTGATGCGGAGAAGGTAGTTATTGCAACCTACCAACTGTAGGGAATTGCAAGTACTTGGTGGAGAGCCATCCAAGGAATAATATTCCTTGAAGGTGTAGTCCTAAAGTGGAACACCTTTGTTGAGTTCTTCAATAAGTATTTCTTTGACAGTGCTAGAGAGTTGAAGATGGCAGAATTTCAGCGCATTCGCCAAGGTACGATGACTGTAGATCAGTATGAAGTGAAGTTCGTTGAACTATCGTAGTACCCTATCGAATTGGTTGAGAATCCAGTAAACCGAGTTAGAAGGTTTAGAGATGGGCTTAGACTGGAAGTAAGAAGCCCGCTAGTGCCATTGAATCTAAAGAACTATAACGACCTTTACGAACGGGCCAAGCTAATAGAGAGAGAGAGATCCAAACAAACGAGCTTGTTGGGATCGAGATTCATTTCAAATAGAGACAGAAACCGGTTTGGGAAGAGGCCCATGACCGGAGGAAGAATTTAGGTTCCGCCCAATAAGAATTGTGGAGTTGGTAAGTTAGCACCACATCAGAATGGCGTGTATCGCTTCTACGGAAGGCGACATGGCTCAGTGGTGCGTGTTTTGAGTGTGGCCAACAGGGTCACATAGCCAGAGATTATCCTAGAAGACCAAGGGTATAATAGCAATTATCATTGCCACCATTGATGGGTTAGATTAGAGGATTTGCACCGCAAAACACACTGCAGGGTGGACAAATCAAACCCCCAGCTCAAGGAATAGTGTATGCCATCATAAGAAGTTAGGCAGAGGACGTGTCTGATGTAATTACAGGTACGGTTTCGCTAAATGATCATGCTGCTTATGCTTTATTTGACCCTGGAGTGACTCATTCTTTTATCGCTGACCAATATATTAAGCAGATAGGATTAAGTCCTGAATTGTTGGAGTTAGTTGTTAGCATATCTACACCGTTAAAGGATAAGATGTTAGCTGTATTGAGTTGTCTTGGTTGCAAGTTAGCGATTGGTGAACGAGAGAGGAGGATAGACTTATTAGTCCTAGCCATGTATGACTTTGATTTGATAATTGGCATGGACTGGCTCACCAAGTAACAAGATAAGATGGATTGCTATCGTAAAGCGATTCAGTTTAACCCATTAAAGAGTGAGAGTTTCGAGTTTTTTGGAAGTCGAGGAGGACCCTCGATTACATTGATCTCATTGCTTGAGGTAACCCGTTTGTTAGATGGGAGTTGTCAAGGTTACCCGGTAATTGTCGTGGATATGACAGTTGAGGAATTGAAGATCAAAGATACCTCAGTGGTGCAAGAATTTCCAGATGTATTTCTGAAGGAATTGCCAAGCCTAGCGCCGAGAGGGAGATCGAGTTTGTGATTGAATTAGTACCTAGGACAGAGCCAATTTCTAAGGCTCCTTACCGGATGTCGTTATCTGAGTTGAAAGAACTAGAGGTGTAGATGCAAAAGTTGTTGGATAAGGGATTTATACGTCCCAATGCATCACCTTGAGGGGCACCAATTCTATTTGTGAAGAAGAAAGATGGTTCGTTGCATTTGTGCATCGACTATCGTCAACTCAATTAGGTGACAATCAAGAACAAGTATCCACTGCCGAGGATCGACGACTTGTTTGATCAATTACAAGGAGCATCCATATTTTCAAAAATTGACTTGAGGATAGGATATCATCACCTGAGGATCAAGAAGGAAGACATTCCAAAATCAGTGTTTCATACTCAATACGGCCATTACGAGTTCACTATAATGCTGTTTGGTTTGATGAACGCCCAGCTACTTTTATGGATTTGATGAATCGAGTGTTCAAGAATATTTGGATCAGTTCGTGATCGTGTTCATCGATAATATTTTGGTGTATTCGAGATATGCTGAGGAACATGAGAGTCATTTGAGAATGGTACTACAAACCAAGAATTCATGATTGTACGCTAAGTTTAGCAAGTGCAAGTTTTGGTTGACTCATGAAGCATTTCTAGGTCACTTGATTTTAGGTGAAGGAATCTCTGTGGACCCGACCAAGATTGAAACAATGATAAACTAGTCAAGACCGACTACAGTGATAGAGATCAGAAGCTTTCCGGGTTTGGCAAGTTACTACATAAGGTTTGTGGAAGGATTTTCAGCTTTAGTGTCGCCGTTGACTCGATTTTTGAAGAAAGGAGAGAAGTTTATGTAGACAGATAAGTGCGAACGTAGTTTCCAAGAGCTTAAGCAGAAGCTGACTACTACACCTATGCTGACCATTACATCTAGTATTGGAGGGTATGTGATTTATAGTCCAGTATGAGATTTATAATGATGCGTCCTTAAGAGGATTGGGTTACGTGCTGTTGCAACATGGTAGGATTGTTGCTTACGTCTCCCGCCAGTTGAGACCTCACAACTTGAATTACCCGACGCATGACTTAGAATTTGCAGCAATCATTTTCTCTTTGAAGATTCGGAGATATTATTTGTGTGGAAAAAGATTCCAAATCTTCACAGATCATCAAATTCTCAAGTATTTATTCTCTCAGAATGAGTTAAATAAGAGACATCGTCATTGGATGGAACTTTTGAAGGACTATGATTGTAATATTTTATATCACCAGGGAAAGGCGAATAAGGTCACTAACGCCTTGAGTCAGAAGTTTTCAGTCGCATAGATGATAGCTAAGGAATGGGTTTTACTCGAGAGAGCTCGAGATTCGATTTTCAAATTTGAGATAGGCCACATTTCAAATCTTATGGATACCCTCAAAATTGAGCCGGATGTTCAGATCAGGATCAAGGCACTTCAGCCAACAAACCTATATGTTCATAAGATTCTATAAGAGGACACCGATAAGAGAAAGGCTGATTTTCAGATTTCTGAGAACGGAACACTAAGCTTCCGGGGATGATTGTGTGTACCTGATGATGCAAAGCTTAGAGAGGAAATCTTATCAAAAGTTCATTGTACCAGTTATAGCATTCATTTTAGTAGTACAAAGATGTATCAGAATCTACGTCAATACTACTGGTGGTCTAGTATGAAGGCGGATATTGCCAAGCATGTCGTCAAGTGTTTGACGTGTCAGCAAGTGAAGGCACAACATTGTAAGTCGAGGGGACTTTTCCAACCTCTTGAGATTCTCGAGTGAAAATAGAAGCACATCATGATGGACTTTGTGACAGGCTTGCCGATGAGTCAAAGAGGTAATGATTCCATTTGGGTAGTGGTCAACAAACTGATAAAGTCGGCTCACTTCATTGCAGTATAGAAGGACCTTGATTTGGATAGGCATGTAGAGTTGTACGTGCGTCGATAGTTCGACCGCATGGAGTACCACTAACGATAAATTTAGATCGAGACCTGAGATTCACAGCTGCCTTTTGGAAGAGTTTGCAGGCTGCCTTAGGAACAAAGTTATAGTATAATATGGCATATTACTTTCAAACGGATGGCCGTTAGAGAGTGATCCAAAACCTTGAGGACATGCTATGAGCTTGCGTGCTAGATTTCAAGGGAAGTTGGGAAGAACGGCTTCATCTCGTCGAATTTGCCTACAACAACAACTACCGGCAGAGATTTCAAATGTCTCATTTCGAAGCATTATATGGCAAAGCATGCATAACGCCAATGGGTTGGGATGAAGTCGGGAAAAGAAAGATTACAAGCCCGAGTTAGTTAAGCGGTCGGTGGATGCAGTTGCAATCATTAGAGGCAGATTAAAGACTGCTCAAAGCCGTTAGAAAAGCTACGATAAGCGCCGGAGACCTTTGGAATTTCAAGTTGGTGATCAAGTTTTTTTGAAGGTTTCATTAATGAGGGGTATTTCGTACTTTGGCAAGAAGAGAAAACGAGTCCGAGACACATAGGTTCTTTTGAGATTCTTGAGATAATTGGAATCCTAGCATATCATCTTGCACTACGTTGACACCGGCGCAAATACATGACGTCTTTCATATGTTGATATTGAGGAAGTATGAGGCAGACTTGACCCACGTGCTTCATTTCAAAGAATTGGTCGTGGATGACAGATTGTTGTATGTTGAAAGCCCGGTTAAGATTGTGGATTGGAAATAACAAATTCTACGTCTCAAGACAATCCTATTGGTTAAAATGGTCTGGCAACACCATGACACCGAAGGAGAAATTGGGAAAGTGAGGATTCGATGAGACAATTGTACCTTCACATTTTGTTTAAAGTGTTGTAATGGTTTAAATTTCGAGGACGAAATTTTTATAAAATGGGAAGAGTTATGACATCCTGAAATTTCAATTCTGTTTTCAATTAGATAAATTGGGCCTTTCATCGACACACCTATAGTATTATTCTCTGAGCTGATCACTAATGAGATAACTAGACTATCTAAAGAAGTCATTAAGGGATTTTAATTCAATAGACTTGAGAATTTCACTAGGAATCAACGACTCGATCGTGCTCATCTGCAAAAATCATTACAGCATAGTTAAAAATCGATCATAGATTAGAGATAAGTCGTTTCGACCGAGATAGGTGATCAAAGTATGGGTGATTCCACTGATTGCGAAATTCTCGTTGATCGGCATTACGCTGATTTTTCTATCTTTTTGATACTATGTGTCCGTATTTGAAGCCTCGAGATTTTCATGACAAACTAGAGTCACAAATGTGTCGAAGACATACATTGTGACTCGAAACATATTGATCATGGGTCAATTGTACCAAAAATTTCTAAAAGCTACTTGGTAGGCTAGGTTACGCTAAAATTGCACAAGATTAAAATTAACTGCGAATTTAAATCCGAAAGTTTTATCATGTCACAAGTTATTTTAGGAACGTCGACTCATCCTCTCGAAGATTTTTATGCAAACCGAGATTTTTGGCGAAATTTCAAAGTGAGGCCGTTTTTGTCCGGAATAGGTGACTATTTTTTATCGCATTTTTGGGATGCAAGTTGGTTCTATTGGTGTGGAAAAATGTCAATTTTATTGAGGACTTGTTTGTGGAATTTATGGGAGCCGTATTGATTTAATTCAAGTGGGAATTGAAGTGAAATTGAGGGAAATGTTGTGAAATTCGTAGCCCCCCTTAGTCCACCACCTTTGGATCATCTCACTAGCTTCTAAAGGAAGCTTAAGGGTTGCAAGAGGCTGTGGGAGTCAGTCGGCTATGGTGGGGCATGGTTAAGGGGACAAAAGGGGTAGGATTGAGCCAAGGTGGCCCCCTCCAAGGAAGCTGTCCCTTTCTTCTTCTCCATTGATTGCTTTCTCTATTTCCAACTCGTAGAAGCTCTACAAATCACAGAGAGACCAAGCTTAGCTCCTCCCCTTCCCCGTCGATGCCTGCTGAAGCCTAGACAGCTGCCGCACGCCGCTCACTCGTGCCGTGCATCCCCGTGCATCGTCCTACCCCCGCTGCAACCCCTACCATGTCCTTTTGAGCTCAAGTTATCGAATCGAGCATGCCAGGCCACCATTTGTCGCCGTCGTGGTCGCCGGAAGCCTCGCTGTTGCCCCTGCCCACTTGTCCAAGCCATCGGTCCTCCTCCTTGGCCATTTCCAGCCCAACCAGCCTTCGAAGTATCTCTTTCATCCCGGCAATAAAACCTAAGCCCCTAGGTCAACCATGCACTGTTTGGCCTGCTTTGGATCACTTCTAGGCTTTTAAAGGTGCCCCTGCTTTGGAGTTTGTTAATCATCACAACTTTGTCATCCTAGTCAACTCATTGGGTCACAAAATCAATGAGTTTACTCATTAATATCTATTTAGGGAGTTAATTATGCTTAAGGATTTATTAATTTAGGTTAGGTATGGATTAGGTGGTTAGTTAGAACGGATTATTTAATTAATCGTTATTGCATGTTAGGCAGTTAGAGTAGCGTAATTAGAAACTAGATAAGCTGTAGTATTTATTTAGTTAGGTTCGAAATTTTTCCGGGCTCAGTTCGGTATTTAATTAGGCTTTTCTAGCCTAAGTTGCATTTATTGGTATTTATTAATTAATTTTGGTAATTATTTAATTATTTATTATTTTGAAAATTAGATCGGGATACCTAATGATTAGAATTTTGTGTTGATTGCAATGGTATGAATGGTTTATTTAATTAAGTGCTAAATTGTGCAAATTGAGTAATGATTGTAATTTTGGGTACTTATCCCAAAATTTAGTATTCTTAGTATTTAATTAGAAAATTACCGGGTGTAGGTTTACAACGCCAAAAATATTTTTAACGACTATATAATTAGTGGGATTTTATGAATTAAAAATATTATACTTTTGGTTGAGACCTACTGTGTACCCACACATGATTATTTTTACTGGGTATTCTGAAAACGGTGAAATCGTTAGTGGACAAGTATAATATACATATATCAGCTTTGGTGAGCATATATCAACTTCGATGAGCTATACTATCTATCTATATTAGCTTGTGCGAGCTACTATCTATCCTTTTTAGCTTGTGTGAGCATAGTCAGTGTTGATGTTATTGGATATATAGTATTGAATTGATAGATAGTATTGATTAGATGGATTGATAGATAGTATTGTTGGGGTTGAATTGATTAAATTGAATTGATTGGTTGAGTGTGTGAACTGTATTGACTTGTAGGAAGGAATTGAGGCAAATGTAAATCCTTTGTTTTATACGTACTTAGATAGCCTTGGGGCATATTTCCTTCCTAGTCAGAATTTAGGGGGTGAATTTGCTGAGACGTCGTTTCATCCTATTGTGGGATAACCTTTTCAAATCCTTAGATGGTAGCTCCTCCTGAGTATTTTGGCTAGTCGAAGAAGGTCACCGAGTAGGTATCTTATATTCCGCTCCATGGGAAACCAAGGGGATGCGTCTATAAACTCGTGAGGTCCATGGTTTGGGTTGACACGGGTCTACCCCATAAGGTACCCCATCAATACAGATCATGGTATTGTCGTGAGTGTAATGGACAAAGAGAATGTCCCATACCGGAATCTGAAATCTCTATATCGGTGCTAGAGGTTGCTTTTGGAAAAGGCATGACAAACTCTCCAGGTGGTTTAGTGGTAAACCCGAGTCTGTCGGATCCGGGTCCCCGAAGTATTCAGTTAAAGACTCGAATGATTGGAGGATTTGTAGCACTTTACCCCCTTTTTGTAGACCTTGTATAAATCGATTAATATTGTATATGACATAGTTTGATGTGTATACAATTGTGCTGTGATTTGAAAAATTTGTACCCCGCTTTTCTATCCCACCTCGTTGTTGTCGGGGATTTAAATATTTGCTTTCGCATGCGTATTAAAATGAATAGATCGGCGATGTGTCCTGAGACGTCACTATTTAATCAACCATTGAGGAATGGGCACTCGCTCGGAGAATCAAGGCATGACATGAACATTCGTATTTCATTGTGGTTAAAGTGCTCATCAATATACAAGCAAGTAACTTATGAACAGTTTGAAAACACCCTTCTATATATTTCTTAATTCCTTAACATTTGGTAGTTTTGGGAAAGACCTTTCATCAATAATAGCAGCTGATTATTCAACTTGGAGAGCCAAATCAATATTTAGGACATCCAAGTGACATTAAACTTGTTCACACCAATAAGAGAAATTCATTTTATTGAATAAGGGAACAAACAAAGAGATTATAAGAAATCGATTAACCTTTGGGTACTTAAAGGTTATACATTAATGCTTTGAGAATATGTACATATATTGCGAATATTTGAGAAAACACTTATATATCAGCAAAAGATTGCTTCAAGTGTCAAAAGTTGGCATAAATGGACGCTTAAGTGCCAAAAGTTACAAAAGTGACACTTAAGTGCCAAAATCGAAGCAAAATTGATTACTTAAGTGCCAATCCAGTTAAAATCTAACTAAAATGCTAATGTGCACAATTTCCGACGAAATAATTTTAAAACGGCGTTGTTTTGCACACTAACACGACTAAACAATGCCAACACGGCGTTTTTTTTGGTGCTGACGTGATAAAAATTAATATAAAAATTAATTAATTTAAATTTAAAACTAAATTTATTTAAAACATTTAAATAAAAAAAATTTTAAAATTTTTTTTTAAAAAAAGAGAGGATAGAGGCGGCAAGTGCAAAAATTAATTTTTTAAAATTTTAAAATTTAAATTTTTAAATAAAATTAGTTTTAAATTTAATTTAATTAATTTTGTTATTAATTTTTACCACATTAGCACCAAAATGACGCCGTTTTGCACTTACTTTGTCGAAAAATCGCCACATCAGAATTTTGGCCGGATTGACACTTAGGTGATCCATTTTATTTCAATTTTAGTATTTAAATGTTACTTTCATAACTTTTGCCACTTAAGTGTCAATTTGTGCCAACTTTTGGCACTCCAGAGTCTAGGTGTCCTTATACATTAATTCTTTAAGAACATCACATATTTGATTCAAATTAAATAATCCATGTACATTGAAGTTTTTCTTGTTGATCCTATGGTATATAGACATATATTAAATCATAATGATGCTAATAACTTTTATTTGTAATCATAAATACACCTCATTAAAATTTATTTGCTATCTTTGGATATACAAACAAATCTAACAAAACATATACTAACTATTACCTTTATGAATTATAAGAAAATGATTAACTTTTAGGTAAATCCTTAAGTTCTTATAATAAATAACCTTCAATATGCCCATGATGCCAATAAAGATATATAATATATTAATTTCAGTCATAGAATCAATTAGTCAAGGGTAATTGAATAAAACATTATAAAAAATTTCAAAATTTAAGAGACCTTAGGGTACGGCCAATTTGGTGACTAACAAATCATTTCTAATTGAATTTTAAATGGTAATACATAAATAATTGTTTCATAATTTGATTATCTCTAAATACTAATATTTAATCACTTTCATGATAAAATTGTGTAGCAAAGCAATTTCATCATTAAGCAAGTACTTGCATTAATCAATTCAAATGAGCATTAATGGGAGATCATTAACAAAATCATGTATATTTTTATTCATAAGAAAATCATGAGATTCTAAATCATGCTTATTTATGTAGAAATTCTGAATTAAAGAGTCTTAGATCTTTATAATAAATTCACAACAAGAAGGATGAAGACGTGTCTTTATCTATAGCAATAATTTTGAGAAAATGATTGTTGCAGAAATAAGGAAAATGAAGAAATCCGATTTGTTTTTCTTAACCCACTTTAGTCTTACAGTATTTTATGAGATGGAGAATAAGATACAACATTTTGTTATCTTGGGTAGAGAGAGGATTAGACTATTTATATGATTTATCAATGGGTGCATTCTATAAGTGCCTTCAATAGGTGCCTTCCATCAAGGGGTATTTTCAATCTTCACATGAGATGTATCCCTTCATAAAAATTGTGCATTCTTATAAGAATTGCATATTTTCATAAGAGTTGCCCTTTTCATAACCAATATGTTTTTTAAAGCATTTAAATAATTATTAAATGATTAATATAATGATATCATGTGAACCAAAGTTATTATTACAATCCAAATTCAAATCTAGACTACCAATTGCAGCCTTAAGAGAGTTTACTTAATATTTGAAGATGGGACAAGCTCGTGCTAGGGCTTTTTGGTTTTTTGTGTCGTTTTTCAAAATTGATATTTCATATTGTTTTATGTGGCAATTGTCATCAAATTATACTTTTGTCTTCTCTATCTTTCGTTGCCCTCCTTGCTACTAAAGCATCAGAACTTGTCTTTCTCTGTTCTATGTAGTATTTCCTAAGGTGTTTGTCTAGTCATGATTTTGAATTGTAAGCTTATGATTGGGCTTGATTCCTACCCGACACTAAGGAAAGAAAGTGTTCCAAATGGAAAAGAGACAAAAGAGCAAAATTTTTTACTCCTAAGAGTAAGTAGAATGGCTCTAATGGCCATAAGGGAAAAAAATGCAAACTCATTGAGTCAATTCTACAAACTTACAGATGACAATTTCTGAGTCAACCAAAGAATCATTTCCCAAAAACTGATGTAACTCAACCTAAGTTTACTTAGAAAGTCAATCTCGATGGAATTCAAAATAACCCACACTTAAAGAAACAAATACTAAGTTTTGGGTGGTCAGCTTCTTTCACCCCAAAAGTTAGTTTAAAGGGTAAGGCTTTCTCTTACACTTATAAACCAATCATTAGCCCTTTCACAACCGATATGAAATCTACCTCAACAATCTTCCCCTCATACATTGGGCCTAGATTGCAGCTACAACAACCTGTAACTCTCTTGTGTTACTATTGGGTCCAAACTTGTTGGCAACTTGGGTTCCAATACTAGTGTCGGGTAATCTTGAGCCTCTCTCACCCTAAAAGCTAATTCAAAGGATAAGGCTTTTCTCGACACTTATAAACTGACCACCGACCATTCCACAACCGATGTGATACAACCTCAACACTAAGTAGTTTGATATCAACCCAACTTGAATTATATGAATGAATTAAACATGATATCAAGCTAAACACAATGTAAACTAAACTCGGAACGTGATTGTCAATACTAACATGGCTAAATGGAAAATACCTATACTTGAATTATCTAAAACTCTAGTGGACCCAATAAGCTAGAGTTATCTAAATTGAACCTTATCTAAAGAAAGTGAAACCAATATGATTGAACCTATTGACCAGTTGTTTGAAGGGAAAAGTACCAAAAAAGTCATAAACCTATTGCATTGATACCAATTCAGTCCTAAACTTTTCAATTGGATCAATTCAATCTTAAACCTTTTAATATTAGTACCAATTCAGTCCATCCGGCCAATTTTGGCCGGCCGGCACTAACGTGGACGTCGGCCAGTGGTCGGACACGACGTGGCAATTTTAATGATTTTTTAATTATTTTTTGAATTTCTTTTTGAATTTTTATTGATTTTTTTATTAATTTTTTTCTTTTTTCTTTCTGCCTTCTTCTTCTTGGGGTGGCCGGTGAGCCTTCGGTGAGGCTCGTCGGCCACTAGGTGAGGGCCGCAAAGCCCTCGCCGCCACCGGTGAGGGTCGTAGCCCTCGCCCGGCCTCTCCCAAACCGCCGGCGAGGCCGGGGTGGAGGCAAGGGCCGTGAAGCCCTTGCCAATCGCCAGCGAGGGTTGCGGCCCTCACTCGGCCTCAACTAAGGCCGCGGGCGAGCGCTTAGTTTAGCCTAAATTTGGGCGAGGCCGGGGTGGAGGCGAGGGCTGCGAAGCCCTCGCCAGCCGCCAGCAAGGGTTGCGGCCCTCGCTGGCCTTGACCAGGCTGCGGGCGAGGCGGCTTAGCCCAGATCCGGGAGAGGCCAGCCTCGCTCGTAGCCCTAGTTGAGGCCGAGCAAGGGCCGTGACCCTCGGCAGCGGCGAGGGCTTCGCGGCCCTCGCCTCGCCCCCGGCCTCACTAGCCGTGGGCGAGGCTGGCCTCGCCCGGATCCAAGCGAAGCCGCCTCGCCGACGGCCGGGAGAGGCCGGGCGAGGGCCGTGACACTCACCGACGGCAAGCAAGGGCTTTGCGGCCCTCGCCTAGTGGCTGGCGAGCCTCACCGGAGGCTCGTCGGCCACCCAGAAGAAAAAGACAAAAATGAAAAATGAAAAAGAAAAGAAAAAGAAAAAAATTAATAAAAAATCAATAAAAATTAACAAAAAATAAAAAATAATTAAAAATCATTAAAATTGCCACATCGGTGTCGGCCACCGCCGACGTCCACGTTAGTGTCGGCTGGCCGAATTGGCCCGATGGACTGAATTGATACTAATATTAAAAGGTTTAGGATTGAATTGGTCCAATTGAAAAGTTTAGGACTAAATTGGTACTAATGCAATAGGTTTAGGACTTTTTTTTGGTACTTTTCCTATTGTTTGAAGGTAGATTTAGAAAACTATTTGAATCAAGAACGATTTGGAAGTAAAATGACCTAACAATTATGATCTAACTTTGTTGTCTAATCAAACATATTGTCATAGGTTTGATCATTCACCTCGGTCACTAGATCTAACGGCTAATTGTATTAGTCCTTTGTATTTACCCATATACATACATCCAAAAGCCATGTCTGTATCAACCATCATACGCTTATAGCGTTATGTGGAAAGGCAGATAAAGAATAATATTTCTTTGAGTTTTGGAGTCTCCTAATGATAATAGACAAAATCACTGTATTGACAAGCTAGTTGCAAATGATGAGTGGCTAGCAAATCGGCATGACATTAACAGAGTAGGTTACGGGCGATGCATCATCTATTGTCTGCCTTTTGTTTTGGTAATCATATCATCTAAAACAATAGCCTTTTATATATAAGAATTACATAATGAAAATTAGGTAATATAGTTGGCTTATTGAAAAAAAAGAAAAAAAGAACCAAGTCTAATTGTATTTGTGACATCCCGATTTTCTCAATTTTATTTTCAGTCAATTGAGCCGGGCAATTCATCTATGCATGTAGTTCGCCTCTCGAGTTGGCCACTCACAAGGGAACTAGTCTCGTTGAGTGAAGTAATTAAGGAATTTTCTTGTGTGTCGACTTGGGGACCGATCACCCTCGGGTCGGATGCAAGAAAGTTTCCCCAAAAGCTACTCAGTGGATTAGGCGCACTGAAATCGCACCAGATTGAGTTCAACCGTAAAAATTGAGATTGAATTTAGAAGCTGGAAGCCGGTCATGTCGCAAATCTTATTAGGAATATTGGATTAATTCATGGACTTTAATTTGGACTCAATTGGAAGAGAATTGATGGAAATTGAAGTAATTGAATGTACAAGAACTTGGACCACGGCGGAAAATGAAATTGAACCTATTGAACTAAAGTTGTGGAAGGTTGGAGTTAGTGGATGATGACATCATATGTGATGTCATGGATGAAGCAAGATGGGCTAGGGTTGTGACAAGTGGAAGGTGGGGATGAAATCTTGGAAAGGTGGGATGTCACTTCCCCCTTGTCCCCATCATCTTCTTCCTTTTGAATTTGGAGGAGAGAGAGAGAGACGGGGAAGGGAAAACCAGTGGAACCGCCCCCTTCGACCGCCCATCCTTGCCGCTCGACTCCTCGCTCGGCCAGCCACCGTCTTGCCCACGTGCCCGTCGCTGGCCGTTCGCCGGAGCCCGCAGCGTCACCGTCACGTTCCGCGCCGAGCTGCCTCGTTTCCATCCGTCAAGCATCCCGAGTCGTCGTCTCTCCAAGGCAGCAGCTGTTCGTAGTCGCCGGAGCCTCCTTCACCGCCGTCCGTTGCCGTGAGCTGCCGTCCTAAGACCTAGCTGCCTCCACCGATCTTCCTCCGCTCGTTCAGCCGCCGTTCCGTCACCCTTCAAGCTTGGTTAGTTGCGGGAAAACCAGCAAGAACCAGCTCCTTCCAAGCTCGGTTTGGTTCCCTTTTGGTCCTCATTTGGTGTTGATCTGTGTAGATTTGTCGTCGGCGTCGTCGTGCTCTTCGCCGGAGACTCGTCGAAAAGCGATTCCAGTGAGTTTACCTCACTAAACCGTGATTAGCGAGTTAATGATGCCTTAAGTATGTTTAGCTTAAGTTGATTGAGATTAGGTGGTTAGATTAGTTTAATTAGTTGTGGATTAGATTAAGGTGATTAATTAAAGTGAAGTGTGTTTAATTTAAAGGTTAAGTATGTTTATTTTAAAATAAACCTTGATGTGACTTAAAGGAATTTATTTATGATTTAAATAAATGCTTCGAAATTGTTGGATTATTTAATAATATATCATATTCCAAAATTTATTAAAATATTATCTTTAAAAAAAAACTCGAAAAATTATTTTTGATCCTAGTTACTCAGAATTTTGTGCCTATCGTTGCTGTGTATGTAGAATTTGAAATTGATGATTGGTTGTGGCGAATTGAGTGTGATTGCAATTTATGAGGATTCTTTATAAAATCCTAAGTGTGGGAATTGATGGGAGATTGGCCTTGATTTACCACCTATTAGAGGTCGTGTCTAATAGGGCCGTGATGGACCACCTATGAGAGGTCGTGCCCAGTGAGGCCGTGATTGATCACCTATTAGAGGTCGTGCCCAGTGAGGCTGTGATGGACCACCTAATTAAAGGTCGTGCCAAGTGGGGCCGTGATTGCCACTGGTTATTAGACCTTCCTATAGGGTCGAGATTTGGAAGTAGTAATTGATTCACTAGAATGACATGTAATCGGTTGAGTCGATTGATCGCTAAGACGATCCAAGTGGTTGAATTGTTATGATGATGTGATTGTGCCTTCGTCGTTGAGTTATTATAATTGCACGTGGTTGAATTATACAAACTGTGCTAACTTGTAGATGAAGGCTAAAGGCTAAGGCGAGGTAAGTCTTCTTGATGTTGTGGCTAAGCTACTTTGGGGCGTATTTACTTTCTAATAGGGGTTTAGGAGGGGTGAACTTGCTGAGACAAAGTCTCATCCCGGTTTGGGGAAAATATCACAAGACCGTAGATGGCGAGACCCCTGGAGATGAGTGGCCTGCCGACGGAGATTGACCAGACGACAGAGAGTGCTCCTGACCCTGGGAGTCCTTGGGTCTATCAGTTGGTTAGAACCTTCATCTAGGTCCAGGTGAACGTGCATGACAGAGTACCGTACATGTTTAGGGCTTGGTTTCGTTCCGGAGTCGATGGCGTTAGGGTTGGCCCTCTGGATAGCATGGATATTCCGCTGGCTATGTTGAATGCCATTTTGGGTGAAGGCGTGGCGGATCTTCCTAGCGGTGGAGTGATCAACGCCTCGCCCCGGCCTCTTGGGTGACAAATCCCGAGGATGTGGGATCGTTGAATGGGGTTGATCAGTAGTCCTAGGACTGTTGAAATTCTTTTGGCGGACTGATCCATGTTATGTAGACTGACCCCTTTTTGATGCACATAAACTCTGACCCATTTTTGGTGCATATAGTCTCTAGATCCTGTTAGTGTATGTAAGCCCTGGATTGATAATGATGTATGGAAGTATGTTTGTTTGATTTTGAATTGACTTTCCTACTGTCCTATCCCGTACGTTTTGTCGGGGTTTCTTAGCACGTTCCGCATGCGCATAATAATTATAAAAAGAAAAATTGGGGTTGGCGACACTACTTGGGAATGTCGCATTTACATGACCATTGCGGGTTGTTTCACGTGTTTCGAGGTTCGAGGCGTGACAGTATTCGAGCCATGGAATTCTAGGGAAATTGTTCAAAAAGTCTTAAACATATTGTACGGAGTCCAATTTAGTTTTGAACCTTTTGACAATTTGTCAATTTAGTTCAAAATCTTTCAATTGTGCCAATATAATCATAAACCTTTTGAAAATTTGTCAATTTAATCCTAAACCTTTTAATGATTTGTTGATATAGTCACTCCAACCAAATAGTCAATAATTGGTTTATGCTAAATTGGTAAATATTCAAAAGATTTAGGACTAAACTAGTACAATTGAAAGTTTTAGGGCTGAATTGGCATTTATATAATAAGTTTATGACATTTTTTACAATTATCCCGAGAATTTGTTTTACATGTGAATACACCTTTTTAACTTGATTGAAAAAGTGCGTCAAAGCATGACATTTACCATCTCTAGTTGTTATAGATTGCACAAGTCTAGTTGTAAGACATTCCTGAATTTTCTCCACTATATAAAATGAAATCATCTGGTTATTCATGTAAGAGTTTTCCTAATGTGGACTAAATTAATTGATATTGTAATTTACTGTTTTTACGGTTACCGTAAAACAGAGTTGGTCTAAAGAGAGATAGAAGGTTTCTTAATTAGTCTAATATGGGTTGGCTAGTGTGGGCCGAGTTGAGTCTGGCCCGTAATGAGGGGGACTGGCTGGAAACTCTATAAATAGTGCTCAAGTCTCTCATCTAACCCTAATTCTCACATGTATCCTCACCTAAGGGGCGTTTACTTAACGCTAAACGTGAGGAGGGCCGCCTCATTGAGCCAGTGATACGGAGGGCAATAGAGGAGAAGGACTTGATGCGTGGATCCCCTTGATATATGTGGGTAATCCTTTTTATGCTTCCGCTTTATGTTCGATGGATCTCAAAACAGGTGCGTTAATATTTCTATTCAATTATGCATGTTCTTGTTCTGGTTATGGAGATCTTGGGTTGCGCAATTTGCGTTTAACAATTCACATATGTAAGTCTTAAAAATCTTGTGGGATCGTCGCTAATCTTACTAAGTGTTCAAGCTGTTAAATAAAGGACTATATTAATATTGTACGATAGACATTCTTTCTCACCAATAAACGTGTAAATAGGTAATGAAAAATGCTGCTTTTCCTCATATTAGTGTACATAATTGATGCATTAAGTGATGGGTCAAACTGCTCTCGATTGTCTGATCCATTTACAAATTGACACATCACTTAGTAAATCAACTTTGTAGAATTGGCAAGTACCCGGGAAGCACCTATTTTTATTTCCCCGAGCAAGACAAAGCTGTCTTGTCGAACAGAGGAGGTAGTTTGGATAATCCGACTTAGAATCACATGACTGCATCACAGATTGCTTCGAAGGAAATTTGCGAATGACAGCGAATGGTTCCTCTTCAAAATCCATAGGATTCTGAAACGAAAGCAATAAATCATGGAGAGAAAGCAGAAAGAACAATGACGATCCCAACAGCGATGGACACTTATCAATAGAGCACAAGAAAATTGCTGAATTGCCGTGGAAAAGTAGTCCTATTTACTTTCACATCAATTTCTTTTTGACAACTAACAGTGTTATTGAAAAATTGCACCCAATAGTCACGTATCGTGACTCATATTCCATTCCAGATCTTAATGCTCAAAACTCTTCTTTATTTCGGGCAATTGAAAAGTGAAGCTTAAGAACCATGTTTGAACGACAAAAAATTCACGGGAGGAAGGATACAATAACCAAGAGCGTGAGCAACTCTTAAAATAAGATAAGAAGCTATGTGGTTAATTAAGCATGTTGGATAATTGTTTCTGCCAAATGCTGGAATTATAACAACAAAAAACCGAAAAGCTATTGATATGGATTTCTACCATATTGCCAATATATTACTTTTGCACTGCCATTTGCCTTGGCAGTATCAACTTCAGTAAACAGATCATTCACTCAGACAATATCAACATGCAACTAAGTATATCGTGGCACCTGTAAGTAGATCCAAGTCATTGAGTTACAGCTCTCAGCATCTTCATCAAGACATGCCATGAGAGCAGCAGCGGATCCTCTATTTTCATCCGTGTATCCAAATGGCATCTCATAATCTTGACTGGATCCATGTGATGCAATTTATTTTAAATTTGTGATTCAGCACACTAACAGCTGAGGTTGTTGAGACATCAGTGAGGACATATGGGGAAGATGATCTTCATCCCGTTCTAAAAAAAATGCCGGAGGTATGTAGTGATGTTGAGGGTCGGGTCCTTCTGGTGCAACCCTAGCTGGGTCGAACAATGCCCTTCTCTCGCTCGGCTTCTCACTGTGAAACCCTAGTTTACGAAATAAGGACTGCCTATCAACCCTTTTCTCCATGGCCTTTCCATCAAGAGACAACGTTGTTCCTTCGAGACAACTCATATGCATCGAGACAATGAGAAGGATCAAAGCAGAAACTCGCATTGTTGCTAGTAAATTCGCCATTCTCTCGCAAATTTGTGTACGAGTTTGAACGTTGGTTGCCAGCACAACACTCTAGTGATAAGATATTATCTGGCAAGACAAGCGGATGAATAATTCACGGAGTACTGCCAGTATATGTAGTGAACGTGTGGGGGGAGGCCCTAAAGAGAGATTGATTAATGCTTGAAGTCGGGACAATCTCATTTTGGGGCTTAGTGTGTCCTTTCTCAACTATCAGAACTTGTCTTTCTCCGTTCTCTGTAGCCTTTCTTGTGGTGTCTGTCTAGTCACGATTTGGATTTTTGCTGATGATTGGGCTCAAATCTCAACAGACCCTACCAAATGGCAAAAAGACAAAAAAGCCGTTAATCTTGCGGCAAAAGATGGTCCATTTGCTAAATATTTTAATCTAATTTCTCATCATTGATTAGGAGTACATCTGTGGCCGCACGGACAATGGTGGGGGCAAAAGGTGCTATCTTTTTCATAAAGATCGGACACAGTATGTTGATGGTTTTAGTCGAGTTTTGGATTCAGCTTAGTTAAATAAAGGTTACAATCAGTGAATATTAGGCAGCATGTCGGTTAAATTGACTATGGAATCGCTATAGCGAGTTGCAATAATCTATGTAGATCAATTTTTATGCACTAATCATGCCACATTTCACAAATCATTTCGATGCAAGCTATGAACGTATTGATTTTTGTGTCACGATAAAGAACTAGGTGCTCATTCACTAAGGAAAATTACTAAAACATGTAATTTTTCCAATTTGGTCGTAAAATTTTTCTTTTTATTAATTCAATCATAAACCTTTTACAATTGTGCAAATTCAGTCTACTAGGCTAATTTTGATTGGCAGGCATTCACGTGGACAAAATTTTAATTAATATTTTATTTTTTTCGAGATTTTTAATAATATTTTTAATAATATTTTTATTTTTTCTCTTTTTTTTCTTTTCTTTTCATTTCTCTCTTTTTTTTTTTTCTCCTTTTTCCTCCTTCCTCCTTCCTCTTGAGTTGACTAGCAAGGCTTACCCTCACCGACCACCTTGGTGTAGGTGAGCCTCGCCCAATGATGTTGAGGCCACCTTCGCCATAGCTGAGTGAGGCCTTGCCAGATTTGGCAAGGCCACGACTTGTCCATGGTTGGCAAGACTCACCTAGGTTAGAGGCCACATGCGACCTTGACCTTGCGAAGTCATGCCCTTCAACTTCGCAGCCTTTTGTAAGGCACAACCTTGTCGAATTTGGGGAGGTAGGGTAATGCCCATGGTAGGCAAGGTCGAGCCTCGCCCGGGCAATGGTAGCCCTCACTAGAGGTTGCACAACTTCTGGCAAAGTTGGGCCTCGCCCATGGCCGGCGAGGCTCTTCCCATGTTGGTATAGCCAAAGGCCTAGGCAAGGTCACCCAACCACAACTAAACTTCCTTGAGGCCAATAAGGTCCCTCGTTGGCCCTACCTTTGGCCCGTCACCATCGACAATCAACTGGAGGAAGGAGGAGGAAAAGAAAAAAAAAAGAGAAAGATATTAATAAAAATTCAAATAAATAAAATATTATTAAAAGGTTATAGACGACCACTACCGGCTAGCTTTCATGTTAGCGCCGGCTAGTGAAATTGGTTAAAAGGACTAATTAGCACAATTATAAAAGATTTAAGACTGATTGGCTATAACAAAAAAGAAATATTTAGTACCGAATTGAAAAATTTGCAATAGATTAAGTATTTTTTTTGGTAATTTCCCCCTTCTACCACTCAAATTTACTAAGGTCCTCTATTAAAAGATTGGATATATGTCTAGTCATTTTGCATTTACCATGCTAGATTAAATCCATTAAAAGAAGACCTAACCTAATCCCACATCCCTCTCCTCCTCCTCCGCTCCTCCTCAGACCTCTCTCTCGTCTCCCTTCGTGTAGCATTCGCCTTCGCTCACTCTCTCTCTCTCTCTCTCTCTCTCTCTCTCTCTCTCTCTCTCTCTCTCTCTCTCTCTCTCTCTCTGACAATCGAAGGCAAGGCATCAACATTAGTATTGATGCTCGTGAAGTAGGGGTAGCAAGCGAAAGAGAGTGAGCACTAGTTCGTTTAGTTTGGTCAAATAGAAGTTAATTTGACATATGGAAAAATATTATCTAAGCATAGAAGGGCGTTTAAATAGTGTGGGACAGAAGTTAGTAGATAAACTTGGCCTGTGTAGACCATTATCATTATAGCCATTGATCACGTACCTTCCATGGTGGAGCCTGCAAACAAACAAAATCATAACGATTGATCAAATAGATCTCACTATTAGACGCACGCATTCCATGATCATGATGGCGTTGGTCTATCTATATGATATTTTCCCAGCATCAGGGTCTTTGCTTTGTGACGCTAACCAACCCTTTGGACTAATGCATTGTGAATTTTATTGATATGAATTCGAGATAATCCACACTTGAGAAAACGAATATTAAGTAGTCAATGTTGACTTAACTTGAATTATATGAATGAATCAAGCATGCTATTGATCTCGACTGAAGGTGAACCAAACCCAAAATAACACAACCCTAGTGCAACCGTGTGAAAGTCACCCAAAAGAACCGAAAACGAATTATATGAAACCCAAACAGATCCATAACCAAGAGTTTGCTAAATCGGAGCTTATCTAAAGAAGGTAAAACCCAATGTATCTGGGACCTATTGACCTGAACCCGACCTTTATTTAAGGTAGAACTTGAAAACTATTCGAATAGAGAACCACTCGGAAATTGAACTGACCTACCCATTTAGCACCTAGACAAACAATTATGATATGACTTTGTTATCTGATCGAACGTGTTGTCATATATTCAATCATCCGTCCCATTCCAAAACCTAACCGGCCAATATTTTTAGACCTTTATATTTACATACATAGATAAATACATCTACTTATATATGTATATATAAAGCTACGCGTGGTGTCTTCCACCTTATGCTTATCGCGTTATGTGGAAAGGTAGATCAAGACGAATGCTTCTTTGATTTGGACTCTCATAGCGATAACGGACAAAATCTGTGTGTGGATAAGTCGGTTTCGAATGAGGAGTGACGAGCAAAACGACATGACAAATTGCATAGTAATGCTGCCGGCGGCGCAACATCTGTTTTCCCCTTCTTGCTTTGGCTATTTTTCTTGGTTTATTCAAAAACACATAGGACGGTCAATAAGCATGTCTCCTTTCGGATAAAACGACAGCCGTTTACACATAAGAATTGCATAAAGGGAATTAGTTAATATAGGTGGCTTTTGAAAAAGAAGCCAAGTCTAATCACATGGGAGCCATAGAAATTCGTCTTAAATGCGATAAGGCCGTTTTGACTTGATTCAGAAAGTGCAATCAAAGCGTGACCCCACTACGCTTAATGTTTTAATACTTTTTCTATTACAGGTTTGCCGACTTGAATTTCGAAATGAGAAACTAAGATTACCTTGGATAATGATGAGAATAATGATCTTATTTGCAGTTTTAGTCTTTAAACATTCTCTAATTTGTTGTAAATTGCCCAAGTCTAATAATGGTAAGACAATCCTAAATTTTTCTTCATAATATTGGAATTTCAAGTAGAGGTTTCGGATTAAATTGATAAAATTTAAAAAGTTATAACTGAATTGATATCCGTATAATAGCTTTAAAACTAATTGAATAATTTTTCCTCCAAATATGAATTTTAGTGTAGTTGGACCACAAGCTTATTCGACCTTCGAGATGGCAAATAGCGATTTCTTTCCAGCTACTTATGAGGTGGTTTGCATGGCTTATATCGTTAGTGGCCATCCTAGATTCATTTCGGCGCCCGACCATCCAAAAGACGTATATGGACATTACTTTCATTCTTAAACTTGTTTGACCATCACAATCGATGGGTGGGCGGTAAAAGAGGCTTTAAATCAAAAGTTTGATTTTAAGATTGTGGAGGGGTGTGGACCAAAAGCTACTTTTCTTCTATTAGTTTATTTATCCTCTCTCTTTGCGATTACGGTGGTGGTGAGGCTGAAATCAAGTGGGTTCGGCTAATTCCACATATTTTAACAATGGAAAGCAGGCACCACCATATATAGAAAGCAAATAAAAGAGATCCTACTTTAGGCTATATAATTTGATATTATCCGGCAGTCAATCTTGGCGAATGCAACGAGTGTAAAGGGAATATCTAGAATTGAATATGTACATAGGATGTAAAGAAGGATCTGCCGTAATTATAGACCTAGGAAGCTAGCCAGTGTCCAGAGAGAAATCGGTGTTACAAGCTAGTCACAATGGCCACTTAATTTTGTGAATTTTGATTGATTTTGCATTCAAATTTGGAAAAGCTCTGTATTTAATTGACTTGTATCTTTACGTATCATTGCCATGATGTACAACACATGCACAAAATGTGCCTTTCTTTTTGACAGGTCAATAGGGTAAGGCGGATTCAAGAGAATTGACATATAATAGCATCTGCTTACTTATTTGACTGAAAATGAAACGAGAGTCTACACCTAACTTGCAAATGATGCTAGTGTAGACTCAAACATGTGGACGAAGATCCTGTATTCTACATGATAATCTTTTGAATATTCTTGACAAATCTTAATCGTTGGTCATAATCTCATTTTCACAAACCAATAGATGAGATTTATTAAGGCATTGAAGGAGAAGTACAAGGCGGGATAGAGGATCCATGTCGCAAACACATGAGGTGGTGGTTTTCCATCCATATGTCTTAGGACCCTCATCGATGCCTAGGAGAGTACAGAGAGACAATTAAATTAAAAAGTCATGTTATCGATGTGGTAAAATTACCGCATACTTAACTATATATATTTGACCAAAAAAAGGAAAAAACTATATATAAATGTGAGTGTCCAAGTTTATAGCCCTGACTAGTCGGAAGAAGTTTCATTTAACCAAGATGGACCGAAAAAAAAAATGGTCTTTAAATTTAAAACAAATCCACCTGCCATTTTTATTATTATGCAGTGCAAGAACAAGCCATGCGAGATGACCACAAAAATGAAATAATCAACATCTCCTAGTTGGTGGTTAAAGCAGTGATAAGAAGATTGACTACTTTTTTGGTTTGGTTGAACTGATAAGACAAAACATTGATGAGTGTTTTTTTTTTTTTTTTTTTTTTTTTTTTTTGCTAGGTAACAACACAGATTAGTCATTCTTTCAAAGTTGAATCACTAACAATATATAGTTGGATCATGGTAATATATCCTAAAATCGTTCCATGTTGTGAATTTCGACTAATTTTTTGCATTCCAATATTAAAAAACTCTGTATTTAGTTGATTTGTATCTCCCCATGTTATAGCCAGGTTGTACAACATATGCAAAAACCTCTTTCTAACCAGGCAATAGGGTAAGTGGAGAGAATTAACATTGGGTAGATTCTGGTCATTGATTTGACCCAAAGTAAAACCAGAATCTACCCTCAATATTGGAAAATTTCCCCTATGATTTTAAACTATTGATGATACCAATTGTGAATTTTGCTTGCTTAACAGATTATGTGGTGTCCATAGGAGATTTCGTCACTCGTGGACAAATAGGAATTAAGTCCTATAAAATTTTCATTCTTGAATTGATGTTTATGTGGACATGAAATTCTTTAGCATTGGATAGTCTCAACTCGTGACTAGAGGGCATGTTCACGCCCCCATGCAAGCCTGTCCATCTGGATGGCAGACTTAGACGATGATTTGAAGACTATCTAGTCAAAATGAGTCGATCTTCCCCCATTAGTGATAACGGTTATAGTGTTTTCAATAATCAATTCCTAGATCGACTTGCTTATGCATGACAAGGGTAGACCTTGGTCGGTCAATCAAAATGGTTGGGCCACATTTTCAATTGGACTAAGTCATAGGCCCAATGGTCCACTGAACTTGTTTGTACTCGAAGAGCAAGTCGATTCGCCTGTTTCGACCCAGCTCACAAGGTTAGGCTTGCGTAGGTCATGTTATTTTATTCTCCTCTATCTCTGGTTCGAGGGATTAGTTCTTTGATTAGTGGACTAGAAAACTAACTAGATATATTAGTAACCCACTAGCTAGAAAGACAAATTAATTAGAGGAATAGGGATGGAGAAAATGTGCCCCTCTTTATTAATGAGCCTAAGGAAAAAGTTTTTAGATTTGGTATTAGTGCCCTTTCTAGGAAAAAATGAAAAAAGATAGCGCAAAAGGCAAGGGGCATCGAATCTCTAAAGTCCATAGGTTCTTTGACACAGCAACTCCTAAATCCAGATTTCAGTGACATAAATAGCATATTTGACTACGTCGATCAAGAAAGTCTGCAATTAAAATTTAAAGTTGAAGATCAACAAACTAACCACATCAAGCAATGTCTTTAATTTCATACCAACGAGAACTTTATATAATTTTAAATGAAATTCGAAAGAATACATCGAAATGAAGGAGAAACTAATAAGTTTATTTGTAAAAAATGACTTAGCCAAAACTAAAACTAACATCAATAACGTCGGACTTCCTCGTGTTATTAAAAAAAAAAGAGGTCTATGTTCATCGTTTTACATGTTGTTTATCTGGTGCTGTGGGTCTATGTTTAGTCGACCTCTCAAACTAGTCATGCTAAAATTGAGTTTCTATTTGATCCAGCGGAAGATATTGTTTCCTTCAAGAATACATGTCTCAACATCTCTGAATTTCTACTGAAACTGGTTTGCTATTCCACTTGATCTTCACTTTCATAATCATAAGAATCTGGATTGTTTCTAAATTGTCCCTTCATGCTATATTTAGCCCCATATCTTCTGATTTGCTTTGACTTTTATATCTAGTTCTCCAAATGAAATAAGCATAGCGAGAAAACTCTGCTAGATCCTTCTTTCATTCATTCCCATATCTTTCTCATTCGCTTTGAGTTTTATATCTGATTCTCCATATGAAGTAAGCATAGCAAGCAAAACAAGAAATGCCGTGTGCAACACATGATATCATTTGAATGTAATTGTCACAAACACCATAGATAGGGTTTTCATGTACAAAGATGGGTTGTCCCTTCTTCCCACAGTAACAACACGGGGTCAATGCCATGTTAGAAGATATGTTCCTACTTTGTAAGATGAAATGTGACCATGCAACAGAATTTAGCACTGTCTCTTGGAATCAACTGAGCTAAATGATGCCACATGCGGACCAAGATATTATCTATCCCCCACGATACCCCTTTAATGTTCCAACAAAACTCACACTATACATGTATTTAGTCACATGTTTCAAAATAAAGATCATTTTATGTGGCCTGACGATAGGAGTTTACTGAGACACGGCGGGAATGTAGGATAACTAGACATTTATGTAGTGATGTTGCGGATCAGGTCCTCCAGGACCTGCTCTCATGGATTGGTAACGCTGCTCTTCTCTATGAACAGCTCCTCCTCTCTCCAAAGCAACTCTATTGGAAAACTTATACAACTTCGCTGGTTGCAGAACAGCTTTGTTCTCCTTGAGAAACTGATGTAGCGGACGAGTCTCGACCCTTGCAGACAGGATCAAGATAACAAAGAGGCTCCACGACAGGCACTTCATCCTGTAATCCATGCTAGCTGTAGATGACAGTGTATCTGTTAAATTTTGGGTTACAGCTTCTCTTCGACTGCTGGAAATGGCTGTAATCGTTGCCTGTACATAGTAGAGATGAATGAGCACCTATATATAGATAAATTCTACGTCATCATCTTCTTTAGTATAGTAGATTGCCATGGGAAGTTGTCTTCTTGCTTAAGAGTGACGGTTTTTACGGTTGGCCTAAGTGACTTGATATAGCTATCCGCTAGGTGTTACTCATCGGAATACAATAAGGCGACCCAATTATCTTCCGAAACGTGGCATGCATTAGCTGTACTTGCATTATCTCGGCTCGTCACCGACGTTGGAATGCAAACAAACTCAACTGTGATTGGTCCCTACCTAAATTCGATCGCTACGTTGGAAAGCATCCCTTCTTTTCTGGCTTTCTTTGGTACATGCCGGATTTATTCTCTCTTCCTATAATTTTTCTTTAATTTACAATTAACATGGTGGATGGATGCAATCAAGCATCTTAAGTAAAAAGACTCCACAAGTTTCATAACTTTTATACAATCCTCATTGGAGTGTCAAAACTTTTTTTCCGATTATTTGAGTATCATATAATTTTTCGATTGATCACTTGAATATCATAATATATATTTATAAATTTCATATATGCCATTTATAAATTTCACCTCAAGTGCGATGCCACATTAGATTTTCCAGCACTTGGGTGAATATTTTTAATTTTTTTATATGTAAGTGATCAATTGAAAGTTATGACACTCGAATGAACATTTTTAGAAGTTCTAACACTTAAATGCCAGAACAAAAAGTTATGAACTCAAGTGAATGATGTATGAAAATTATGATATTTATGTTGTCCTTATCCCTGATGTCCTATAAGTTTCAAGTCACTAAATTGTACTATATGGAGTGTCAAAAATAACTTTTTCCGAGTCTCAAACAATTTTGATTTTATAAAAATTTTGGTTAAAAAAAGAGGAGCTCAATGAATTAAGAGAGAATTCTCTTGAAACCAATCAAACTCACTCTTTAGGATAAGACAAAATTATATTAAAGGTTTTAGGAATGGATTAAGGTGCATTGTCATTGCCATGCAAAATCCATGATGGAGCTAGTGAAGGATGACGAGAAGGTAGCAAATGAATTTTTAAAGGAGGAATTGTTTATAGATAGGGAATGAAGCTAGAGATGCTGAGCTAAGCAAGAAGCTTTGAGATAGAGCATGATGTAAATCTGCATGTGTATCTTGTTTAATATCCCCTTTTTAAGCTTAGGCTCTATTTGATGGAATCCACCATTAAAAAGAGATGACACTTTTCTTATTGCTAGCATGTCCCAACGTCATAATCAATTATTGAGATATATGTAATAAATTATAGTCATTGTTGTAATGCATGTCCGAGTCACATTAAAAAAGTCTCACATTAGAGAATTGATATGGTGTGAAACAATTACTATATCTTAGTTAATTTATAACTAATTGGCTTAAACTTTTAAGTAAATGTGGGTTTAATTGGATATGTTGATAGGCTTAGATTTGGGATCCATCTTAGTAACCTCTCAAGTCTAGGCAGCGAGCTATTGCTATGCACTTCCAATAAATAGTATTAGAGCGATGGTTGATTGGTGGCTTATTCCCAATATATTTTGATGCTTGGTAAACATCTCAAGGAAGGAATTTCACAACCAATGCAGTTTCCAAATAGGTTTCATGGTTTGCTCTAGTGAAAGAAACTAGTGATGACAATGACATTGTGGTATAGCAACAAGATCTCCATGGTAGCCTTCATTGTTTAGTCTGGAGAAAGAGACTTGGAATGAAGGTGGAGTGTTGGAGATTCAAGCAGGGAGATGTTCTTGCGGAAATGTATCTAAATTAAAGAGGGTGTAGACCTAAATTGAGCTCACCTATGAGGAGAAAATTGTTGATATACACATTTGACTTGTGTTAGAAAAGTCTCATATTGGAGAATTAGTGTGGTGTGGAGTAGTTAATATATACTAATTGGTCCATAACTTTTTTTGGTCATAAAATTGATTCATAACTTATTGACTTAAGCTTTTGCATGAATGAGAGTTCGACTGAATAAGTTGACGAACTCAGACTTGAATTCTCTATTGACGATTTTCTAAGTAAAGGTATCAGGCTCTTACTATGCCTTCCAACATGAACAAATTATATGCATAGTATGGGTCATATACTTTCATTTTTGAAAAGTCACCATGAGCTTCATATTAAACTATTAAAGTATCTAGTTGAACCTACCTTTAAATTTAAGCGGTGGATGTGATAGCCCAAGCGACGGTGCGTGGGGAGGAGGGATGGCGGTGTGTCCATGCCTCGGTCCTTGGACGTGCGTAGGGAAGGGGAATGGGTCATCTCTAGTCCCACATCACTTAGGGGGAAGTTCTTGCTAGTTTATAAGGCTTGAATCCCTTTAATATGTGTAACACATTTTAAAGCCGTGAGAACTCAGTGTCCAAAGTAGACAATATTACACAGTGGGGCTCGGATCGTTATAAATGGTATTAGAGCCGACTCTCGATCGCGTGTGGGGCCACAATGAGAACGATGTGCTCCTAAGGGGTGGAGAGTGTGACAACCTTCTCCAGACATGCATAGGAAAGGGGAAGGGGTAAGCCATGAGGATTCAGTGTCTAAAGTGGACAATATTACATAGTGAGATCCGGTCATTACAATGGACTTGCACAGGAAAGGGGAAGGGGTAAGCCGTGAGAATTTAGTGTCCAAAGCGGACAATATTACACAATAGGGCCCGGGTCGTTACAGTGGATGTGATTATCACTTCTTGGGATTTCTACCTTGTCATTATCTCTTTATTTTTCTTATGGATTTCTATGGTTTGTGAGTGGTCAAGAGAGTGTCATATGATGTCAGGATGTATTCAATGAGAAAATATATAAAATAATTTTCAATCTTGGCTAGATTGAGAACCCCACCACTAAGGATAGAAAGGTGAGACTTGATAAGCTAGGTTTCTCTTAGCCGAAACACCACATTGATAGGCAACTCCAGCAATACAACACACTCTCGATCACTCAAAAAACCTAGGAATCCACCGAAAGAGATAAAGAGAAAATCAAAGAGAAGATAATGAGGGAATGGGTCGGCATTCTTGGGATTGCACACTACACCATAAACCTTTCTTATCATAAATTGAATGCTCTAGCTTGGCATCACTGAGTTTTTCACTGAAAAAGATAATGGGATAGTCTTCCATCACATGGAACCTCAAAGATCAATAGTGCTAAAATGGGAGCTTCAATGATATTTCTAGGCAGGCTTCATGGTTTGGTGTGGTGAAAGAGACTAGAAATGAAGGTGGACCAACACAATCCCAATAGCAGCTTTCAGGGTTCAATTCGAAGAAAAAGACTAGGATGAAAGTATGGCGTTGGACACTCCAGTTAAGACATATTTGTACAAAAAGATATCTAAATTAATTGGGAGCAAACCTAGTACTAAACTAACATTTGAAGATTGTTGAGATGTACGTCTGAGTTGTATTAGAAAAGTCACACATCAAAGAATTATTATGGTGTAGAGCAAAATTAACTCTTAACTAATTAGTTTAACTTTTTGAGTAAAAATTGACCAAATTAGATATGTTTATAAGTTGGAGCTTAGATTCCCTCTTAGCGATATTCTCAGGAAAGATGCCGGGTTTTTATTTTGCCTTCAACATGAACATATTGGTTTAACCAAAAGGAAGAAGAAGAAGACATAAACATATTGGGTGCACAATAAGAATCAAATCGTTTCATTTCCGAAAGGTCGCCAAAAGCTCCGGTCTGAGGTATTGAAGTATCTAGTCAGACCTACCTTCAAAGTTCAAGCGGTCAATGTCGTTATTTCTTCTTGAGAAACCCGCCATGTCATTTTCTCTTTATTTTTCCCTCTATCCTTTTTGGTAGATATCTAGGGTTCGTGAGTGGTCAAGATAGCGTCGTACGATGTCCGGATGTATTCAATGAGACAATGAAAGAATAAAATTTCAATCATGCGAGGTTGAAAAACCCACTACGAAAGATAGAAAGGCGATCCATGATAATCTAGGTTTCTCAACCCAACTAAAGCATTGATAGGCAACTCCGTCAATATAGAACACTCTTGATCACTCAAGAAACCTAGGAATCCACCGAAAGAGATAAAGAGAGAACAAAAAAAAAAAAAAAAAAAAAAGAAGAGAGAGAAGACAACGAGGTAATGGGACGGCATTCTTTGAGAACAGGCACTATACCAGAAAAGCTCCTCATCATAAATTGAACACTTTAGTTTGGCATCGTCGCGTTTTGCACTGAAAAAAGGCAATGGGACGGTTTTCTTGACTGAGAATGCTACCAATGACAACATTAGAAGAATCACATTGAACCTCAAAGATGGATACAGCTAAAGAAGAGCTTCAGTGAGTTTTTGTTTCGAGTTCAAAACTCTTCTGCACCTTTTCGTTTCATTGAAAGCTCTTCCCCTTTGAGTATTCGGTAATTGGGATAGTTTGACGGTTGTATTGCCACGATCGTCCAAGTAGCATACGACATGCATTCGTTGGAATTACATCACACCTTTCTTTATCTGCTTATTTATTTCTAATAGAAAACTGGACTAAACAGCGCTTGGGGACTTCGACTTCTTTTCCCTTCTTCAGGCACTGAAACTTGTAAGGGTGTTTAGGATGATCTTTCATCAGCAACTTCAACTTTCCTACCATTCATGCTGTTACGACATTGGATAGCAGCTTCCTCCGTCAATAAACATCACATACTTTGCCTTATGATGATCACATTGAGGAGGAAATTACCTAAAAAGTTCTTTATCTATTGCAATTGTGTTAATTTAGTAATAAAAATGTTTTAAAGCCAATTTAGTTCTAAATCTTTTGCATTTATATCAATTCAATCCATTCAATCAAATTTGGTTGGCCGATAATAAAGTAGACTTTTGCTGGTATTAGCCATCTGGCCAACGCTTACATGAACAAATTTTTAATAGATTTTTTTTGTGATTTTTTCTAGAATTCTTAATCTTTTATTCTTCTTTTTTTCCCACCTTTTTTTCTTCATTAGCTAGAGGTAAGGGTTGGCGAGGTCAAACTCACGGGCCAATAGCGAGGGCAAGGCTTGGTAAGGCCAAGCCTTGCTAGATTTTGCAAGGCCACGCCCTTACCAGTGGTCGACAAGGCTAACCTCATCGGCACTCCCCTCTTGTTGACAACAATTGACTAGAGGAAGAAGGAAAAAGTTGATTAAAAAATGAGGAAAAAAAGGAAAAGGAAAGAGAAAAGAAAAGAATAAAAAATAAATAAAAAGTATAAAAAATATAATATATATTATTAAAGAATTGTCCACGTTAGCATTGACCGACCAAAATTAGTTGGATGAACAAAATTGGCAAAAAAGAAAAAGTTTAAGATCGAATTGGCACATTTGTCTTATGTTTAGGACTTTTAGTTAACTTTCCCACACTTTGAGTGAAACATGTTGTGGTGCAGCTATCTTGACTTGTCCATGGCAATGATAGTGTTTAGGGTTTATAAATTGTAACAAGTGTACCAGTTTTGGATAAATTTATCAAAGGTATACCGATTTGGTATTTTTTGTGGTTAAAAAAATAGTTTAAGGTAAATTTGTCACGAGTGTATTAGTTTGGGTTTTTCAATGTATTAACCCAAAATTAAAAGAAAAAAAAAATTTAAGAATCCTACCAAATGTATTTCTATCCTGAGAATATAAATTTTAGATAATTACCAAGCGCCTTCAAAAACTCAAAAATTGTTCTTAATAATTGAATAAAAAAAAATCATTTCTGAGCAAACATAGTCCTATATCATTTGCTGCGGTTACGTCTCATCCCACCTTATGAGAAATTATGGCATGGTGCTGCGGATTAGGACCTTCTGGACTAACCCTTTAGGCCCGATTGCCTCGAACTCATTAGGAGCCATCGTCTTAGGTGACTCGACAAGGACCATCGACCTTCCGAATTCGCGGGTTGGAGTGCAAGCCTCGGAGCCTATTTCGGGAAAGGACAATCAGCATCAGGCACAGACATAATCCCAACCTGGCCATCGATCCTTCTAATCAGATTACTCTGCGTGGTTTTTGCTTGGGAGAGAACTGCAATCTTTTGGTATTTATAGGCCTCACGTACCTTCTATTTTTTTCTCTCTCTCTGTTAAAAAATTGAATCGAAGTGGTGAAACATAGCACTTCCCACAATCTACCTATCTGATAGGAACTCACGAAACCCTTTTGCAGATTTATAGGATAAGCACATTCTCCGGCAGTGGAGTCTTCATTCCCATGCCGTGCTTCATGAGTAATCACGAAAGACTTTATCGTCCTTTTGTATTCTCGAATCGAGCGAAATTCAATCTTGGCTTCTTCCTCAGTACTCTCAGTCCATTCAACCTTTTTGTCCGATCTGCTCGACAATCTTGCATATCCAGTTGTTGTCGCTATTCAACTCTGCTTTGAGGCTTCTAATCCCCGCCTTCTCTTGTTGGATTCACGTCCTCACCGTCATCGAGTGTCCTTTCTTCCTCATTTGGTCCTCAAGACATAATGTCCCTTTCTTGGGATCTTGACAAACGATCCACTTAGCAATTTCTGCAACTTGTGTAGATATAATATATAAGGGATGAATGCACAAAGTTCTAAAATTTGTCATGAAAATACAATTAAATCTTAAAATTTATAAATTAAAAAAAAGAAAGCAATCAAGTCTTTTTGTTAACTTTGTCTAACTTGGGTAATTGAATATGCTGACATGGCATTTTTTGGTATTTTTTCCTCTCTTACATGATGCTAGCATGACTAAAACATGAAGGATAATGCTAAAATGCTGTTGTTTTGAACCATATATGTTTAATGAAAATATTATTTAAATTAGGCTAAAATGATAAACAAATTTAAAAATAAGACGAAAGAGGGCAAGACGACCAGGGCCTGGCCCTCACCGCTACCAAACCACCATTGCCAACTAGTGGACGGCAAGGGTTGCTATGTGAGGGCTTGCAGTAGTGAGGGTCAGCAGCCATTGGTTGATCCAAGGAAGGGCCAATGACCCTTGCCGACTACTAGTTGGCCATCTTCCACCATATCATTTTTAGGTGTTAGTGGGGTGGTGTTGGTAAGGGCCTAGCAAACTCTCGTTGTTTCGCCTTCTTCTTCTTTTTTTTTTTTAAATAAAAATTTGCTTATTTTTTAATTTGATTTAATTAAAATTTGTAGTAAAATCATATTTGAACCAAAATGATGTTATTTTAGCATTATGTTGCATATATTAGCCACGTCATTGCCACATAGGAGAGATAAATTATTAAATAAAGCCACATTAACATTTTCCATTACCCATGTTTGACGGAGTTAAAGGAAATATTTGATTACACTAAATTGACAAGTTTTAGAATTTGATTGTATTTTTTTGTGAATTTTAGTAATCAATTACAATTTCTTCATAATTTTTATGATTTCCAAGGTATTTATTCCCAAAATATATTTTACAACACAAAACCTAAACTATCATAACCAACTGTTGGGAACTCCATCTGAGTTTTATTATTTGATCACGGGGTCATAAGTTTGATTATTCACTCTTAATCTTCAACAATTTTGGAATAATACTAGGTTTTCACATTTCATATTTTCGTCCGTCTGTCCATCGACGTTAGCATCGGGAGGTATTGTGATACCACTTAGTGCAGTCTTTAATAGCTTAAACCTTTGGAACTCCTTCTCGGGCACACCGACCACGAAGAAAGCAATGTCATTCATACTCATCTTTGTACTGTTCCAGGAGCAAGTGTAATTGAAGCCGATATCTTGGAGAACTCTTGACAGCAATTCTGGACCTTTTAATTTCTATCTGTTTTTGCATAGAGGTGGTCAATAAGATAAATGAAGATAAGAAGATAAGGTTTGCGACCTTAAAACTAATAATCGAATAGGTTGGGCATCATGTGGTCGAGATGCGGAGGTGTCTTATATAATGACCTCCAAGAGGAAACCGGGTACTCTCAAGTGAAAGGAAATAACAAGCCGAGATTGAACAATTATGAATGTTTGAAAAATGGGGTCCGTATTTGAAACATCGAACTAGACAGCATCCCAAGAAAAATATATCTTGATTTAGCAAGGCACCCAGAAATGTCCTCAGGACTTCATCCCGAACCGGCAGGATGCAAAATAATAGACCGTACCTGAATATATGCAGGAAGCCATTATGCTTCCACAATCTAAAAGTCTGCGAAACATGCGTGCATATACTTTCCTGATTCATCATTGCACCCATGCTCAGAAGTGTGTCTGAGCAAGTAGGCAATTCCCATGTATGTAGAGGGTCATGCATCCATGATCTACTGAAATTCTGCTTTGGTGTGACTGGTGCGCGCTCGTGTATGTTGTGTGTTTGAGGGAAAGGGAGAGAGAGGCAAAGTAGATACCTCGTCTGATGCAATTTCAAGTGTGAATCTCCTTGGACAGGACCCGTGATGCAAACTTCCGCACCCTACGGATGTTTTATCTGGTGAAGGAATTACAAAGAAATGCCAAAGGGGAAAAGACGCATATCATAAACATTCCAACGGACATCCTGCGAAATCAATGATAACCAGAAGGATATCTGCTCTTTGTAGATGGGATGATTAAGCATTAATAGATTGCTGTTGGTCACAAGTACTCGAATAACCTGTTAAAATTATGTCACGCCCCTAATCTTGAAGCGCGTAAACATCCCCGATGGTTGATTAAAATTGTGATGTTTTAGGATGCGCTATTGACCCATTCTTTTTTTTTTTTCGCTTTCAATTAAAAACATGCGGAAGTAACTCAAATAAACATCCAGTCAATCAACAAAAACTGAGATGGCAAGAACACAAAAACAGTGTCTGAGTGGAAATAGGAGGGTATTGAGGCTATGGAAGAAACGGTCAGAAATTTGGGAACTTTGCGGTGAAAGCAGGATCGAAAATGTATTTTTTTAGCATTTTTCGATGGTGCTTATTATGTATTCTAACAATGTTTATACATTCACGTAAAGCATATCGATGTCATTATTGTTGTTGTCCTCAAAAGTTGAATTTGCATTCAAACTAAACTCAATGTTAGATGGAAACTATCTTTTGACAATCACATAGCTAATGTGGTTTTCTGAGCAACATGCCTCATGCAAAACGAAAATTCAGCACCACAAACTTCACACAATTGTTTATATTAGACTAGGCATGCAGAGTCTTCAAGTCTGTTGTAATAGAGATGCAGCACTTGCTTAAATCAATATTGCAGGGGTAAAATGGAGCCGCCAATTTTTCAGAATACCAGAGCAATATCAATGATTGTAACACGAAGCAGCTCATCGAGGCAAACAAGATAACAAAGCAATACCCACTCCCTATAGGAAGTAACATTTGCAAGATCTTGTGCTCTCTCATGTAGAATTTGCATCAAGAATAAAAAAATCAGGTCAACCGACATTACAATTTACATTAAAAGCTTCATTCTAATTCAAAGTGAGATGCACCGTTGGGGAGCAGAATTGGTTAGCATGTCTCGGTATCTTGGATGATATGGACTTAAGAATCCCTCATTCCTTAGTTTCCTTGTATCTGTAGAGAGGACATTATAGGACTACAGCCTTCAAGACCTGGAAAACGTAAATAAGGCATAAATTGCGCAACATATGTAAGAAACCTTAGAAACTAATAACAGGGGACAGGCCCGCAAGATAATTACTAGCGACTTTGGGGTCATCTGAGATTCCAGTAGCAAGTTGCATGTTCCAGCTGTAAGTAACACATGTTCTTGCGAATTCAATGCTGGGGAACTTTCCACATTAGCCATACTGAGAACTAACAACAAACATTTTTCTGATGATTTGATAGGTAAAGAACTACGATAGGAGAAGATGCATATCACAATACAAAAGATCTTGTAAAAGGGAAGGAGGATGCTATGTTAAATATTATTATTCTGCATGGCAGATGGGCAAGATATACTAGTGCTATTTATTATCTAAGATTCTAAATGACAGGTTGCATCCATCAAGAGGGGGAAAACCTGAATAAAAGAGCTTCATCATGAGACCTTTATGGTGAGATAACAGTGGATAGATCTATGGTTTAAAACTCATCCACGACTATATGGCCACGTAAGATGTGGCTAATAACACTAGGACAAAAAATTCTATGAGATGTTAAAAGACTTAAAGATGAAACTGACCTCCCCAATGCGTGGGCTGACAAAATTTAGGTCCTCTTGCAGTCCTCTACACGGTGGATCATAAGAGTCTATGAACTGCACTAACCTGTATTTCAGATAGAGAATAGAAAGTATGAACGATAGGTAGATTCGCCATGCAAGGAAACTGATACGGTCGGAATACTAGCGCTAGTAGTGCTCAAACTAAAGCTGAAAAATTAGGATCCAAGTTCTAAAAAAAAATATAGTAATCATGAAACTTTCATGATAAATGCCCATTCGTACGGAAAAAAGTTAAGGTTCTAATTTGAAGCCTGGGTCTTATGGAAGTCTGTTATGGTTATTCTGCTTCTGCTTCGATCATATGGTTTTAACCCTGTTTTGTCATGTGCGCAATGCACATGTTGAGTCTCAAATGAGAGATTATTCTTGACAAAAATGGGAGGGTCAAGATAGCCTCAGTGTCCTGCCTATTCAGAGCTTCTTCTTTCAGGTTAACTTGTCTAAATCACGTGTGGACACATGATTATCATGCATGATGAATTCTGGATTCCACACATGCCTTATTTCTTAATTTGTAAATTAAAAAGAGATGGAGAAAGCAAATTCTATGTATTTAAGTTCCCCATACCATAACAATAACATTCACATACGTATATCGCATTAAAATCGAATCAACATCAAATAAGAGTGGTCGACAATTGTCTTGATATAGCTCCAGATGAGGGAAGGCATGACTGGAGCCAGAAAGTAAGCTAATCACTCGTTAACTACATTAAAAAAATGGGCGTTGCCTCTGCTTCATTAACTTTTTCTGATGCATGTGAAACTTTCCTAGATACACTGCAGATACAACATATAAATCCAGCACAGGCAGCCTTGAGGAAAAGCTGAACCTTAGTCAGCAGCAATATATGTTTCTCTATGTTTTGGTTACATCAGGTACTGATGTCTTTTACCAAAATATCCCAAGGTCACATTGACTAAGCAAAGACAAAATACAAGCTGGAAGCTTGTGGACTTCAAAGATTAGATTAGAGAAAATCTTTCAGTATTGACGCGAAAATAGTGCACCCAAGTGCCTTATGCCAGCCCTCAGGATTATTTAAAAAGAAAAGAAAAATTATTTTCATTTACCAAGGGCTGTATTACTTCCCTTCGCATGGTTATGATTGCCTTCAGCTCTTTGTGAGAGTCAAGGCAACAAATTAACTATTGCTAAGTGAGGAATCAAGCAGGAATAATGTTGACGCCTAAAATTTCCTTTTAATTAATTAGGTTTTACTTTATTTTATTTTTATTTTATTTTATATTTTTCGGATAAAAAATAATGAAAAAAAACAGAAAAAAAGCAGAAAAGCCCTCACATGGGCCCGTGAGGCCCATTTCCGCCTCAGCTTGGCCTAGCCGGGTCTTCTTCTTCCTCGTGCAATTGCAGCACACGCGCAGGGGCGCAACGTCGGAGCGGAGGGGAGGCGCAGCGACGACACACGTGGAGCGAGGGCGGTGATGTCGGATGTGACGTCGGTTTGGCCGGCAAAGGCCGTGGCGACCGACAATCGAACTCCATCGACCGGCCACCCCTCGGCCTATAAATAGGCCGTCGATCCCAACAACCGAAGGACACGAACGGAGAGATCACGAGAGAGAGAGGAGACGAAGCTCGAGGTCCCCCGAGAGACTTAGGGGGAGCTCGAGTGCGGCCGGCCGTGGTGTGGTGAGCTCCCGGAGGGGTCCCGAGAGATTTCGGGAGCTCGAAGAGTGAACCCGAGAGAGAGAGAAGCTAGAGCAGATTTGTGTGGGTCTCGCCGTCATCGCTGCCCCGTCGCGCCGTTGCCACTAGCGGGTATCGTGATGTCACCATCGCCATCGCCATCACCATCTCCTCTCCGTAGTCCAGTCATCATTGCCGTTGCCCTGCCGCCGCCGCCGTCGCCACCTTTGTGCCTCGGTCCTCTCCCTCCTCGGCGCCGCGATTCGGAAACCCTAGGGTTCCCGATTTTCTGGGTCGTGATCCTGGGTTGTCGGGTCGGACTCGGATCGGGAACTGGGTAGGGATTCCGTAAATCATGGGGCGGCGGAGGTCGGGTTGCAAGTCGGGTCGAACCCAACCTGCGGATCCGACCCAGTCGGTTTTATTTTGTTTTATTATTTTAATATAAACTAATATTCTAATAAATAAAAAATAAATATTTTGTTTAAAAAAAAATCGAGAAAAATCAAAATTAATTTATTTTCCAAAAATATTAAAAAATATTTTATTTTAGAAAAATCAAAAAAATCAAAAAAATTCCATATTTTCCAAAAAAATGCCAAAAATCCAAAAAAAGACAAAAATTCATGAAAAAGCCAAAAAATTCAAAAAAAGCCAAAAAGACTTGTATTTTTCCAAAAAAATACCAAAAAATCCCTTTTATGTCCAAAAAATTAGAAAAAGACTAAAAAAATGTTTTCCTCCCAAATATGCATGAAAAATCCCTCGAACATCTAAAAAACCTCAAGGTTTAAACAAGATTAGGTACCGAAAGGGCATTAGTGATTAACTAGTGTAATCAAGTCCCCGATCCTAATTTCTCTGGTTGCGTAGGAGTGAGTATTTCTCCCGATACTTCGCTTGGGTTTCTAATCAACCCACCCCAAATCGATTAATGGCGACTCCATTTTAAAATTGATTTACAGGTTAAAAACTTGAACCATTAAGTTGCGAATTGGTGGACTCGGGAGAGTTCGGGCATAACTAATTTCAGCCGAGCCATTAGCCTCCTTAGGCGCTCGTACCCGATTGTGGGTGCCGAAAAAAAAGAGGTCGTGACAAATAAGAAAAACTGATCATTAATACATGGCAACTTTGACCCAATAAAAATGTCACGTTGATACATCTGTGATAAATATATATTATGTTAAATTAGATTACTATTTCAAAAAATCACAAAATTGGTACATTTATGACAAATGAAAGGTAAAACTTTAAGTTAGTACACTCATTAATTATCACATGTTATCCGACTTATCAATTTAATAATAAAATTTAACGGAAATTAACGGAATAAACTTTTTTTTTAATTATTATTTCTTGATGACATATAGCATCAAGTAGCAAAAAAGAAAAAGTGATTGGTTCCATTGGATCCGATTTGGATCCCAGTTTTAAGGTGGAATCATACCAAATTGGGAATTGATCACTATTGCTGAATCCACCTTTATTTTTTTATTTTTTTTTTTTTTTATGGGACAGAATTTATATTAAATTCCAATCCCCTTATTCCAAATTCCCAAGTTTCGCTGCTTTACTCTCGTTTAAACGAAACCCTAGTCGCAGCCACTTTCTTCGCTCGCCTTCTCCTGTTCCTCGAACCCTAGCCCCAGACGCCTCCAGCGCGCGCCACAGCCTGTACTTCGATTCGCTTCACCGACTTGGGAATCTCACCGTTGTCGGAGCAGATCACACCCACGAGCTTGTCGGATCGGAGCGACAAGAACACCAGTGCGATTGCAATTGTTGGTGTCCATGGTATGGGCGTTGCCGGCAAAACAACTCTTTCTCAGCTTGTGTTCAACGATGGTGCGGTGAAGGAAAATTAAAACGACAAGGTTCAAGCTCTTGGATTCGCTAGGTCCTCGACGAGAAAGCATCGAAGGAAAACATACTTTGATTGGGGAAAACAGAGAAAAGAGAGGAAGGGAAGTTACGAACAAACAAGAGAATGAGTGCCTTTTCTCCGCTGCTAGCTGCGTACGCCTCAAGATTCCAGAAGGGAAAAATAAGCGTGGCCCCTCAGAAGTACGACGTGTTCCTGAGCTTCAGGGGTGGAGATTCTCGCACCTGCTTCACGGATTTCCTCTACAAAAGCCTATCAGCTGCTGGGCTCCAAGTGTTCAGAGACGACACCGGCAATCAGCAGACTGACCCAGAGGTTCTCCGGGCCATCAGGACTTGTAGGGTCGTGATCCCCATAGTCTCCGAACGCTATGCACAGAGTAAACGGTGTCTCCGAAATCTCACCGAAATTATGGATTGCTGCAGAAAGCACGGCAAATCAGTCTTCCCTGTTTTCTATAACGTGAATGTTGCGGATTTAGGTCGCCAATGCAGCAACTTACGTAACTTTGAAGAGGCTTTATGTGAACATGAGATGCAGTGCAGGCGAGAAGAAGTGCAAGAATGGGTAGAGGCGCTGTGTTCTCTAACGAGGATTAGAGGATGGATGTCACAGGCCATTGCTAATGGGTATTTATGTAATCTGAATTGGAAACCCCGTGCACTTGGATGGAAATAATCTGTACGTCTAACTTTGTTTTATATCCATAATACGTGTGTACGTGTGCAGGCATGAAGGAAAGCTGGTGAAAATGGTCGTCGCAAAGGTTTTGAGTGAAGTAGAGATGAGCTGGATCAAACGGTCTTCCCTGTTCATAGAATCAGGTACATTCCAGTACCATTCGAGGCATTCTCTAAATATAGAGAAGCCCCACGCGACCTTGACCGGTTTCTTTGCTTTTTAAAATTACTCCTGATTCGTAGTCATCATCACCTGCAGCAATTCATTATTTTTCAGAGAAGAAAAGTAGAGAAAGTAAATGCCAAGTCTTCTTGAGCTTCCGTGGTGCTGATACTCGTTATAACCTTGCTGCTTTCCTCTACACCAGTCTTGTGGCCGAGGGAATCCAAGTTTTTAATGATGACGATCCGTCCCTCATAGGTAAAGATTGTGTTCATGGCATATGCAATGCCATCAACCATTGCAAAATATCCATTCCAATTCTCTCAATCAATTATGCGTCCTCTCCATGGTGTCTCGAGGACCTAGCTCAAATGGTTGAATGCAAGAGAACAAAGGGGCAAACGATATTGCCCATCTTCTATAAAGTGAACACGTCACATGTGCAAGATGTATCGCATTTGTTTGGAAAGCACATGCTTCAACATAAGCAGCTGGTTGACGAAATTACTTATGAGCGGTGGGAACGAGCTCTCAAAGAGGTTGGTTGCCCAGGGGATGGGTATCAGAGAATATTGCGAATGGGTACATTACCTTCATCTTTGCCACCAAAACGTTAACTGGACAGAACTTCTTATACCGCTCAGAGCTTACTTCAATTTTATTTGGCAATTGGCAGGCACGAAGCCGTACTTGTGAAAGAGGTCGTGAAGGAGGTTTCAAGGATGTTGAACAATCCCCAAACACATGATCCCCCGTCCCCATCCACTGATATTGACTCAATTATAAAAGGATTTTCCTCGACAATCAAAAAGTGTCATCCTTTATTGTTTATAATTTGCATAAATCTTGTTAAGACTCGTGAGGATTTCTTTTGGAGTTAAGAAGCATATTTCGTACATTGTGTTGTGTAATGTGTTTAATTAGCATGTCGTTTTTGGATTCAAACGTGACACGATTGATGGATGTCTTGTGTTTGGATTTGGCAAGTTGATTCTGTTATAGAGTTCAGTCAGCTTAGTTAGTTGTTTGAAGGTGCTAAAAGGATTCTCTAATTAAGTCTGGTACGTGTTCCTTACTATAACTAGTTGAAAGCTCTGCTCGTTCCGATGAGCGTAAAGCAAGTGGAGAAAATGACAATGGGAAAACAGTCGCAATTTGCATCAACATATCTTGAAATATATTGCAATGTGCTGGGTCACTGGAAGAGAATATCTCCGTGTTTTTGTTTAGCATTTTCCGTCTTTTTTAAAACAAAAATCTGATCATGCGCACATGGAAAAAGAAGCCATCTTCAGACCTGGCGTTGCTGAGAGGGGCTTTTCAATAGGAACCTTTTCATCGGAAGAGATTCATCGGAAGAGAAGGCAACGATTAGTTCTGTTCAGGGATTTAGTATGTGGATCTCAATGTGACTTGTTGCAAAAGTCGTAATCATTTATTGCCATTGAGATCGAAGAATTGAGCTCTGTTCACTGTTCAGAATCTGAGTGGAATTAGGAGGGTATTGAATCTATGGAGAAATGGTTAGAAAGTTGGAAACTTTGGGGTAAAAGCAGGATCGAAGATGTATTTTAGCAGGGAATCCAGAGAGGCTCTTCAATCTCAGATTGATAAATTAGCTGATGTCGTTTCTGTTACTATAGGACCAAGAGGTGTCTGAATTCTTTTATTTCCTCCTCTGAAATTGCTGTTTCTGTTATTTTAATCTCGGAATCATTTGTTCATTTGATTATCTATCTATCTTGGGGGTTGAGCCGGAATTGGATTAATTTGGTGGCCGGTTTGACAGAGTGAGAGATATTGTGTTTTTGCGTAAATTACCAACTCCTTTAAATATCACTATTGCTGCTCGAGAAAATCCTTTTATTGATTCAACTAAAATAACAAAAAAAAATAATACAAAACCTCAAAGCACACAATACCAATACCTTAACAAATGACATTAATTACCTGGATATGGCACTCTAAATGTAAGCTAGCTGCTTTCAAGATGCTTCTTTTCTTTATTTCATTAACACCTAATCAAAAATGTAACAATTGCAGTATTTTTTTTTTTTTTGGGGGGGAGGGGTAAAAATTCCATTATAATTGAGGTGGAACTTTTATTATAGTAAATATGAAATGATGACCAACAAAATTTGAAAATTTCATTTGTCAAAAATTGTGAAACTACTTAACAAAGTGATTTTGAGAGTGGGAATATTAGTAGGTAAGTCAAATTAATATTTAAAATTGTGGGCGATTTTAGTACTAAAATTATTGGACAACTTTTTAGGGTTCTCATGCCGTTGCTAAACCATCATCCACAGGGCCACTTTGAATCATGGAGTCATTAGTCACTAAACTAAACTATCCCTAAACACAATTAACTTAGAAAATCGGTTTATTGTCGTTTGACACAAATATTGTAATCTTGCGGAATCACCCGCGAACCAACTACGTACTTCCATAAATCAATTTGTCAATTCGCTAATTGACTCATAGTAGCATAGTATTGACCATTGTCGATCCTTATTGTTGAACGGTTAGTTTTTGATTGAATTCTCTAGTCTTTTGCATTTTAACCATTTACAACCCACACAATAGATTAATTAACTTATAAGTGATCAGTTTAGAGTAAATTAACTATTAGTGCACTTATGAATAACTATTTCATATATTTCAAAATGGGTCAAATTTCAAGATATCGCATATTATGTCTCGAGTTTGAGCCCAATATGAGATTGGATGCACATGTAGAGCATTTATTATTGAAAGTCCTATGCAAACTGACAATAAAGATGTGACATCCCGATTTTACAATTCTATTTTCAATAAATTGAGACGGGCATTTCGTTGGCATGCATATAGTTCTTTTCCTTGAGTTGGCTACTCATGTGAAAATTAGTCTATTACAGCATAATTAAAAATCGATTAGAGAGTGGAGATAGATCGACTTGACAAAGGCATGTAATCAAGTGTGGGTGATTCCACTAGATCGCACAATTCTTGTCGATCAGCATTGGACCAACTTTTCTGTCGATTTGGTACCCTGTATACGTATTTGAAACCTTGAGATTACCCTGACAACCGAAAGTCGTCAATGTGTCAAAGATGTACATTGTGGCTTGATCAACCACAGGTCAAATGCATGAAAATTTCTAAAAGCTATCTGATAGATTAGGACGCGCTAATATCGTGCTAGAGTGAAATCAACCGTGAAATTCAGATCGAAGTCATAAATTGGAAGTCCCGGTGTGTCACAAATCATTTTGGGATTATTAACTCATCTTCGGAAGATTTATCATGCAATCGGAGTTTTTCAGCAAGTTAATCCAAGAATGGCTAATTTGGCTTGAGAAATTAGTAGGCTCGCTTTTTTGGTGGTATTTTTGAGATCAAGATGGTTCTATAGTCAAGTAATATGTGAGTTGAAGTGTGGTGACATTGGATTAATTTATGGACTTTAATTGGACTCAATTGGAAGTGGATTGATTGTAATTGAAGAATTTAATGTATAAGATTTCATGTCACAGTGGAAAATGAAATTGAACCTATTGGAATAAGGTTGTGGGAGGTTGAAGTTAGTGAATTGTGACATCACAAGTGATGTCATGGGGTGGGGGCAAGAGTGACTAGGATGGTGACACATGGAGGGTGGAGATTTAATCCCAAGAAGGTGGGATGTCACTTCCCCCAATCTCCATCATCTTCAACCTTGAGACTTGGCTTTTGAAAGAGGAGAGAGAGGGAGGATTCGACCGGACGAGGCCAGCCCCAACGCCACCCCCTTTGCCCGCTCGGTCGCCTGCTTGCCGCCGCACGTCGCCGTTGCTAGCGCTGCTCGTCCGCGCACGCCCGCATGCTGCTTCACCTTGCTTGCGCAGCCCCGAGCTTCCAGCACCTCCGTCCAATTGCTGTCGCCGTTGCCAAGGTCACCAAAAGTCTCACCTAAGCCGCCGCCTCGCCCGCATGAGCTGCCGCCGTTTGTTCCTACTGGTCTCGCACCCATCCGACCACCGAATTGCTTCCGTCCGAACCCAACCAACAGCCAAAGAAAATGGGTATCACAGCCTGGTTTGGGCCTGTTTTGGCCGGCTTCCCGACCCAGCATGCTTGGCCTGCTTTGAGGAAAGTCGTTCCCCTCAGCGTTGCCATCGTTTTGGTCCAATCGATTTGTTAATTTGGTGAATTTAGCTCACTAAATCTTGATTAGAAGGTTAATAATTGTCACGCCCGAACCTTGAGCGCCAACATCCCACCATGGTCATTCGAATGCGACATTCCCGTGTAGTGTCGCCGACCCCATTCATTTAATATTGTGCAAGCGGAACGAATTATAAAACCCCGACAATAAAATACGGGATAGAAAAGCAGGAAGCAAAACCACCACATAACAATTTCATAATTCAACGAAATTACGACGGAAGCCTACAGCCAAAAGTCTACAAAAGACCGGCTCTTAAAAAGGAACTGTCCTACGACCTACAAGTCGGACACGTTCTCCAATCTTATGACTTCACCTCTTCAACTCCTCAAGGCCAACCAAAGCTATCTGGTCGCTCCGTCCACCAGGGACCTGAAATTTTTAATCCCACAACCGGGATGAGACGAGGTCTCAGCAAGTTCAACCCCCTAAACCCCTATTAGAAAGAAAATACGCCCCGAGTGGCCTAGCCACATCACACAGAAGACTTACCTCGCCTCAGCCTTTATCTGCAGGTTAGCACAATTTATATAAACCAACAATGTGCAATTATGATAACCAAACAACCATGGCACAATCACATTATCCAACAATTCAACCACTCGGATCGTCTCAGCGATCAATCGACTCGGCCGATTACATGTCAATTCTGCAATTCAATCATTACTCTTAATCACGGCCCTACTCGGCGCGACCTTTAACAGGTGGCAATCCACGGCCCCATCGGGCGCGACCTCTAATAGGTGGCATATAACGGCCCCATCGGGCGCGACCTCTAATAGGTGGCATATAACGGCCCCGCCGGCGCGACCTCTAATAGGTGGCATATAACGGCCCCATCGGGCGCGACCTCTAATAGGTGGCATATAACGGCCCCATCGGGCGCGACCTCTAATAGGTGGCATATAACGGCCCCGGCGGCGCGACCTCTAATAGGTGGCATATAACGGCCCCATCGGGCGCGACCTCTAATAGGTGGCATATAACGGCCCCATCGGGCGCGACCTCTAATAGGTGGCATATAACGGCCCCATCGGGCGCGACCTCTAATAGGTGGCATATAACGGTCAATCTCCCTTAAATTCCCACACTTAGGGTTTTATAAAGAATCCATATTTATCACAATCAACACTCAATTCACCACATCAATTCATCGATTCAAATTCTAAATGCACAAGCGATCAGCACGAAATTCGAGAATTTAGGGTCCCAAAATAATTTTTCGAATTATTAAATAATTAAATTTATTCCGAAAATTAATTAAATAATATTATTCACATATTTCGCAATCCACATTCAATTTATATCATCCGACCATCAATTTCAAAATCCGAACACACAGAGCGATCGGCACGAAATTCCGAGCAACCGGGGTCAAAAATAATTTTTCCGTTTTTTTTTTTTAAATAATAATATTTTAATAATTTCGGAATTAATATAATATTATAAATCTCCAGAATTTCGAAATCTTTAAATAATTCAAAAATAAAACCCTATTATGTCACATCAAGGCTTTATTTTAAAAATAAACATACTTAACTTTAAACTAAACACATTTTAACTTAATTAAACATCATAATCTAATCATCAATCAAATAAACTAATCTAATCACCTAAACTTGCTTAACTTAGACTAAGCACACTTAGGGCATAATTAACCGTCTAATCAAGATTTAGTGAGCTAAACTCACCCGATTAACGAACCGAGCGGACCAAAACGACGGGGACGACGCGAGGATCGACTTTCCTCAAGGCGGGCCAAGCATCCGGGCTCGGGAAGGCGGCAAAACGGGCCACGAAGTCGCTGCATACCCATTTTCTGCAACTTCCGGTGGCGCTGGCTGGGGGGCGGATCCGGCGGCGGTCGGCGGAGGAACGGTGGAGAAGAGACCGGCGGGGCTTGGACGAGCTAGGGGGAGTCAATGGCGGCTCACGGCGGGACTCTCGGCGACCCTAGCGACGGCGACGACAACTGGACGGAGGGGAAGGAGCTCGGGACCGGGCGAGCAGGGCGGAGCAACGCGCGACGGCCGTCCGGCGAGGCGACACGCGGGCGCGCGGGCTTCGCGCACGGACGACGACGGCGGTGGTGAGCTCCGGCGACGGGTGGAGCTGCTGGCTTCCACCGGTCTTCAGCTTGCTGGTTCGGGGTTCTCAGATCTGCTCGAGACGCGGGCTGAGGCGGAGCAGCGCGGGACGGACGAAGCAGAGGCGCGGACGAACGGCGACAGCTGGACCTCCGGCGACGAGCGGCCGAGCGGGCGGACGAGCGAAGGGGGAGGCCGGCCGAGCTCGGTTCGCACCCTCTCTCTCTCTCTCTCTCTCCTCCTTCTCTTTCTCTCTCCTTCCCAAGGTTGAAGGTGATGGGAGAGCCCCACTTTTTGAGAGCCAATTACCACTTGCCACTTGTCAAGCTCTCATTCGCTTGGCTTCAATCAGCATGACATCACCGCATGATGTCATCTTCCACTATCTCCTCTCCCACAACATTATTCAATGGGTCCATTTTATTTTTCCGCCAGGGCATGAAACTTTGTACACTTAATTCAATCATCTCTCAATCAATTCCATTCAATTGAAGCTCAATTAAATTAACCCAATGTCACCATGCTTCAATTCAAATATTTACTTGTCTATAGAACCAACTTAAGTCCCAAAAGCGCGACCAAAAGTGGCCTACTAACTTCTCGAGCCAAATTAGCCATTTCTTGATTATTTTGCTAGAAAGCTCAGCTTGCATGAAAAATCTTCCAAAGATGATTCAATGATCTTGAAATGATTTGTGACACATCCAGACTTCCAATTTCTAAATTCGATCTCAATTTCCACGGTTAATTTCACTTTGGCACGATACTAGCGCGGCCCAACCTACCGGGTAGCCTTTAGAAATTTTCGTGCATTTGACTGTGGTTGATCATCTCAAGCCACAATGTACCTCTTTGAAACATTGGCGACTTTCGGTTGTCGAGGTAATCTCAAGGTTTCAAATACGAACACAGGGTACCCAATCGATAGAAAAGTCGGTCCAGTGCCGATCGACAAGAATTGTGCCATCTAGTGGAATCACCCACACCTGATCACATGCCTCTGTCGAGTCGACCTATCTCCGGTCTCTAATCGACTTTTATTTGTGCCGTAATGACCCTTGCAGATTAGCTCGGTCGAAAGGTCGCTTCCTGGCCAAATTCTCGAGTCTGATGCATTAGAAACTCTTAACAGCTTCACCCGATAGATTAGTTTTCATATGAGTGGCCGACTCAAGGAAAAGAACTATATGCGTGCCAACGAAATGCCCGTCTTAATTTATTGAAAATAGAACCGGAAAATCGGGATGTCACAATAATGCTTTAGGGTGCTTAGTTTATATTAAGTGATATTAGGTGGTTAGTTTAATTTATTTAAGAGTAGATTAGATTAAAGTGGTGTTTACTTTAAAGTATGTTTAATTAAGGCTAAGTAGGTTTATATTATGATAAGCCTTGATTTGACTTTAATGAGCTAATTTTGGATTAAATAAATATTTCGAAATTATTTAATAATTTAATAATATATTATTATTCGAAATTATTAAAATATTATTATTTTATTGTTTTTGGAATAAATTTAATTATTTATTAAATTTCGAAAATTATTTCGAGACCTTATTTTCTCAGAATTTTGTGCTGATCTCTACGGTGTATTTGAATTTTGAAATTGATGGTTGGATATTATAAATTGAGTGTGGATTGTGAAAATATAGATATTATTATTTAATTAATTTTCGGAATAAATTTAATTATTTAATAAATTCCGAAAATTATTTTGGGACCCTAAATCTTTAGAATTTCGCGCTAATCGCTGTTGTGTATTTAGATTATGAATTTGATGATTAGATATTGCAAATTGAGTTATGATTTGTGCAATTGATTGTTGAATTGTGAAAGCGAGTGGTGATTGTGAAAAGGATATAATTTATTCATAAAATCCCGGGTGTTAGGTTTGACACCAAAAATGGATTTTAAGTATTATATCAAACAATGGGGTTTGAATAAGGAAGGTATTGGTTTTTGGTTCGAAGTGATGTGTGTCCATGCACAACTACTTTCTCGAATGTTTTAATACGAAAGAAAGAGGCCAAGACTACTATTTTAATCAGAGCATTGAGTGAAATGCAAAGTGTCTGGGAGCCAATATTGAATTTTCGTGTGCTGGTTAAAAGACTCAATCATAGTAGTGGTTACGCCAATTGGACCTTTATTCCTTTAGAAACGCCGTCAACAGAGTAACATGGCTCGGGTCGCAGAGAGGCTAGGCCTTTGGACCCATGCTCATTCGGGAATGCCGTCGACGTAATAATGAAGCCGCGCTCCATGGGGGAGGCAATGCCTAGCATTAATGTCAATAGATAGCCCAACTATGAGTAGGCTATGACCTTGTGTGGTAGTGAATATCAATTGGAACGTATGCTAAGTGTTATTGATGGGTTGGATTATGGAAGGGAATCGTGTGACATGGTATGGGATGTGTCGTATGGGTTTGGTCTTATAATCTGGACTCTTATGGTCATTTGAAATGATATTGTTAGTGTTCCAGTGGTTTAAGTTCCTATTACTATATGTGATTTAGTAATTTGAATTGTGCTAACTTGTAGGAAGGAACCGAAATGAGGTAAGTTCCTATGTGGTGTGGCTAGACTACTCTTGGGCGTATTTTCTTTCTAATAGGGGTTTAGGGGGTTGAACTTGCTGAGACAATATCCCACCCTGTTGTGGGCCAACATTTTCAAGTCCCTTGTGGACAAAGTGACTGGATCGCTTTGGTTGGCCTTGAGGAATTGCAGAGGTGAAGTCGGGAGGATTGGAGAACATGTCCGACTTCTAGGTCGAGAATAGTTCTTTTTAAGAGCCATTTTTTTGTAGACTTTTAGCTGTTGACCTTCGTTTGTAACTCCGTTGATTTATGAAAGTGTATTGTTGTGAAATTGTTTTCTGCTTTTCTATCTCATATTTTATTGTCAAGGGTTTTATAATATGCTTCGCATTTGCATTAAAGAACTGATTGGGTCAGTGACTTATCCTAGGAACGTCACATTTAAATGACCATGGTGGGATGTTGGTGTGCACGAGGTTCGAGGCGTGATAAAAGAAGCAAAGTATGAATGCCCTCTTCACATGTGTATAATTGTGGCAATAGTGGGTATCATAAAAGAGACTATTTTAAGCTAAAAAATGAAAAATGTAAGGGAATTAGAGTTAAGTCTACAGATGATGTTGCTGTTGTAGCTAAGAATAATCTTGATGGTATCGATTGTGTCTTGTTTGTCACTTGAAGATTCGGCATTTAATAGATGGATAGTGGATTTTGGTTGTTCAATTCACACTACACCAAATAAGAACTGGTTTATCACTTATCAGTGCATGGATAGTGGTAAAACCTAATTGGCAAACAACGCTGAATGTGATGTTGTAGGTATTAGTGAGATTAAAATCATAATACACATTGGTATTGTAAGGACATTGATCGAAGTAAGACATGTTCCATAATTGAAAAATAACTTAATTTTCTTGGGTCCCCTAGATTTAGCTGTTGACAGGTATTCTTCAGAAGGTGGGGGCGAGAAGTCCACCACAAGTGCCATAACTTGGCACGCCGGACACTTAGGTGCCATAACTTCAAAACGGTACACTTAAGTGCCACCTCCGGCGACCCTTGCCGGAAATCCTACGTGGCAATATTTTATTATTATTTTTTGCCTACGTGGCTCGCCGGAGAGCCGAGTCGGCCCTCACTCACCGAAACGACGTCGTCGCATAATAAAAGCCCCAAATCTTCCAAAAATGACGTCGTCTCCCCAAATGCCCAAAATCTAAAACCCTAAATTGGACAAAATCCCTATTGAAGTGCTCGAATTGAAGTCTCAAACCCTAATTTTCATTTGCCCAAAATTCCTTCGTCGAATCTTGGAAATGGAGAGAAGGACTCGCAGCAGCGCCTCAATTTCCTCTCACCGAAGCGAAGGAGAAGGCCAGCGTTTGTTTTTGTGGGTTACCGAGTCCAAGAAGAACATCGTGGACAAATCAATCATGGGAGAAGATTTTATGGATGCGCCCGATATAAAGAAGCGTCAAAGTGCAAATACTTCAAATGGATCGATGAGAAGTTCTCTGACCGAGCCACAGAGGTGATATTAGATCTACTTCATAAAAGACAGCAATCTCTATCTGTGTTCGTGGACGACTTGGACGATGTTGACTCAATGCAAGCTCAAGTGTCTTCAGTTAAACTTTTGAAGAATGAAGTCTCAATGCACGCTCAAGCATCTTCAACTAAACCTTTCAAGAATGAAGTTCTAATGATGAAAATTGAATGAAAGTGTTACCAAAGCGTGTATTATGGTATTGTTTTGCTGTCTATTGTACTTTATGATGAAATGTAAAGTACTTGAAAATGAGAAAAGTTTCTCCGACTGCCATAGTTAAAAATGGTGTTGTTGTGGAACAAGATAATTGTTGCTTTGTTGTTGTTTGTGCTGTCGTATGGACTTGCCATAAGTTTACCATCATCTTCTCTGTTTTAATGCAGAATCATCTTCTCTGTATAGATGCAGACCAACATATACACAAGACAAACATGAATGATTACCCGAGTGCCATAAGTTGTATTTGGTAATCACGTAAGTGCTAGTCACGATGAAAAAAGGATCAGTTAAGTGTCAAGTTATTGTTAAAGTGATCGATTAAGTGTCACTTGTAGTTAAAAGTGAACAGTTAAGTGCCAAGTTTTTTAGAATAGGATCAGTTAAGTGCCAATTCTTTTATGGGTTTTCTGTAAAAATTGCGCCAGCCACTAGCACCGGCGACACCACCAACCATCACCACTAGCCACACTATACACTAGGCGCTCCAACCACCACAATGCTGGTGGTGTTGCTGCACAAAATACTAGTGCAAACTGAGCCTTGCACTAGTTTGCACCAGTACACATGGTGTAAGATGTGCAAACTGCACATTTGTATTGGGTGTAGGTGCAGCTGCTTAAGCCTATAAGCCCCACCACAAATCAATAATCACCGGGCATCACCACCAGCCACACCAGCACCCGACCACCACATTAGCACCCCAAGAACAAACCGACTACCACCAAACATCACCATCCACCATCACCGGATACACCAGCACTCCAGCTATCACCACGAACACCAACAAAGCGGCGGCAACAAGTAAAAGCGAGAATCCATGATAAACAACAACATAAATTGACAAGCAGCACAAGATCATTTCATTGATATTTCATCAAGTTTGAGTCGACAATATCAATGAATGACAAACTAAAGAAAAGTTTCAAAACAAAAGATAACCATCCAGAGACTTTCTATATGCACGACAACATCATCGTTTACATAACTGTTTTTACTCCTAAGCTCCACAAATATCACATCTCATCTCATCAATCAATATGCACGACACCCCATGTTCGTCCTCCTTTCGATGGGCCTTTCACTTGATTCATAATTCTAGCACTCTTTCTAACTGGACGTGCAACATCTTCTTCAACCTTCTCAGTATCCACTGACTCAGATGGAGCTGCAAATGTCCTAGGCCGAATTGAATCAAAAGGGGCTGGAGCTGGAGCTGGAACTGGATTCTTTCTCTTATTTTTTGTTGGCATAGTTGATGTTGATGTTTTCTTTTTTGTTGGTGCAGCCATCGATTCTTGAATTGGGCCTGAGATAAGAACTCCGAACTTCTCCCGGGCTACAAAAAAACAATAAATTGTTAGCAAAAATCTACAGCATAAATTAAATTAAATGCAGCCAATAAAACTTACATTGAGAATGACCTGTTCCAAAGACGCTCATCTGTATAAAGGCCATAGCCATATTGTCTTAACCTCTTCCCAAGTGCCCCTCTTGTTTGAATAGGGGCGTCACTTTCAGGAACTTGTGATTTGTTGCCCCTTTTTCCTGCTTTCTTAGGCCTTTTAACTACAGCCAAGGCTTCTTCAACCAATTGTCCGGGCGTCTTCTAGATAGCCTTTGTGTACCTGCCCCATTCACCGGCCTTGTTCTAGTTGTCCTTACGTGTAGCCCTTCAACTTCGGTGACGCCTCCTTGTTGGGCCTTCGGTGGTACTTGGTGGTGGTACTTGTGGTGCCCTTTGCGGTGATTCTTACGGTGGCTCCTGTGATGGCCCTTCAGTTGGCAGTTGAGTTCTAACTTGCTTTCTTCGAACCTAAGAAAGAGGCCAAAAGATAACATAAATATAATATCGAGACATATAATAATAAAAACTGAATACAAATTGGTTGAATTTAGCATTGGGTATTTCTTTTCGCTGCTGAAGAACAAGTCGGTGCACCGGCCGTGATGCTGCTTGGGCTAATCCTTCAGCTAGCCCGATCTGCTTAGGTGAATCCTTCAGCTGGCCGTGATCTTTTGGGCTAATCCTTCACTGCTGTGTTCTACATTGCCTTCTTCGAACAGGCATTCGGTTTCATGACTTACTGAGGTTCTTCTTGTGACCTAACAAACACATTACATACAAGGCCAAATAGGATATTATGTACATTTTTATGATAAACGACAAGAAAGCAACATAAACATAAAATAAATTTCATGACTTACGGGGTTCTACTTGTTGACCGAAGAAGTCAACTCACTTGGCCCCGCCGTATGCATTTCTCCAACTGTCTCTTCACTAGGCCCTTTACCTTACCTCAACCGTTGTTGCTTCCTCAATTGACAACCTTTAATATTGTGGCCTATTAGGCGACAATAAGAGCACGTGATCTTTGCACCCTGCCTGCTCATTCTTTGCTGACCTGAGACCTCTCCCTCCGCCATTCTTCATCTTCGTTTTGTCCTTCCAATTGTCTTCTTCAGTGGTAAAGGTTGAGGTGCTTCATGATCCGTGGGCTCCCAAAACTTGCTACTTCTAATTGGCTGCATCATGAACTGATAAGAAACAAGATATTTTGATTTATGGTACCAATCATCGATGTAATCATATGTATTGTCGCCCTTCAATTTGGATGGCACATATGGCATGTGCACATGGAATTCCACTTACTTGTCATGGTCTACATGAACACTTCCTACTTCCTAGATTGACAACATACTTATTTGCACCCTTCATTATCTCATATCCGTCATCTCCATTCCAAATGGGATGACAATGCGTACTTGCAACCAAGTTCTCATCCAATTTCTTCACAATCCTAGGACCATATTGTCTTATCCACTTTGCAGCCTCATCTCCTTGTTTCTGCAGCCGAGTCATAACCGCAAGTCATATATCTTCAAGCATTGAGATGACTGGTTTGCATCTGGCATCTATTATCTTCGAATTAAATACTTCACAAATGTTGTTGTCGACGTTATCGCACTTGAACTCCTCACTGAAGAATGCCCCGCACCAATGCTTCGGTTCTAGTTGAAATAGAGTAGCACAACCTTCCTTTGTCAACGATGCGAGTCCTTCTTTGGCTATTCTAAAGTCAGCCATATTTGCACTCTTTGCTAATTGCCAAAATTGCAATTGCAGCTTATCCCCTTTATACTTCTTTGCCCAATTTCCGTATATGTGCCGCGCACACATTCGATGTTCAGCATGGGGAAACAACTCGGCTCTTTTGCGGAACCAATCCACGCAATAATTCAAAGTAAGAAATACTAGAGCAAATTACATGTTCATATTACAAAGCAAAGCAAACTATTGACTAAATTTTTCAAAAAACAAGCATTACCTTCTGTTGGTCGCTCGTGAATGCCCACCCTTCCCGTTTGTTATCTCCAAGTCGGCCATCAGATTTTTCAAGAACCGGGACCAATTGTCCTTGTTCTCAATCTTTACAATAGCCCAAGCTAGTGGGAACATTTGGTTATTCGCATCTCTTCCAATCGCTGCCAATAATTCTCCATTGCACAAGCCCTTTAAGAAATAACCATCCAATCCTATAATCCGTCTACTACCAGCTAAAAATCCTCATCCGCATACATCAAAGCACACATAGAACTTATCGAACTTGGTCCCATGATCAGGAAGCGGTCTCTCAATCACCTCTACATACACTCTACTTGTAGGGTTTTGCAGCCTACACTCCCAAGCATACTCCCACACCTGCCCATATTCCTTAGCATACTTTTATCACCTTTTGCTTTGCTCTTTTGCACTGATTCCTAGATACATTGATGCCTACACGCTCCTTCACCAGCATCCTAAAGTTAGCAAGTTTCAAGTTGGGCATTACCTTGATCACATCGAAGAAGTGCTTGGACAATCATGCACTTGTTACCCTTTTGTTTTGAAAATTAATGGAACAAGTGTGTTCCTCTTGGTAGGCTCTAATCTGAAAAAGACCCACTCTTCTTAACAAACGCACCGTAAATCTTCCATGGACAGTTTTGCTGCGAACACCTAGCTCTTACAAATTTCTTGGTATTTCTAATGAAATCAATATTTCTTTGTGCAGTAATGGAAGAACTCAGTATAGCTTCCCTAAATTGTATCGTATCATGGAATTTCATACCTATTGACAAAGTAGGAGACGCAACAGATGGATCATAGGAAGGAAACTTACTTTTCCTTCTACGCACAGCTCGTTGATCTTCTTCAACTTCGTCCTGGGAAGTTGCGGTGTTGATGCTTTCTTCATAATTTGTCTCAGGACCTGGCCAGCAACACCAACATCTGCGGGGCCTTCGTCTCGTTTGGATGAACGAGTTACATGCAAAGTTGCAAATCTATCTGACAAAAAGTCCCTTTGTTTTTTCCTTGACTGTGTGAGCTCCTCATCGTCGGCGTCACTTAAGATTAACAAATTTTCAGCTTCAGCCGCCAACCCTTCATCGTCATCGTCATCATCACCGTCACTGGATTCAACTACTTCCCAATCTAATTCAGTGATGGTGACATCACCCATGTCACAATCACTCTGGTGAACAACATCTGCGCCCCTCTCCTCCCCATCCTGTCCATCATGACCTACTTCATCTCCTCCTTCTCCTACTTGGGTGGTATCTCTCGTCATCATCTTCATCGTCACTATTGTTTTTAACAAACACTTTCGCCTCTTTGCCATGAAGATAATGATATAAGACATCCCTAAAACCATTATCATCTTCCAAAACTCTCAAACCATCTCTCAAGCCTTTCCCAGAACACAAGACAATAACTTTTATACTCTACAAGGCAAAAATGTCACTATATCCCTAACAAATCCAATATAAGATGCCTTCTTTATATCTACAAAGATAGTACCCTCATTCCCCTCATACTCCCACTCATCCTCCTCAATCACAAAATCTCCACCGTAGTAAACGATGACAGCAACATAGTCTTTATGCGTCATTTCGCAACAAAAGAGGACAAATATACAATTAACTTTTGGGACCACATTCACAAAGAAGACAATTGCAAGTGGAGGTCCCTACACTCTTTATTAAAGAAAAGAAAAGAAAAGAAGAAGAGAGAGGGAAGATGCGGTCGGACAATAGCTGACTTGAAAACAAGAGGCCTCGGGACAAGGACAAATAAAAATAAAGATGGGACCCGACAACCTTTGATTATGCCGTCGCATTTCTTTAAAATATGGAGAGATTCCTCGGCATGTGTCCTCAACAATGCAATTTATTAAAAAAATATCCAGAAGTCCCCATCCCCACAACCTTCAATTCGAACATGTGCAAAGTCCAATACTTTGAACCCTAACAATCACCAATCATCACACATTTCACATCCGACCACTACAAATTACTTTCGCACATCACAATTCAACACCTGAATGAATCACACATCACAGTGGATGAGGTGACGTCGAGCCCTACACTGAGCCCTAATTTTCCCCCCGCCGAGCCCTACACCGAGCCTATATTTCAATGCCGCTCCTAAACTGTCAATTCGAACCCCCCAATAGGATTGTAGCACTACATCTCAGCCATAAATCTCACATCAAGCCTGACCTTTCCCAGCCGACCCCCAAATTTGAAGTCCGAGCCCTAATAAACGAGTTGGAGCCCTAATTTCACCACAGGGGAGAGGAAGAAGAGAAAAAACCTGAGCAAATCGACGACGGCGAGCGATGACGGCGCTTGACGACGGCGAGCGACGACGGCGAGCGACAAAGGCGAGCGACGACGGCAAGCGATCACCTGCGAACGGCGAGTTGTGAACGGTGATGGATGGAGAGGACGTCAGACCTAGTGTGAACTGACGAAATGTTAAAATCCAAATAAACCAAACGAGGTCGTTTAACACTAACGAAAACGACGTCGTTTAGTTTGGCCAAATGCACAAAGTGGATAGGGCGACGTCGTTTTCCTCCTCCATGTGTGCTTTTTAAAAAAAAATTGCCACATCAGTTAAGCAAGTCGCCGGAAAATGCCACGTCGCATTTTGACCGGTTTTGGCCGGATTAGTACTTAAGTGTCCCATTTTACTCCGATGATGGCACTTAAGTGTACCATTTAAAGTTATGGCACTTTAATGTCCCGGCGTGCCAAGTTATGGCACTCCGGTGTCCTCACCTCGAAGGTGGGGTTTTGAAGGTTATTCGAGGTGCCTTAATGATAATGAGAGGAATTAAGCACGATGGCCTAGATGAACTTCAAGGTAAGACAGTGACAAGTTTCGTCTCAGAGATGTTGGATGCATTTGTTCAAGAGCTTATTGACTACTCGAGGAAGACCCATGTGTTTGTGTTGATGCACAAGTTTGATGATGTTATTAAGAACATGCAATCAAGAGCTTTGATCGAGATGGAGACTAATAAATCGATCAAGTGTGTGTGGATTGATGGTAGCATGGAATTATATTCAAAGTTGGTAAATAAATTTTGCATGAAGGCATGGTGAAACACCGCATGAGTGCTGGTAAACCATAACAATTTGCATAATTGATGAGTACAACATTTAAAGACAGCTTGGAAAATGATCTCTAGTGTTGGTGTTGCTAGGAAAATCCTAGCCAATGTGCTTAGTATAATGAGCTATCTCGTGAATAGATTCCCATCGATTGCTAATGAATGGTGGACTCTCGAAGAAGTGTGGTCAGGTAATATTGCTAGTTATTCTATTTTTCTTAGTTGCTTGTGTAATTTTCGAGTGAGTGATAGTAAGCTCGATAGAAAGGTAAGATGCATATTCCATGTCTATGCACAAGGTGAGCGAAGTGATTAGTTATGATACCCAGATATAAATTAACCTATTGACAACAAAAAAGTTACATTTGACAAGTCTCTAGTACTTATGATAGGAGTGTTTGTGGTATAATTAATATAGATATAAACAGTGTTTAGTTTAAGATGAAGTTGCAACCAGAAACTCCTAAAGTAGTGGCACTAGTAGAATAATTGACACAGATGATGCTTATCGTGTCACGCCCGAACCTCAAGCGCACCAACATCCCACCATGGTCATTCAAATGCAACGTTCCCAGAGTTAAGTCGCCGACCCAATCAAATCTTTAATGCACATGCGAAAGCATATTATAAAACCCATGACAATAAAATACGGAATAGAAAAGCAGGAAACAAAATCACAACATACACTTTCATAATTCAACAGAATTACAAACAGAGGTCTACGGTCAACAATCTACAAAAGACCGGCTCTTAAAAAGGAATTGTCCTACGACCTACGAGTCGGACATGCTCTCCAATCCTTATGACTTCACCTTTGCAACTTCTCAAGGCCAACCAAAGCTATCTGGCCGCTCCGTCCACCAAGGACTTGAAATTTTAATCCCCAAACCAGGATGAGACAATGTCTCAGCAAGTTCAACCCCCTAAACCCCTATTAGAAAGAAAATACACCCCGAGTGGCCTAGCCACATCACACGAAGACTTACCTCGCGTTAGCCTCCATCCGCAGGTTAGCACAATTTATATAATTCAATCACGTACAATTATGATAACCAAACAACCATGGCATAATCACATCATCAGAACAATTCAACCACTTGGATTGTCTCAGCGATCAATCGACTCGGCCGATTACATGTCATTTTAGCAAATTAACCACTACTCTCAATCACAGCCCTATAGGAAGGTTTAACAACTAGTGGCAATCATGGCCCAACTCAGCAAAATTAGAATTAGTAGTATCACGGCCCCACTCGGCACAACCTTTAAGAGGTGGTAGATCCCGGCCCGATTGGCATGATCTCTAATAGGTGGTAATTCACAGCCCAACTAGGCGCGACCTTTATCGGTGGCAATTCACGGCCCCACTGGGCGCGACCTTTATCAGGTGGCAATTCACGGCCCCACCGACGACCTTTAATAGGTGGTTAATCACAGCCAATCTTCCATCAATTTCCACACTTGGGATTTTATAAATAATTTCTATTTATCGCAACCACACTCAATTTGCCACAGCCAATCATTAAATTCAAATTCTAAATGCACAAGCGATCGGCACAAAATTTTGAGAAAATAAGGCCCAAAATAAATTTCAGAATTTATTAAATAATTAAATTTATTCCGAAAATTAATTAAATAATAATATCCATATTTTTCACAATCCACACTCAATTTATAATATCCAATAATCAATTTCAAAATCTGACTACACAAAGAGCGATCGGGTCGAAATTTCGAGTAAGGGGTCAAAAATAATTTTTCATTTTTTAATAAATAATAATATTTTAATAATTTCGGAATATAATATAATATTATAAATTCTAGAATTCAAAATCATTAAATAATTCAAAAATAAAACACTATTATGTCACATCAAGGCTTTATATTAAAATAAACATACTTAACTTTAAACTAAACACACTTTAACTTAATTAAATATCATAATCTAATTCTCAACCAAATAAACTAATCTAACCACCTAAACTTACTTAACTTAGACTAAGCACACTTAGGGCATCATTAACCGTCTAATCGATATTTAGTGAGCTAAACTCACCGGAATTAACGAGCCGAGCGGACCAAAACGACGAGGACGACGCGAGGATCGACTTTCCTCAAGGCGAGCCGAGCATCCGAGCTCGGGAAGGCGGCGAAACGGGCCAAGAAGGGGCTGAGAAACCCATTTTGCAGCTGTTGGTTGTGGTTGGACGGAGGCTGTTCGGCGGCGGTTTGGGCGCAAAGAATAGCGGAGAAGCGGCGTTTGCAGCTTGGTGGGCGAGGCGCGGCTCCGGCAAGACTCCGGCGACCCTAGACGGCGGCGGCTAAACGGGGATGGAGCTCGAGGTTGGGCGAGCAAGGTGGAGCGGCGCGCGGACGACGACGGCAGCGGCAAGCTTCGGCAACGGGCGGGTGCGGACGGCCAGCAACGGCCATGGCTGCTCGATTCCTTCCTCCATTTTCTGGTCTTCGCATAGCGAGAGATGGAGGGGAAAACCAACGGAAAGGGAGAGGAAGAAGAGAGAAGAAGGAGAGAGAGAGAGAGAGAGAGAGAGAGAGATGAGACCATTCCCTTTTCTTTTTCTTTTTCTTTTTCTTTAATCCCACAAAATGGCCCACCACCTCATGGATGATGTCATACTCCACTCACTCAAAACTCCCACAACCTTATTCCAATGGGTTCAATTCCATTTTCCACCGGGGTCCAATTCTTATACATCAAATTTCTTCAATTCTCTTCCAATTGAATCAAATTGAAGTCCATAAAATTAATCCAATGTCACCACACTTTAATTCACATCTTCACTTTGTCCATAGAACCAACTTGATCTCAAAAGCACAACCAAAAGCGGGCCTACTAATTTCTCGAGCCAAATTAGCCATTACCTAATTATTTTGCTGAAAAACTTGGCTTACATGAAAAATCTTCCGAAGACTAGTCAATATTCTTAAAATGATTTGTGACACACTCAGACTTCCAATTTCTAAATTCGATCTCAATTTCACGGTTAATCTCATTTTGACACGATACTAGCACAGCCCAACCTACTGGGTAGCCTTTAGAAATTTTCATGCATTGGACCTGTGGTTGATCATCTCAAGCCACAATGTACATCTTTGAAACATTGGCGACTTTCAGTTGTCGGGGTGATCCCAAGGTTTCAAATACGGATACAGAGTACCCAATCGACAGAAAAGTCAGTCCAGTGCCGATCGACCAGAATTGTGCGATCTGGTGGAATCACCCACACCTAATCACATGTTTTTGTCGAGTCGACCTATCTCCGATCTCTAATCGATTTTTAATTGTACCGTAATGACCCTTGCAGATTAGCTCAGTCGAAAGATTGCTTCTTGGTCAAATTCTCAAGTCTAATGCATTAGAATTTCTTAATGGCTTCACCTGATAGACTAGTTTTCATATGAGTGGCCGACTCAAGGAAGAGAACTATATGTGTGCCAACGAAATGCCCATCTCAATTTATTGAAAATAGAATTAAAAAATCGGGATGTCACATATCATGAGGTGGAGCAAATAGAGCTAACGGTTGCTATAGCTGCTTAATTTGATAAGGTGCATGTTCGCCCATTTGTCAAATATGGAAACAATAATGGTTTTGCTTTATTTGTGATATAGGAGGTTATGTCGGAAAATCCTTGTGAAGTAGCTAATTATGCAAGTGAAGTTAGTGCCTTGATGAGGTCCATGGTTATGGCTAAGTTCAAGCATGACTTGGACTTGGAAGCACTCTGTGACAATTGAGCTCATTAGGGTTGTGGGAGAGTAGCAGTGAGGTTTCCATGGAAGTGATTATAACTTGGCTCAAATGTCGAGACAAGTTGGATATTGTTATTATGTCTTGAGTTTGAGCCTGATATGAGATTCGATGCACACCTAGAGCATTTATTGCTCAAAGTCGCGCGCAAATTGACAATAAAGAAGCAAAGCATGAATGCCCTCCGCTACATGTGTATATTTGTCAAAGATGTGCACGCCTCCTAAATCCATTTTCTCTTCCTTTTTAATTGCATGCACATGGATGTGCATGCGTGGCCATAATTGGACATTGAAGACTAAAGGGCAAAGTAAAAGTTGTGGGCTTGTTTTGTCTTGTTTCATTAACTCGTTTCTTTCCTTTGCCATTTCATTCGGCTGAAGACGACAAAAGGAAAGAAGGGGTAAAACATTAATTGAAGGAGTTGAACGTCATGGACGTGATCCTGGAAGACGGCGGCCCAACCCTTCTTATGATTATCTTCAAAGATTATGGGCGCATTTTTTTTTTCCCTTGTCATCTCTCGTTTCTTCCGCTTCATTAAATGCGTGCCCATGCAAAGTGTGCATGCATGCTCATGAATTTTGGTGGGCATCGGTACTGATTGACAATCTCGTATTTTATTTTCCTAGTGCTTTGTTCTCACCATTATTGTCTCCCATTAGAATCTTCATGGTCTCTGATTATAGTCTACGACATGCACATAACTGATCGCCAAAGCCAAGAAGAGCATAAGCAACTCATTTATAGCAAAAATAATTTAGCCGCAATTCACTTACATCTTCAAGTTCCTTTGTATAAGCTTCAGCCTTTTCAACATTTTCATCAGTTTTCATGACCAATGGACTTCCAACTTCGGTGACCTCAAATGGACCTCCCACAACGGAGGACGAGAGACGCATAACAAGCACGACGCAAGATTCCAAAGGAACTCCCCATCGGAAAAATTCACATCTCATAAGATTCACCATCGGAAAACTAAGCACACTCATAAAGTACATCTGTTCAACAACTATGAAATGATCAGCGAACGCCGATGTTGCAGAGGTACGAGTAACAAAGGCACGAAAGAACCCTGAAGAAGCTACCACCAGAAGAAGAAATCGGATGATCACAAGAGCTCGAGATCGATTCGCACGAGGATATGGAATGAATTGCTAGACCGAGACAAGCAGAGGATCTACAGTACCTCACTTTTACATCTGATTCTCCATATGAAGTAAGCATAGCAAGGAAACTCTGCTAGATCCTTCTTTCATTCATCCCCATAACTTTCTCGTTCACTTTGAGTTTTATATCTGATTCTCCATATGAAGTAAGCATAGCAAGCAAAACAAAAAATGCCGTGTGCAACACATGATATCATTTGAATGTAATTGTCACAAATACCATAGATAGGGTTTTCATGTACAAAGATGGGCTGTTCCTTCTTCCTACGGCACAACAAGGGATCGATGCCATGTTAGAAGATATGTTCCTACCATTGTAAGATGAAATGTGCTTATGCAACAGAAGGTAGCACAGTCTCCTGAAATCAACTGAGCTAAATGATGCCACATGCGGACCAAGATATTATCTATATTATCTATCTCCCACGATGCTCCCCTTAATGTCCCAACAAAGCTCACACTATGCATGTATTTAGTAACATATTTCGAAATAAAGATCATTTATGTGACCTGACAATTGGAATTTATTGAGACACGGTGTGAACGTAGGATAACTAGACATTTATGCAGTGATGTTGCGGATCAGGTCCACCAGGACTTGCTCTCATGGATTGGTAACGCTGCTTTTCTCTATGAACAGCTCCTCCTCCCTCCAAAGCAACTCCATTGGCAAACTTATACGACTTTGCCGGTTGTGCAACAATGTTATTCTCCTTCAGAAACTGATGCAGCGGACGAGTCTCGACCCTCACAGATAGGATCACGATAACAAAGAGGCTCCGCAACATGCACTTCATCCTGTAATCCATGCTACGCGTAGATGACAGAGTATCTGATGAATTTCAGTGGTTGTAATCGTTGCCTCTGTATATATAGATGAATAAGCACCTATATATTAAATGAGTTTGGATAAATTCAACGTCATCGTCTTCTTTAGTATGAAGTTGTCTTCTTGCTGAAGAGTGACAGTTTTTCCGGTTGGCCTAACTGACTAGATATAGCTATCTGCTACGTGTCACTCACGTGAATACCATAAAGCAACCCAATTATCTCCCGAAAAGTGGCACGCATTACCTGTACTTGCATTATCTCAGCTCTTCACAGGCGTTGGAATCCAAACAAAGTCACGTGTAATTGGTTCCTACCTGGATTTAATCGCTACGTCAGAAAGCATCCCTTTTTTTTTTTTTTTTTTTCTGTTTTTCTTTGGTACATGTGAGGTTTATTGTCTCTTCCTATAATTTTTCTTTAATTTATTATTTACATGAAAGATAAAATCAAGCATTTTAGGAAAAATGACACTACAACTGTCATAACTTTCGTAGATGCTTACTTAAATACCATAACTTTTTTTTTTTTTCAATCACTTGAGTTATATCATTTGAGTGCTGTAACTTATGTACAACACACATTTAGTGTCATAACTTTTTTTCCTATTATATGAGTGTTGTATAACTTTTCAATCGATTATTTAAGTACCATAACCTTTTAAAAATAATTCACCATAAGTGCTATGCCACATCAAATTTCCAGCATGTGGGTGAATGGCTTTAAAATTCTTTTGCACTTATGTGATCAATTAAAAGTTATTGTATTCAAGTAAACGTTATACGGAAGTTATAACACTTGTGGTGTCCTTATCCCTGATATCTTATGTCAAAGCTCACTTTTCGAAGCTTCAAGTCACCAAATCATATTACATGGAGTCTTGGAAATTTCTGAGTCTCAAATATCTTGATCTTATAAAAGTTTTGGTTCAAAATAGAAGCTTAATGAATTAAGAGAGAATTCTCTTAGAACCAATCAAACTCACTCATTAGGGTGAGACTCATAAATTAAAGGTTTTAGGAATGGATTAAGGTGCATCGTCATTGCCACGCAGAATCCATGAAGGATAATCACCATGCTAGTGAAGGTTGACGAGAAGGCAGCAAATGACTTTTTAAAAAAGGAATTTTTAATAGATAGGGAATGAGGCCAGAAATGTTGAGCTAAGCAGGAAGCTTTCAGATAAAGCGTGATGTAGATCTAAATTTTAATCTTGTTTAATATTCCTTTCAAGCCTAGGCTTTATTTGATGGACTCCACCACCGCCAAATGAGATGACACAAGTTAAATATACTTTTCTTATTGCTGGCATGTCCCCATGTCATCATCAACTTTTGAGATATATGTAATGGATTATATACATTGTTGAAATGCAGGTCTGAATTGTATTAAAAAGTCTCACATTAGAGAATTAGTGTGGTGTGAAGTAGTTATTATATCTCAGTTAACTTATAACTAATTGGCTTACATTTTTAAGTGAATGTAAGTCTAATTGAATATGTTGATAGACTTAAATTTGGACTTGCTCTTTGCAATCTCTCAAGTCTAGGTATCAAGCTGTTATTATGCTCAATAAATAGTATCAGAGTAAATGGTTGATTGGTGATTGGTGGTCCCTAATATATATATCGGTGTTTGGTGAATATCTCAAGGAAGGAATTTCGTAACCAATGTGAGTTCTAGGTAGGTTTCATGGTTTGCTCTAGTGAAAGAAACCAATGATGACAATGAATGTTGTGGTGTAGCAACAAGATTTCAATGGTAGCCTTCATCATTCAGTTTGGAGAAGGAGATTCAGGATGAAGGTAGAGCATTGGAGATTCAAGTTGAGACATGTTTGTGTGGAAATGTATCTAAATTAAGAGGATGCAAACCTTAACTAAACTCACGTGTGAGGAGGAGATTGTTGAAATATACATTTGGGTTGTGTTGAAATAGTCTCACATTGAAGAATTAATACAGTGTAGAGCAGTTAATATATAAACTAATTGTTGCATAACTTTCCTTTGGATAATCTAATTGATTCATAACTTATTGACTTAAATTTTAATCGTGAATAAGTTTTTTTTTTAATCGGGTTTTTACTACACACTCCTAATATAAACATATTGAGTACACAATATTAGTAAGATACTTTCATTTTTGAAAAGTCACCAAAAGCTTCATCTTAAACTATTGTAAGTGTCCAGTTGAACCTACCTTTAAATTTAAGCGGTGGACGTGGTTATCACTTCGTCTTCCTTGTCATTATCTTTTTATTTTTTTCTCCCTATCCGTTTTGGTAGATTTATATGGTTCGTGAGTGTTCAGGAGAGTGTCGAATGATGTTGGGATTTATTCAATAAGAAAATATATAGAAAAATTTTCATTCTTGGCGATGTGGAGAACCCCACTATTGAGGATAGAGAGGCAAGACGTGATAATCTAGGTTTCTCTTAGCCAAGTCACCAAATTGGTAGGCAACTCTAGCAATACAGTACACTCTCGATCACTCAAGAAACCAAGGAATCCACCGAAAGAGATAAAGAGAAAATCAAAGAGAAGATAACGAGGGAATGGGACGGCATTCTTGAGATTACGCACTATACTATAAAACTTTCTTATCATAAATTGAAAGTTTTTCACCGAAAAGGAAATGGAACAGTCTTCTTGACTGAGAATGGCACCAATGAAAACATTAGAAGCATCACATGGAACCTCAAAGATCCATATTGCTAAAACTGGAGTTTTGGTGATATTTCCAGGCAGGCTTCAGGATTTGGTGTGGTGAAAAAGGCTAGAGATGAAGGTGGATATCGTAATGTAGCAACATGGTCACAATGGTAGCTTTCATGGTTCGATCCAAAGAAAAAGACCAAGGATGAAAGCATGGTGCTAGAGATTCAACTTGAGGCATATTAATGCATAAAAATACCTAAATTAATGAGAAGCAGACCTAATACTGAACTCACACTCGGTGGGAGCTTGTTGAGATGCATGTCTGAGTTATATTAGAAAAGTCACACATTAAAGAATTGTTATGGTGCGAAGCAATTAACATATCCTAATTAACTCCTAACTCATTAGCTTAAGTTTTTAAGTGAAGTTTGGTCCAATTAGATTTGTTGATGGGTTCAAGCTTAAACTCCCTCTTAGTGTTCTCACCGAGAAATGTATCGGGCTTTTACTGTGCCTTCAACATAAACACATTGGTTCGACCAAAAAAAAAGTAAACATTTTGGGCACACAATATGAGTCAAATCCTTTCATTTCTTCAGAGCTTCGATATGAGCTATTGAAGTATCTAGTTGAACCTACCTTCAAAGCTTAAGTGGTTGATATCATTATTTCTTCTTGGGAATCATGACATGTCATAATCTCTTTATTTTTCTCTATATCCGTGTTTTGGTAGAGATATGTGATTAGTGAGTGGTCAAGATAGTGTCGCGGAATGTTGGTATGTATTCAATGAGACAATGAATGAAAAAATTTTCAATCATGGCGAGGTTGAAAACCCCACTACGAAAGATAGAAAGGCGAGACATGATAATCTAGGTTTCTCTTAACCGAACTTCCATATTGGTAGGCAACTCCGTCAGTACAGCACGCTCTTGATCGCTCACGAAACCTAGGAATCCACCGAAAGAGATAAAGAGAAAAACAAAGAGAAGACAACGAGGTAATGGGACGGCATTCTTTGAGAATACGCACTATACCATAAAGCTCCTCAGCATAAATTGAACACTTTAGCTTGGCATCGTTGCGTTTTGCACTAAAAAAAAGGCAACGGGACGGTCTTCTTGGCTGAGAGTGGCATCAATGACAACATTAGAAGCATCACATTGAACCTCAAAGATCGACGGTTCTAAAGCCGAAGCTTCGGTGATCATTTTTTCAAGAGTTCAAAACTCTTTTGCGCCTTTCCATTTCATTGAAACCTCTCCCCTTTTGAGTATTCAGTAATTGGTGCAACAACGAAACTGATATTCCTTACCAATTTCTGGTAGAAAGAAGCGAGGCCATGAAAGCTTCGAATCTCTCTTCATGTTCCCCATGTTGGCCATGAAGTGATAGCTTCAATCTTGCTAAGTCCATCTCTATTCGTTTTTACTAGACAACACGGAATCGGAGGAAAGTCAACTTGTCCATAAAGACGCGAAATTTCTTGAGATCAACGAAGAACTTTTGCTCTCCCAAGGATTGGAACACTTGTTAATGATGTGCCTAGTGTTCTTCCTTGTCTTTGTTGTAAATATGGATGTCGACGATATATACGACGCCAAATCTCCCAATGGAAATGGACATGCAAACTGTGTCTCCTCATATGCTTTCATATGTCCAAACATGGATGCTAAAGCCCTTTCTTCCTTTTAATAGAGCAAGAGATTTTTACTATAGGAACAATGATGTGTTTGGTAACCATTCTGTTTTTGGAAACCATTTCTGCTGAGAATTTTTTTTTTTAAATTTTATTTCTTAGACGAGTTTTTGAACCTTCGAAGGTGTTTGGTAGCTACATAATATTTCTATTCCTAAAATAGAAATGCGCTTGGCACAACCCTCAAATTCTTTTAAGACTTAAAATTCTTTTAATTTTTTAATATTTTTATAACATTTTTCTATTTTTTTTCTTTTCTTCTTCTTTTTCTTCATTTAGCTGGTCGCCGACCTTGGAGGAGCCTCACCAACCCCCAACGAGGCTCAACCTCACCCAACGGTTGCAAGGTCAACCTCATCAACCTCGCTAGACTTGGGTGGCCAAGCTCACTAAGGGCCGGCGACAACTAGAGGGAAGAAGAGAAAAGAAAAAGAAAGAAAAGAAAATGGCTTGAGCTTGATTCTTGAATTGTTCTCAAGAATAAATAAACAACTTTTTTTCTACTTCTTAATTATATTCCAAATATAATCTCAAGAACAAATTTATTCATGGGAACAAAAATTTTACCAAATGGATTTCTATTTTGTTTTGTTCCAAGGAACAAAAGAACAAAAACAGTTACTTGTTTGGCTAGTTACCAAATAGGCCATAAATGTTTCTCTACTACTAGCATAGCTTGATGGTTGTATTGCCACAATCTTTGGGAAAAGTATCTTAAGGGCTAATGCTCTATTCGTTTTTACAAGAAAAAAAAAAAAAAAAAACCTTACAAGATCGATGACACTCAAGCATCACCAAAGGGCAGCGAAGCCCAAGCGTTGCCCTAAGGTGATGCTCATCTGGCAAGGCTCGGGCCCATCGATGTGGCCAGCAGCTCACTAAAGAAAAGAAAACGAGAGGAAAAAATAAAAATAAAAATAAAATGTTCAAATTTTTAAAAAGAAAATAAAAAGAAAAAGAAACTGGAAACTTAACAATTAAAAATTATTGAAAGGAGTGCACAAATAACTGAACGACAAAAAATATTTTCCACTTCAATTTCAGGTTTCGGTTGAATATAGGAAAATATTGTCATTTTTCTAGAAAATATTTTGAGAAACACCACACTTTAAAGAACAAATGGAGCATAAATTGGCACACATACAATAGGTTTATGATTAAATTGGCACAAATACAATAAGTTTAGAACTTTTCTCATAACTTTTCTTGACCATCATGGCAAATTCTTTATCTGCAAATTTATTTCCAGTAGAAAATTGGACTAAAGTGCTTGGAGACTTTAACTTCATTTCCCTTCCTTGGCCACTGAAACTCGTAAGGGTGTTTAGGTTGATCTTTTATCAGCAGCTTCAACTTTCCCATCATTTATGCCGCTACAACATTCTCGCAGCTTCCTCCGGGGATAATGACATTGCATATACTTTGCCATGCGACGTGCTCTTCGTGTGAAAAATGTAATGGTGCAGCCTTCCTGACTTGTCCATGCAACTACAGAGTTTAGGGTTCATGAATGATCAAGAAAGTGTTGTATTCTTGGAGTGGCCTATAGAGAGAAATAGGAATGTAGAAAGTGGATGAATTGTATGTATTATAGTCAGTCATGACTTACACACACTTAGAAAGAATGCCAAGTAATTAATATTGACAACAAAATTAATAACCACCGATGGAGATAATGTTTGAATCAATTTTGGATTGCTTCTTATGCGGATATTTAGATTCTGCTTCAATTTTGCTGTTAGTTAGAGATAAGTTTGGTTTTGGTGCAAGTTGAGACAACTCGTAGGGGCTAGGTCAACACCTATTAAGGTGGTAATTTAACTAAGAGAGACCTAAGACCATCCAATCTCTTCGAATCCTCGGGGCGCCTTTATCCATTTGTTCTTTTAGCACATCCCGACGAAATTTGGTACAATAGTTATTATTTCAGTCGGCTTTTCGTACGTCCTGACGTCAGATAGAGGATCATTTCATGAAGAAACTAAATTGCAAGCTCCCAACAGGTCAGAGCTTCACACTAGTCATAACGGATGGACCAGCTGCCTATCACTTTCCTGAATCCAGCCTAGTATGTTAGGAGAAGGGTTTCACGGGAATCAAGACCGGAAGATCCGAATTAAGGGCGGTCCAGACTTCCGCGGTTATCATTACCCTATTTTGCTGTTAGGATTGACTCCGAGAATAGAAGCAGTTTAAGGATATGCTTAGGTCCAAAACCTAACCACTTCAAATCAAAGAAAAACTCCTTCAATCCAGCAGAAACAAAGTACAGTACATTAGTGGCTGTGTGTGTATATAAATATATATATATATATATATATATATATATTATGCACATTGTTGCATGCACATGAATAGTTCTAGAAGAATCTAGTCATGGATTAAGAATATTGCACAATCCCAGGCATCTGTAGTGTAATGTGGGAAAGTACGAATGTAAAATAATGTTTAGATCGCTATGGAAGTTGATGTTGGTCTCTGTGTTTAGAATTATACTTGTTGGCAAGTGATCATTCCCTTTTGTGATGGCAAATTTCGAATTGAGTGTTTATGTAATAACTTATCTTTCTACTTAATGTTACCGAGTGTCATTGTGTGCTAGATCATGGTATTAAGATTTCAATTCCCCCAAAAACATGTCTAGACATGGTTAATAACATTCGATTATGTATTCATTGCAGACCGCTCCTGATACAACTGCAGCATCAAGGACATCCACTAGTTTCACCATCAACAATGCACTTTCCTGTGATCTTGACACTAACTTGATATTGAATACTTAAACGAAAACGAGAATTTAACATCAAACACATGATGATGACTGCATAGTCCCCTATCGTTTGCTGCGGTTATGTCTCATATGAGCTTATGAGTAATTTTAGCATGGTGTTGTGGATCAGGACCTTCTGGACTGACTCGTCTAGGCCCGTAATGACCTTCGACTGTCTCAAACTCATCACGAGCTGTTGTCTTACACGACCCGACATGGACTGTCAACCTTCTGAATTTGTGGACGAGAGTGAAAGCTTCCGAGCTGGTCCAGGAGAAAGCTATCAGCATCAGGCACAGGCATAATCCCAATCTGGCCATAGAACTTCCGATCAGATCATACAATGTGTGGCTTTGCTTGGGAGAGAATTACAGTCACTTGGTATTTAATTATTTATAGCCCTCACAAACCAAACAACCCCCGCCCCCCCAAAAAAAAAAAAAAAAAACTCTCTCTCTTTTCTCTCTCTCTCTGTTAAAAAGACAAATCTAAGTGGCGAAACAGAGAACTTCCCACAATATACCATTCTAATAGGAACTCACGAAACCCTTTCGCAAATTTTATTAGGAAAAATACATTCCCCGCCAGTGGAGCCTTGAAATCAATTCACTTGTCACCTACTTCATTAACAATGCCATGCTTCAGGAGTAATTACGAAAACCTTTCCTGTCCTTTTGTATGGTCGAATTAAGGGAAATTCAATCTTGGCTTCTTCCTCAGTACTCTCAGTCCATTCAAGCTTTTACTCCGACCCGCTCGACAATATTTCAGATCCAGTTGTTGTCGATATTCAACTTTGTTTGGAGGTTTCCAATCCCGGCCTTCTCTTGTTGGATTCACGTCCTCACAAAGTGTCCTTTCTTTTGCCTTTAGCCCGCACCCGCAAGAGAAAATGTCCCTTTCTTGGGATTTTGACAAATGATCCACTTACCAATCTTTGCAACTTTTGACATATAGTATGTAAGGTATAAGTGTGTTGAAGGTCCTAAAACTCGTCACGAAAGTACAATTGAGTCTTAAAACTCTATAGAAATGACAATCAAATCTTAAAACTTATCAAATTAGTGCAATCAAGTCTTTTTGTTAACTCCGTCCAATTTAAATATGTCGATAGACACGGACTTGGACTTCTTCTTGGTAATCTCCCATGTTTAGATATCGAGTTACTATTGCGCACTTCCAACAAATAGTATGAGAGCTGATGGTACATCGGTAGCCCTTTCTCCCTATTTGTTTTGGTTGATTTCTATGGTTCGTGATTGGTCAAGAGAGCGTTGCATGATGTTGAGGTGTATCCAACGAGAAAATATATAAAAGAATTTTCAATCTTGGCGTGGTTGAGAACCCCACCACTGAGGATAAAGAAGCGAGACTTAATAATCTAAGTTTCTCTTAGCCGAATCACCACATTGGTAGGCAACTACAGCTATATAGCCCACTCTTGATCACTCAAGAAACCAAGGAATCCACCGAAGAGATAAAGAGAAAATCAAAGAGAAGATAACGAGGGAATAGGACGGCATTCTTTGAGAATACGCACTATACCATAAAAACTTCCTTGATCATAAATTGAATACTTTAGCTTAGCATCGTTGCGTTCTCACTGAAAAAGGCAATGGGACGGTCTTCTTGACTGAGAATGGCACCAATGACAACATCGGCAGCATCACATTGTGTAATATTGGCCTTCTTAGTTGACCTCGTCAACGGCGGTGGACCCACCTAAAAAAGAAGAAAAAAAGACAAGAAAAGACGAGTTGCAAAGCCAAAGAGAGGAAGTGGACGTTCGGCATTGTGCAGCCGAGACGCATGCGAGAACGGGGGAAAAGAAAGAGGAGACCAAGAAGGAAAGGGAATGAGAAGGTACGGGAAGAAGAGGAGGGGTTTCACGTTCACACGTCATGGACACCTTACCAAGCCGGATTTATTATGTATCGTAATGTCAGATAAGTGCTCGCATCTCTCATTCTTTCAATCAAAGTATTTTTCAAGATTGGGCTCAAATTCGTAATTACGTGAGATTCAAGCCGCAAGGTCCGATTTATGAGATATTGAGCTTAAAATAAGCCACATTGAATTTCTGGCTACCCTTGCCAACATTGGCATTTAAGTGTGCCAATTTTTTTTAAAAAAAAAAATGGTACTTAAGTGTACATTTTGAAAGTTTTGTCACTAAGTGTCCATCCATGCCAAGTTTCGACACTTGCAATATACTTTCCCCAATAATAAAATGTATTTTGTTTGATGAACAAAGTTGAAAAAAATTATGCATTTTGTTTTGTAAAATTAATTGTATATTTAATCGTTGGTATTGGAGGATATGGGTTTGGTGCTCAACATCACTATGAGCTTATTAATGGGCTTTGTGAGTGTGCATGTTGAGTTTAGGATGTTCTTTTGGGCCAAACCACCGGCTTTGTAGGTGAAAATCTTACCAAGGTGGAATCTTGATTGCCTTGTTACCAAGTATTATGTTGTGACCATAATTTGGTATTGAGCAAAAAATTGATCAATAGATAGACCATCAACACTTGTTTTGATATGAGATAGATCAATGAAATTGACTATTGCTGTGTGATTTTTATGAGATTGATTAATGTACTTGACTATTAATGCTTATGATGATTTAAATCAGTATTTTTTCAATTTTATAGAGTTTGTTGAAATGAAACGACTTGTACATGATTTGATATGTATATTAAAAAGTTGGATTGTGAGTTTAGTAATCCTGTATACTTGCATATATGCATAGTGGCTATTTGATTTGCCTAGAAGAGATGTAATACTCACTAAACTATGGTTGCCCATCAATCTCTTTCCCAATCTTTCTAGGTGCTTAGTTAGCAGTCAATATAGCGAGAGCGATATCAATGGGAACTTTTGGAAGTTGGATTTGGGTGGTTAGAGACTGCATTTGTCACGCCCCAAACCCCGAGGTCGCGCACATCCCACTGCAGTCGATCAAATATGCGACATCCCAAGATATGTCGCCGACCCATTCATTTTATTACGCATGCGGAAGCGAAACAAATCCCCGACAACATTTAACTTGGAATAAAAAAGCAGGCAATCAATAACAATACCAAACACTCATTCACAAACACATAGGTTTAAATACAACTCTGGACTGTCTACAAAATAGACCAGCTCAACGAATGGGGAACTATCCTAAAGCCAACTAGCAGGACACGTTCACCGATACTTCAGTCTCCACCTTTCCAGACTTAGGGCTTTGGGTCCTCCACGACCGCCATCTAGGGACCTGAAATTTTAATCCCACAACCGGGATGAGATGATGTCTCGGCAAGTTCAACCCCTAAACCCCTATTAGAAAGAAAATACACCCGGGTGGCCTAGCCACATCACACGTAAGACTTACCTCACCTCGGTTCCTTCCCGCAGTTAGCACAATTTCAAATCACTCAATCACGAGATAGTAATATGAACTTAACAATCGGAACGCATTCTTTTCATATAACCAACAACCGCGGGGGTCCCGATTATAAGACTAAATCGTTATGACACGTCTCATTCTATGCCACACAATTCCGTCCCATAATCCGACACATCAATAACACCTAACATGCATTCCAATTGTTACTGCCACACAAGGGCATAGCCTACTCGCAGTTTGGCTATCACGGCATATAGCCAGGCATCGCCTCCCCCATGGAGCGCGGCTTTGTCGGACGTCGACGGCATTCCGAAGGAGCATGGGCCCAGAATCTCACTGCGACCCGCATCCACCGCGTGGGGATCCCATATAGGGGCAAGTTCGGCTCAACAGCCCGGGACGATTCCTCTTAATTATCACACGGTCAAATCATACTCGGCCCAGGACACTTTGCATTTCACTCAACGCTTCCACTTAAAATAGTGATCCCGGCCATTTTTCTTCATATTAAAAATATTTCATAAATTACTCACGTGTGTGGGGACACGCTAATTTCGAATCAAAAAGCCAATATCTCACTTTTTCAAACCCCACTGTTTAATATAATAATTAAAATCCAATTTTGCATCAAAACCCGATACTTGGGTTTTTATGAATAAAATCCATATTTATCCTAATCAACAGTCAATTTGCCACAATCAACGGCGATTGGCACGAAATTACGAGAGTATAAGGTCCCAACGAAATTTTCGAATTTTAATAAATAATTAAATTTATTCCGAAAATTAATTAAATAATAATATTCATATTTTTCGCAATCCACATTCAATTTATAATATCCAACCATCAATTTCAAAATCCGAACACACAAAGCAGCGACCAAGCACGAAATTCGAGAATTTAGGGTCCCGACAAAATTTTCGGAATTTAATAAATAATTAAATTTATTCCGAAAATAATTAAATAATAATATTTTAATAATTTCGAATAATAATATATTATTAAATTATTAAATAATTTCGAGATATTTAAATAAATCAAAAGTAAATTCCTTTATGTCACATCAAGGTTTATATTAATGTAAACATTCACTTAACCTTAATTTAATCACACTTTAAGCTAATTAAACACATTAATATAATCAACACTTAAATAAATTAAACTAACCACCTAATCACACTTAACATAAACTAAGCACACCTAAAGCATAATTAACCCTCTAAGCGAGGTTTAGTGAGTTAAACTCACTCAAATGACGAGCCGAGCGGACCAAAACGACGAGGACGATGAGAGGATCGACTTTCCTCAAGGCGGGCCGAGCATTCGGGCTCGGGAAGGCGGCCAAAACGAGCCAAACATGGGCTGCCATACCCATTTTCTGGGTTGCTGATCGCGGGCGGAGGAGGGCCAAACGACGGCTGGTTCGGGTCGGAATGGGCGGAGGAACGGCGGAGGAGCTGAGCCAGACTTAGGCGGGGCTTCACGGTGGCCGGAGGTGGCTGAACCGTGGTCTATGATGGCCAAAATGGAGCTGAACAAAGGCGGAACAGGGGTTGGACAGCGGCTCGAGCGGACAAGGGCAGACGGCACACGGCGGGCGAGCGTGAGGCGAACGGCGGCGAGGCGGCGTGCGACGGCGGTGAACGGCAAAGGCGTGCGGCTTCTCCAACTTGCTGGTTGCTGGGTTTTCAAAGAAGAAGGAGATGAAGAAGATGAAGATGGAGGAGTCGCACGGTAGAGAGGAAGAAGAGAGGGAGGAGAGAGAAGAAAGGAGAGAGAAGATGGGGGCTTTTTCTTTTCTTTTTCTCTTTCTTTAATCCACAAAAAGGCCCACCATGACCTCATGCATGACATCACACTCCACTATCTCCCAATCCTCCACAACCTCTTCCAATGGGTCCATTTTATTTTTCCGCCGGGGTCCAATTCTTGTACGTCAAATTTCTTCAATCCTCATCAATTCTCTTTCAATTGAATCAAATTGAAGTCCGTAAAATAAATTCAATGTCACCACACTTCAATTCACATCTTCACTTGTCTATAAAATCAACTTGAGTCCCAAAAGTACGACCAAAAGCAGGCTTACTAATCTCTCGAGCCAAATTAGCTATTTCTTGATTATTTTGCTGAAAAGCTCGGCTTGTATGAAAAATTTTCCCAAAGATGATTCAATGATCTTGAAATGATTTGTGACACACCCAGACTTCCAATTTCTGAATTCGATCTCAATTCCACGGTTAATTTCACTTTGGCACAATATTAGCCGGCCCAACCTACCGGGTAGCCTTTAGAAATTTTCATGCATTTGACCTGTGGTTGATTATCTCAAGCCACAATGTACATCTTTGAAACATTGGCGACTTTCGGTTGTCGAGGTAATCCCAAGGTTTCAAATACGAACACAGGGTACCCAATCGATAGAAAAGTCGGTCCGGTGCCGATCGACAAGAATTGTGCAATCTGGGTGGAATCACCCACACTGATCACATGCCTCGTCGAGTCGACCTATCTCCGGTCTCTAATCGACTTTTATTTGTGCCGTAATGACCCTTGCAGATTAGCTCGGTCGAAAGGTTGCTTCTGGTCAAATTCTTGAGTCGATGCATTAGAAACTCTTAACGGCTTCATCCGATAGACTAGTTTTCACATGAGTGACCGACTCAAAGAAAAGAACTATATGCGTGCCAACGAAATGCCCATCTCAATTTATTAAAAATAGAATTGGAAAATCGGGATGTCACAAACATTCTTGTGGTGGAAGGATGGCTGTATCATTACCCTTGCCTCGCTAGATTCAAGGTGTAACGCATTGAACCTCAAAGATCTACGGTGCTTAAACCGGAGCTTCGGTGATTTTTTTAATAGTTCAAAACTCTCTTGCGCCTTTCTATTTCATTGAAACTTCTCTCCTTTTCAATAATTGGTGAAGCAATGAAACCGATATTCTTTATGGATCTCCTATAGAAAGAAGCAAGGCCATGAAAGCTTCGAATCTCATGAAGTGTTTACAATGTTGGCTGTGAAGTGATAGCTTTGATCTTGCTAGGATGCATCTCTGCTCCTTCACTAAACAACACGTATCCAGGGGAAAAACATATTGTCCATAAAGAAGTGACATTTTTTTAGATTAACAGATAACTTTCGGTCTCTCAATGCTTGGAATACTTATTGGCGATGTGTCAAGTATAATTGAAGGTACTTGAAGCATTTGCATGGCTGAATGGCATAATAGTCCACTTAGGGATAAATATGCTGCCACTTAACAGAAACATATACTTTCACTTGGTGTCGGGTTCTTCATACTCCTTAGGACTCATGCAATAAGCAACCTTTTTGGGGGATGTCTTTCCGAATGCAAAGTCTATGCAATGTTGAATATCACAAATGGATGGTAAATCAGCCGGAATCACATCGGGAACAACATCTCTAAATCTTCAAGGAGTAGTTCGATTGCCTTGGGCAATTCGAGTGACTCATTGTTCTCTTGAGTACCACCGATGCACAACCAACTTGTGTCTCCTTATACACCTTTATGAATCCAAACATGGATGTTAAAACGCTTCTTCCTTCGCCTGCTTGGGGGCGATAATCAATGTTTAATGGAGTGAGACTACTCATTTACAGCATACTTCTCACAGGAATGAATGTTTCTATATCCATTGGGAAAGCTTGATGGGCCATGGTTGTCCAAGTAGAATGTGACATGCATCCATGGAAATTACATTAGGCCATACTGTGCCTCGAAATTTATTTCCAATAGAATTGGACAAACCAGCACATGGAGACTTTAATTTTGCTTCCCTTAGCCACTGAAACTTGTAAGGGTCTTTGGGATCATCTTTCATGAACAACTTCAACTTTCGTACCGATCATGCTGCTACAACATTCTTGCAGCTTCCTCTATCAATAATAACATCACACACTTTGCCATGTGACCTGCATTCGTGTGAAAAATGTCGGGAGCAGCCTGTTGGAGAAATCTTTCCAGAATATTTTGAAGCTCACAAAACGTTTCTATCAGTCTAGTCTAGATATCTACAGACCTTCTGTTTAAAGTCTGAAGTTTTTCCGATCACCGGACTCGGCACTCAAGACTCAAGACTCAAGACTATTCTCATTGACAGTTTTTCTAATCCGGTGACGAAGGCAATCTAGAGCCGAATTATTTGGTCGAGGATTTAATCCCATCCTCTGGAGAAGATCTCTTGGCTGGATAAAAATAACGGATTCTTTTATATGTAATCTAGATCGTTTGAAGATCCGATGGTCGACGAAATATTCTTGGAAGGTTCTATTCTTGGAAACCAAGATCCTGATTGTATGGGCGAACATGATTGATGGGCTATCGACAGGTTCCTTTAATAGCTCAAATGATCTTCTTAATTGATTCCGTCCAACGGGTAGATTAGAGGAATTCCTTTGATAAGTGCCAACGGGTATGATGGCATAAAGGAGTATAAAAGGAAGACGTTCTAGTTGCTTTAGAAATATGATCGATAGAGAAATTCCAGAGTCTGAAACACCTCGATTATTAATCGATACATTCTAAGCAAAATTGTATACACAGAGAGTATTTATACTTAGTGAGACCTTGAGCAAGTGTGGTAGATCATCTACACCGAGAAATCAAGGAAGATCAACGCTGTAACATCTCTTTGTTCATAGTGGAATCCAGCCAATAGGCTATCAGTGCAGAAGAGTGGACGTAGGCTTGAAATAAGCCGAACCACTATAAACCGTGTGTTCAATTTTCTCTTCCCTTCTCTCAGTCTTACTTTGATTATTGTTTGTCTCAAATCTATAAACTGTCTAGTATTGTGCAATTATCATGAAAAATCTTTTATATACCTATTCACCCCCTCTAGGTACTTATACTAGCTATATCACAGCCATCCTGCTTGTCCATGGCGATGACAGTGTTTTAGGGTTCGCCAATGATCAAGAAAGTGTCGTGTTCTTGGAGTGGCTTATCAAAGTGGTAATTCAGTCGGGGGGTGTCGGGGTGGGGTGGGGAACCTATCTTATCTAATCTCTGCCTATCCTATTTACTCCTTGGTATAATTTGGTTTTTTTTTTTTTTATTCGGCTTTTGTACGTCTAGACATTTTAATTGGATTAATTTAATCATAAACATTTTCACATTGGTACTAATTCAATTCACCTAGCAAATTTTGGCCGGCCAACGTTAACGTAGACGCCGATCGTGAATGTTGACATGACAATTTTTAATTATTATTTTTTCATATTTTTAAAATTTTTTGCCTTTTCTTTTCTTTTCCTCTTCTCCCTCCTTGGGCTTCTTCTCCCTGTAGTGGCCAACGAGGGCCGCAGCCTTGCTTGGTATAGGGGGTGCCTTGCCAAAGCCTTGTCGACCATTGCAGGATGAAGCCCAAGGAGGAAGTAGAGGAAAAAAAAGGAAAAATAAAAAAATAAAAATTTATATTTAAAAATTGTCACATTGGCGTTTGTCGGTTAACCGACACTTGTGGGTATCTATGTCGCCCGACTGGCCAAAATTAGCTGGATGAACTAGATTAGTACCAATGTGAAAATGTTTAAGATTAAATTGGTTCAATTGAAAAGTTTAGAACTGAATTGGTACAAATATCATAGGTTTATGAATTTTTGATACTTTTCTCTTATAACGTGAGAAAGTACGAATGAAAAATGACATTTAGATCGCTATGGAGGTTGATGTTGGTCACAATATTTAGAATTGTGCTTGTTGCCAAGTGATCATTCCTTTATGTGATGGCACCTTTGAATTGAGTGTTTACGGAATAACTTATCTTTCCACTTAACATTACTGAGCGTTGTTACGTGCTAAATCATGGTATTAAAATTTCAACTCCCCAAAAACATGTTTAAACATGGTTAATAACATTCGATTATGTATTCATTGCAAAGCACTCCCAATAAAACTGCAGCATCATGGACATCCGCTAGTTTCAACCCCGACAATACTCTCCTATGATCAAGCCACGACTTAGTCGACACTAACTTGACACTAAGTACTTAACGAAAACAAGAATTCAACATCAAAAACATCATGATGACTACATAATCCTATATCTTTTGCTGCGCTTACATTTCATCCCACCTTATGAGAAATTATAGCATGATGTTGCGGATCAGGACCTTCCGGACTAACCCGTTTAGGCCCGATTGCCTCGAGCTCATTAGGAACCATCGTCTTAGGCGACTCAACAAGGACCATCGACCTTCTGAATTCGCAGGGGGAGCGCAAGCCTCAGAGCCAGTTCGGGAAAGGACAATCAGCATCAGGCAGAGAGATAATCCCAACCTGGCCATCGATCCTTCTGATCAGATTACACGGCGTGGTTTCTGCTTGGGAGAGGACTACAGTCGCTTGGCATTTATAGCCCTCGCGTACTCTCTACTCTCTCTCTCTCTCTCTCTCTCTCTCTCTCTCTCTCTCTCTCTCTGTGTTAAAAAAATTGAATCGAAGTGCCGAAACATAGGACTTCCACAATCTACCAATCCGATAGGAACTCACGAAACCCTTTTGCAGATTTTATAAGACTAAGCACTTTCTCCGCCAGTGGAGTTTTCATTACCCATGCTGTGCTTCATAAGTAATTACGAAAGCCTTTCTCGTCGTTTTGTCTCGTCGAATTGAGTGACATTCAATCTTGGCTTCTTCCTCAGTACTCTAAATCCATTCAACCTTTAATCTGATCTGCTCGACAGTCTTGCAGATCCAGTTGTTGTCGCTATTCGACTTTTTTTTTAGGCTTCCAATCCCAGCCTTCTCTTGTTGAATTCTCGTCCTCAACGAGTGTCCTTTCTTCCGCGTTTGGCCCGCGAGACAAAATGTCCCTTTCTCGAGATCTTGACAAATGATCCATCCACTTAGCAATCTTTGCAACTTTTTGAGATATAATATATAAGGGATAAGTGAGTTGAAGGTCCTAAATTTTGTCATAAAAATATAGTTGGGTCCTAAAACTTATAAAAAGTATAGTTAAGTTCTAATATTTGTTAAATTGGTGCAATCTTAATTTTTCTATCATTTGGTAATGGAAGATGTTGACGTGACTTTTTAAATATTTTTCTCTCCTACGTGATGTTAACGTGATTAAACATGTGAAGGATAAGGTTAAAACAATGTCCTTATGGTCCAAATATGATTTATTTATCTAATTATTATTTAAATTAGACAAAAAAATGAACAAATTGAAAAATAAAACGAAAGAAGGCAAAATGGTGGGGCCCTGCAGCATCACCATCGCCCACCAGTGGTCAACAAGGGTTGTCGAGTACGGGCCTATAGCAGTGAGGGCCGGAAGTCCTTGTCCGATCTAAGAAAGGCCAACAACCTTACTAACCACTAGTTAGCCATCCCCCACCATAGCCCTTTCAGGCGGTAGTGGGGCAGTGGTGGTAACTGGTAAGGGCCCAATAGACTCTCGTCGTTTTGCCTTCTTCCTTTAAAAAGTAAAATAAAAATTAAATTAGCTTCTTCTTTTTTATTTGGTTTAAATAAAATTTGTATTAAAATCATATTTGAACTATAACGATATTGTTTTAGAATTATGTTCATATTTTAGTCACATCATTGCTACATAGGAAGAGAAATTATTAAAGAAAGCCACATCAACTTTTTTCTATTACCAAGTCGATTACATTAATTTGACAAGTTTTAGAATTTAATCACATTTTCATAAGTTTTAGGACTAAAATTTCGTCTCGTAATAAGTTTTAGGACTTCCATATACTTATTCCTAATATGCATTTTACAACATAGAGACTTAAGCTATCAAAACCAATTGTTGCAAACTCCATCTAAGTTTTGATATTGAATCACAGGGTCTCGAGTTTGTGTTAACCTTCAATAATTCCGGAAAAGTATTAGGTCCACACATTTCACACCTTCATTCTTCTATCTATCGGCGTTCGCATCAGTAGAAAATGAGATATAAAACTCAGGGCAATCTTTTCTAGCTTAAACCTTTGGAACTTCTTATCGCACACGCCGACCATAAGGAAAGCAGCGTCATTCGTGCTCTTCTCTAGTACATTTCCAGGAACAACCCTAATTGAACCCAATATCTTGGAGAACCCTTGACAGCAATTCTGGACTTTTAGTTTCTATCGGTTTTTTTTTTATAAAGGTGGTCGATAAGATAAATGAAGATAACAAAGATAAGATTTGCGACCTCAAAACCGATAATCGAATAGGTTGGGCATCAATCCAAAGTTTCATAGTGGCACTGCCCTGGCTTTCCCGCTGTTAAGAAAACACACTGAGTCGAGACGCAAAGGTGTCTTTCATAATGACCTCCAGGAGGAAACCGGGTACTCTCAAGTGAAGGGAAATAACAAGCCGAGATTGAACAATTATGAATGCTAAGTTTGAGAAGTCAGTCCCATATTTGAAACATTGAACTTGACGGCATCTCATGACCACAGGGAGAAGAAAAATATAGTCTTGATTAAGCAAGGCCCCCGGAAATGTCCAGGGGATTTCATCCCGAACCAACACGGACACAAAAATAGAGACCGTCCCTGAATAGATGCAGGAGGCCAGTATGCTTCCACAATCCAGAAGTCTTAGAAACAAGCGTGAGTTTACTTTCCTGATTTATCATTGCACCCGTGTTCAGAAGAATGTCTAAGCAAGTAGGCATGTCCCATGTTTGTTAAGGCACATGCATCCATGATCTCCTGTGATTCTGTTTGGGCGTGAGTTCTGCCCACTCGTGTATGTTGTGTGTTTGAGAGAGAGAAAGAGATACCTTGTCTGATGCAACTTCAAAAGTGAATCTCCTTGGACATGAGCTGCGATGCAAACTTCTGCACCCTACGGATGTTTTATCTGGTGAAGGAATTGCAAAGAAATGCCGAGGAGAAAAGACATCACGGACAACCCAAGGAACATCTTGTGAAATCATTGATAACCAGAAGGATATCTGTTCTTCATAGATGGGATGATTAAGCATTAACAGATTGTCGTTGGTCACACAGTGCTCAAACAAGCAATTCTTTAGCTTCTTCCTGCTTCTTTAGTATGTTGCAGATCTGCAAGACGATTCCCTTAGTCAGCCAATGCATTACCAGCACAAGGATCACAAAAATGGTAGAATAGACAAGAGGCGAGTTCAATGCCCTCCTCTGCAATATGCTCAGTCTATGTTCCAACGGCCTTCTGAAAACTCAATTGCTTAGGGTAGACCTTTAATCATAGAAAATAGCTATGAAGTACTATAGATTCATCCTTAAGGATGATTTGTAAGACATAAATAATACATATGCGGAAGCCAAAATCGTTTGTAGACAAACCTCCAGCCATTGTTTGCATTCACGTTCGTCGAATCTCTTGAAAAACAATAAAGCAATAGGCGCACTCTACTAACCAAATTTCCTCACATACTGATGGTGTATTCTAAATGTGAGGATTTTGTGTTAGACCTTGATCACCCGTCGAAATGAACGTACGTCCCTATTTATACATCGTCTCCCATCAAGACGAACAGTTGTCAACGAAAAGGCATGAAGCGTGGAAAATTTCATGTCGAATAGTCGTAACTTTTAGGAGAAAATTTGGGTATAAATGTGGGATCACAAAAATAAATAACATTCTCCCACTTGATCCCATCATTTTCATCATACGAATCATTCAACTAATTCCACGAAAACTTTATGCTTAAAGAAAAGAAACAAAACACATGGATCATGGCGACATGTCCTCTAAGAGTGAGTAATACCTTCCATGTATCACAATGCATCTTATTTCTTTAATATCAGCCTATATTTGACAACATATCTTAATGAATAAACCTTATGTTTATTCCAGAACCAAGGATAAATGTTATTCTCATAAACAACAAAATGTGTACACAAAAATTGAGAATCAACATTACAACTGAATAAGAGTTCCATACAACAAAAATTGTTCATATGTCGATAAATCACATAATGGGACCTATTCCCATACTAGTTACATGATCCTTATACTTCATCGGTGGCATGCCTTTAGTTAAAGGATCAGCTATCATCAATTCAGTGCTAACGTGTTCAATGACCACTTTATTCTCCTTAACACGCTCCCTTATGGCTAAATACTTAATGTCGATATGCTTACTTCGACTACCACTTTTGGCATTTTTAGCCATAAAAACTGCAGCTGAATTGTCACAATATATTCTTAATGGCCTAGAAATAGAATTAACAATTCTAAGCCCATCAATGAAACTCTTCAACCATACACCATGCGAGGTAGCCTCAAAACAAGAAACGAACTCAGCCTCCATAGTGGAAGTAGCAGTCAAAGTCTGCTTGGCACTTCTCCATGACACGGCTTCGCCGGCTAACATGAAAATGTATCAAGAAGTTGATTTTCGTGAATCAATGCAACCCGCGAAGTCCGCATCCGAATAACCGATCACTTCCAGATTGTCAGTCCGTCTATACATAAGCATATAGTCTTTGGTACCTTGAAGGTATCTCAACACTTTCTTTGCAGCTCTCCAGTGGTCTAAACCTAGATTACTCTAATATCTTCCCAACATTCCAACAGCAAAAGCAATGTCAGGTCGAGTGCAAACCTGAGCATACATCAAGCTTCCAACAGCAGAAGCATATGGAATGTTGCACATTTGTTCCTTTCTAGATCGTTCTTGGGGCATTGGTTCAAATTGAACCTGTCACCCTTCACAATGGGTGCTATATTTGGTGAACAATCTTTCATCCGAAATCTCTCTAGGACCTTATTGATATAGGTTTCTTGAGATAGTCCTAAAATTCCTCGAGATCTATCTCTATGGATCTTAATGCCAATGACATAAGATGCCTCGCCCATATCCTTCATGTCAAAACTCCTAGAGACGAATTGTTTCACCTCATGTAGCAACCCCTTATTATTGGTTGCAAGTAGTATATCATCCACATACAGCACAAGGAAACAAATTTTGCTCCAACTAACCTTCTGGTATATACATTGATCCATGACATTCTCTATAAAACCAAATGAAGAGATAACATCATGAAACCTTAAGTACCATTGGCGGAATGCTTGTTTCAACCATATATAGATTTCTTAAGCTTGCACACCAAATGCTCACCTTTACTAGAGGAGAATCCTTCGGGTTGTTTCATGTAAACCTCCTCCTCTAGTTCTCCATTGAGGAACACCGTTTTCACATCCATCGATGTAATTCCATATCAAAATGGGCAACCAATGCCAAAACAATACGAAGAGAATCTTTCTTAGATACAGGAGAAAAGTCTCGGTATAATCGATTCCTTCCTTTTGAGTGAATCCTTTGGCAACAAGTCTAGCTTTATATCTTTCAATGTTACCCAATGAATCTTTCTTAGTTTTGAAGACCCATTTACAACCAATAGCCTTCGCACTATCGGGTAACTCAACCAAATCTCAGACTTTGTTAGATGCCATAGAACTCATCTCTTCCTTCATGGCATTGTACCACAAATTGGATTTATCACTATCCATGGCTTGTGAAAACGTTTCAGGGGATCATTCTCAGCTCTAATATTGTAGTCGGACTCTTGTAAATACACAATATAATCACTAGGAATAGCCGATTTCCTTGTTCTAGTAGATCTTCTCAATGTTGGATCAACATTCTCTTGAGGAGCATGTTGCTCAACTGGTTGTTCAACGGTTTACGGTAATTGCTGAACAAGCGGATCTATTGGATCAATATCGGCAGGTTGTGGAACTTCAGCAATTGGTTGTTCAATAGCCGGCTGAACGGAAGGGGCATTATGAGCAACAACTAGCCTTAAACTTGAGGTGGAAAGTTGAGTGTCTGAATGATCTTCCTTAGGAACATGATCCCTTGGTCGATCGCTCCCACTCGATCAAGTCATTTTCAAGAAATTTAGCATTTCTTGATTCCACAATCCTAGTGGTATGAGATGGACAATAAAACCTGTATCCCTTGGACCTTTCGGTATATCCAATGAAATACCCACTTATGGTCCTTGGGTCCAACTTCTTTCTTGTGGATTATAAATTCTTACTTCAGATGGGCATCCCCAAACGCGCACATGATGCAAACTCGGTTTCCAACCCTTAAATAACTCAAAAAGTGTCTTTGGGACAGCCTTGGTCGGAACTCGGTTTAATATGTACATTGCCGTCTTAAGTGCTTCAGTCCATAAGAATTTAGGAAGTTTGGAGCTACTAAGCATACTACGCACCATGTCTAATAAGGTCCGATTTCTTCTTTCCGCTACGCCATTTTGGTCCGGAGAACCAGGCATAGTATATTGGGCAACTATCCCATGCTCTTGAAGAAATCTTGCAAATGGACCAGGTGCTTGTCCATCTTCGATGTATCTACCATAGAATTCTCCACCTCTATCGATCTCACGATCTTAATTTGCTTATTGCATTGTTTCTCTACTTCCGCCTTAAATACTTTAAAGGCATCTAATGCTTCATATTTATTATGAATCAAGTAGAGATACATATAACGTGAATAATCATTTATAAAGGAGATGAAGTATTTCTGACCACATGAGTCCATATCCGGACTACAAATATCTATATGTATGATTTCTAATATTTCGTACTCCTCTTGGCACCTTTCTTTGACTTGTTAGTCTGCTTTCCTTTATGTAGTCCACACAAGTATCACAATCAGTAAAATCTAAAGTATCGAGTACTCCATCATTTACTAATCGCTTAATTCTTTCTATGGAGATATGTCCCAATCTCCGGTGCCACAACATAGAGGAATGTTCTTTCACAATACATCGTTTCATACCAGCTTTATCATGAACATGCATCGCATCATAATAGGCATTGTCTTATAAATTAATTCGAAAAGACCATCGACAAAATACCACTCCCAACAATTTCAGATTTAAATGATAAACTAAAGTTTGAATCTGAAAAGTTAAAAAGTATCCCAAAGGTACAAGTCTTGAAACTGAAATTAAGTTTCTAGAAAAACTAGGAACATAAAAGGTCTTTTCCAAATCTAAAACAAAACCACTATTGAGAACTAGTCTATATGTCCCAATAGCTTCCACATGCGAACGCATCTTGTTTCCAGAATAGATGCTTTGTTCACTTCCCTTTGGCTTCCGGTGGTTTTGAAAACCCCGTAAGGAATTTGAAATATGGATTGTAGATCCGAATCAATCCACCAAGTGTTGTGACTTACATCAGTCATATTAGATTCATAACAAACACAAGAGATTGGATTACCTTTCTTTTCGAGCCGGGCCTTAAATTTGACACAATCCTTCCTTATATGCCCCTTCGTCTACGAAGAAACACTTGGATTCTTTCTTAATGTCAGCTTGGGAGGTATTTTACCTTTTCCCTTATGCTTGCCATAGCCCTTATTCTTTCCTTGTGTTGCCAAATGAGCACTTTCTCCCAATTCCATAACCAGTCTTTCTTGCTCTTGAACACACATGGTCATGAGTTCATTAATAGACCATTTATTCTTATGTGTGTTATAAGAGATCTTGAAAGGTGCATACTGATGTGGGAGAGTGTTCGGAATATAATACACAAGGAATGATTCAGATATCTCAACCTCAAGGTTCTTAAGCTGAGCTGCAATGTTCCTCATTTGCATGATGTGCTCACGCACACCTTTAACACTAGTGAGCTTCAATGATGAAAACTTCATAATCAGGGTCATGGCATACGCCTTCTCGTAACTTTCAAACTGCGCATCTATAGCCTCCAATAAAGCCTTAGCATTGTTATGCTGAGCAACTGAACCACGAATACTTGGAGATATCTTAGCTCTTATAAACATGGCACAAACGCGGTTGGACCGCTCCCATTGGTTATAAAGAGCTATCTCAGCTGGAGTGCTCGAATCAGTAGGAGCAGGTGGTTCGTCTTTCCTTATAACATAGTCAATGTCCATCCACCCCAATTGAAGAAGAACTTACTCCTTCCAAATTTTATAGTTCTCACCATTCAAGACGGGAACATCAAACTTAAATTCAGAGAAATTCACGGGTTGCGAAACGCATATCAAATAATCATGCTTATGTCACAAAATTTGAGGCAAATATAAATAAATCATGTTTTACCAATGTAAACATGTCACAATATGAATCACATAACATAAAAACTACGTGGGCTAAGTTTTTAATTTAAATAGATTCATAATTACATCATGAAGAAACTACCATATTATATGCATTTTCTTAATCCCGTGGGTAAATTAAGAAAAATAATATGATATTTCATCCCAATTAATCATATTAATATAATGAAAATTCCTGTGGGATAAAATTCATCATATTAATATAATTAATTACAATCAATGTCCATTTCTAAATATGATCCGGAGGCTTTTAATATATAATTTAATTAATTAAAGATGCTGTGGCCACTCCTAATTAATTAAATATATGGACCATTGGACATTTAATTTCATGCATAAAATAATCATAACAATGCATGAAATGATATAATAAATAGATACATCAAGGGCAGAACAGTAAATAAATAGATTGGCCAAGAGTATGATTGCAAAAATTTTAAAAATTGGGGCAAAAGTGAAAAAGGAACCGCGGAAGAGGGACGTCGGGCGCGTGCCGAGCATGTGCGCGTCCCAGCGCCCGGGCGCGTGCTCGGCACGCGCCAAAACCAGAACCCGCGCGGGCGCGTGCCCACGCGCGCGCCGTTCAGCGCGGGCTCGTGCGTTGCACGCGCCGGCAACTGCCGCTCACATGGATCCCACGCGCACAGCGGTTGCGCACGCATATGGGCGCGTGGCGCATGGGTCCACGCGCCTGCAACTGCAGCGTGCGCGTGGAGCCCACGCACCTTCTCCCTCGCGCGACAGAGGCTTCTCCGCCGATTTTTCGCCATTTTCAGCCGCCATTTCTTCTCCGTTTCTTCTCCAGCAGCCCATCTAAGACCGAAATAATTCATGGGTTTTGAAGAGAACGTCGGAACGACCACATGGGTCCAAGATTCGGCGAAAATGAGCAAAAATTGGCCCCAAAAACAAACGAAAAACTCCACAAACGCAAATCCTCAACCACCAAGACTTCCGCCGCCCGATTAGCCTCCGGCAAACTCCGATACACCGGAAAAACTCATGGCTAACATTCCTTATGGCGGTGCGACCGAATGGGTCCGAAATCAAGGGGTGGGTAGTGCGGATTTTGCCCGGAATCGTTGAGTTTCTCTCTCGGCCTCAAAACTGAGTTACTGTTCATGTACATAAATGGCCGAAAATTCAACGAAAACACACCGAAAATACACCAAAATTTAACAAAACAAGGCAGAGGCTATAAACCTGCTACGATACCAAATGTAAGACATAAATAATTCATATGCGAAGCCAAAATCGTTTGTAGACAAACCTCCAGCCATTATTTGCATTCACGTTCGTCGAATCTCCTGAAAAACAAGAAAGCAATAGGCGCACTCTACTAACCAAATTTCCTCACGTACGATGGTGTATTCTAAATGTGAGGATTTTGTGTTAGACCTTGATCACCCGTCGAAATGAACGTACGTCCCTATTTATACATCGTCTCCCATCAAACGAACGATTGTCAACGAAAAGGCATGAAGCGTGGAAAACTTCATGTCGAATAGTCGTAACTTTTAGGAGAAAATTTGGGTATAAATGTGGGATCACAAAAATAAATAACATGATTAGGTTAGACTGAAGAAGAAATCACAATTTCCGTATTGGGGAGGTTCTATTCATCAATTGATTTCTAGTTGTACAAATTCAATAAATGACTGTCGGTGAACCCAAAACCAAATTATCGGAAGTGAAGAGCAAATATCCAGTAGTTGAAAAGTTCATATTCGCCAGGCTCGCTCACCCCCACCCCCCCCCACACACACACACACACACACCACTTGTACCTTCTTGAAACAAATAAGGGTACTTTTCCTTCATCTGATCTTCACTTTCCCATGTGGCTTCCTCCATATCATGATGTCTAATTTCGAGGACGAAATTCTCTAAGGAGGGGAGAATTGTGGCATCCCAAAAATTCAAGACAACCTCTAGAGGGATTAAAGCCAATAATTAGGTAATGAAATTACCTATGGTTTATGTTTAAGCCATGAGTTTTCTCTTAAGGCTATGTGTTATATGCTTGTGTTCATGAATTTTTAAATTAGAACTATAGGATAAATTAATGAAAATAATCTATGCTTGGCTATGCACCTCATAAATTAAATTCCTAGAAATAAAATGTTACAAGACTTTGGCCATGTGGAATTTAAAATTTAAAATTTATAGAAGAAAGTATAAAAAGGGAAAATTTTAATTTTATTTAGGTTTGGGCCTTAGGCCCATTGGCCTAAGCTTTGGTGGGCCAAATGGCTGGCCCAATTAAGGCCCAAAGGAGTGTGACCGTCGACCAAGGGGGAGGAGAGTGGCAGGCCCAAGCCCAAACCCAAGCCCAAAGCCCATCTTGCATGTGTTATGACAAGTGGCAAGGTCTTCATGTATTGGCCAAATTGAGAGGCAATCTAATGATTGCAAATGATGAGAAATTGGGGAAATAAAAGGGAAGAGGAGAGAGAGAGGTGGCCGGTTGAGTTGTTCGGCCAAGTGAGAGAGAGAGAGAGAGAACCATGTGAGAGAGAGAGAGAGGCCGAGAGAGGAGAAGCCAAGAGGAGGAGTTGCCTGTCACCGCCGCACGCCGCCCGCTCATCCACCGTGAGCCGTCGTTCTCTTCGGTCTAGAGGCAAGTTGGGGTCCTCTTGCTGCTCTTGCATGTGTGTGTGTTACATGTATGTTGTAGAAAAGTCGAATTTTGGGTGATTAGGAGGGGGAAACCGAAGCTTGGATGACTTGTTCTTGAGTGGTGTTGCTGTTTTCGCATGAACCGCCTGAGTCAGAATCTTGTGAGAGCTTGTATGCATGTTTTGAGTTCGATTTTAACTTTGATCTCTTCATGAAAGGTGTAGCCAACATCTTAAACTATAACATACTAAAATTTGGTGTAAAATGATGGAGATTTAAGGGGTCAAACTCTCATCTTACGGAGACACCAGATCTGGAACGATCTCACTGACCTTTCGGTGGATTTGTGGTTGCATGTTGATTTTTAATAAGAATATCTTTTCGACTTCTTCATGAAACTTGTAGATAGCATATTGAAGTTTAACATACTTAAATTTTAAGTAAAATGAACAAGTATAGCCTAGTGAATCGACTTACTCTTGATAATGGTAGATCTGGAGACGCGGTACAGGACACCCGAGACTTCATGGACCCATATCGTGACTGTCCTTTGGAAATTTGACTTAGATCTCTTCATGAAAATTGTATGGGACATCTTGAAGTAAAACATATCCAAATTTCAGAGGAAACGAAGAAGAATATGTAGGTGAAAAATCAGTATTTCGGAGAAACATGCACTGTACGTTTCGGTGTTAGATCCAGAAGCTTCGTGTGATTGTAGAAAATAATATAAAAATAATTTGGCTTTGAAGTATTCATGAAAAATCTACTTTAGTGTCTTGGATATAATCTGGTAAAATTTCGTAATTTTCGAAGGTTTTGGATATTTTAATTAAATTATTTCGAAAACTGTGCATTCTGTTTTTATCCGAAATTACATGCTGTAATTGTGGGAATTATAATTTTGTGTGGAATTCGATTGGCCTTGTGTTTTTCATGAAATTATTACCCTACTGTCTTGTCTATCACTAGCATTAATTTCATGATTTTTGAAAATCATATGGATATTTAATTTAAATATTTTCAAAAGTGGTACAATCTGGAATTTAAATAAATTTTCAAAAAAAAAAAAAAAAAGGCATGATAAATGTACTATTTTAAATTGTATGAATTCCATGAATTTTATCTTTATGGATGATTGTACCTTGCTACATGTATGATGATGACTAATGATGCATGTATAGATCAAAGTATGAAAGTGATTTTTTTTTCTATTACATCATGTGCCATGTTAAGTTGAGACGTAAATTGGTAAACATGATCAATGATAAATGAGGAATCGGTTTGTGGCGGATGATAATGCCCTAGGAATATCAGGATTCCCGATATGGGGGGTGCTGGATGCCCGGAATGTATAGAGATACATGGCCGGATGGCCTTGGGAGTATCAGGATGCCCAGAATAGTTGGATCCGGAAGCTTTGGAGGTTTTTGCCCGAGGTGATGCCTCGTGATGCCAGTTGGGATGCGAGATGTCCGAAATGTGGGGGTGCCGGATGCCCGGTGACCTTAAATGGCTAAATGCCGGAGGTCTTTCTCGCGATGCCAGGATGGGGTGCGAGTGTAAAGTATGAGATGAAATTGATGATCTCGAGAAAGGGTGATGTGGTGATCGAATTGAAAGTTAAAAGTGGAAATTGAATCATGCATACATGATATGATATGATGATGATCACCCGTGGCATGATGGCATGATATGATGATGATCACCTATGGCATGATGATATGCTTACATGATATGATATGTATGTGATATGATTATGATGAGGAGGTATGATGGCATATGCATGGCTTCAAGGTAAGTACGCATGGATGTATGATTGGCATGTATGATGTTGTGATTTTATTATATGATGCATTGAGTGGTTATTGGATTCTTTTACCGCTGAATGGTTGTACTCACCCCTTTGGGAACTAACATTTTAAATTAGCAGCATGCCGCTCCCTGCTATTGCGCGGGGCATATTTTACGGCATACCCTCGGATGTAGAGGTCGAGTGCGAGGAGTTTGACTATCCCTCTGTTCCTGGTCTGACGTATATTCGAGTGCGCTGTTTAGTTATGTACGATGTGGGCCTGGCTGGGGGCCCTGTTGTCCAGGAGTTCATATTTGTCCATGTTCGACGTGATGGAGTGATGCATGGGATGTTGCCGCCGCCACCGCCTGATGCACCGAGATGGGTGTGAAGGCCCATGCATGACAAGTAGGAGCTGAAACTTTTTGGGGATGGTTAGCCGACATTAGCGATAGGGAATCTTACACGTTAGTCGTAGTGGGTCGAGTGTTTCTTTTTAAGTTTTAGGCCGGGTATGACTGAGTCCTGGCCTTTCTTTTGATGTACCGATCCAAGGAAACCCATCTTGAAAATATGTAAATAAAGTGTCATGACTTTGTCTTTTATTATGATGTTTAGTGGTGTGCAAATGTATCATGGTTGATGGAGAGTGAGATGGCGATGTTATATTTTGCTTCCGCTAATGAGTCACGCTCGGACCGCTAATGAGTCACGTTGGTCGCAATCTGTACATCGCCATCTCACCCTCCATCAACCATGATACAATTGCACACCACTAAACATCATAATAAAAGACAAAGTCATGACACTTTATTTACATATTTCTAAGATGGGTTTCCTTAGGTCGGTACATCAAAAGAAAGGCCAGGACTCAGTCATACTTGGCCTAAAACTCAAAAAGAAACACTTGACCCATTACGACTAACGTGTAAGATTCCCCATCGCTAGTGTCGGCTAACCATCCCCAAAAAGTTTCAGCTCCTACTTGTCATGCATGGGCCCTCACACCCATCCTGGTGCATCAAGCGGTGGCGGCGGCAACATCCCACGCATCACTCCATCACGTCGAACATGGACGGATATGAACTCCTGGACAACAAGGCCCCCAGCCAGGCCCACATCGTACATAACTAAACAGCGCACTCGAATATACGTCAGACCAAGAACAGAGGGACAGTCAAACTCCTCGCACTCGACCTCTACATCCGAGGGTATGCCGTAAAATATGCCCTGCGCGACAGCAATGAGCGGCATGCTATTAATCTGAAATGTTGGTCCCCAAATGGATGAGTACAACCACTCAGCAGGTAAATGAATCCAATAACCACTCAATGCATCATACAATACAATCACAACATCATACATGCCAATCATACATCCATGCGTACTTATCTTGAAGCCATGCATATGCTATCATACCTCCTCATCATAATCATATCACATACATATCATATCATGTAAGCATATCATCATGCCATAGGTGATCATCATCATATCATGTCATCATGCCACAGGTGATCATCATCATATCATATTATGTATGCATATCATCATGCCATAGGTGATCATCATCATATCATGCCATCATTCCATAGGTGATCATCATCATATCATATCATGTATGCATGATTCAATTTCCACTTTTAACTTTCAATTCGATCACCACATCACCCTTTCTCGAGATCATCAATTTCATCTCATACTTTACACTTGCACCCCATCCTGGCATCGCGAGAAAAACCTCCGGCATTCAACCATTTAAGGCCACCAGGCATCCGGCACCCCCACATTCCAAGCATCTCGCATCTCAACTGGCATCACGAGGCATCCCCTCGGGCAAAGACCTTCGAGGCTTCCAGCACCCAACCATTCCGGGCATCTTAATACTTCCAGGGCCATCTGGCCATGTATCTCTATACATTCCGGGCATTCGGCACCCCCCATCCCGGGTATCCTGATACTCCCAGGGCATTATCATCCGCCACAAACAGATTCCTCATTTATCATTGATCATGTTTACCAATTTAGGTCTCAACTTAACATGGCACATGATGTAATAGCAAACAAAATCACTTTCATACTTTGATCTATACATGCATCATCAGTCATCATCATACATGCAGCAAGGTACAATCATCCATAAAGATAAAATTCATGGAATTCATACAATTTAAAATAGTCCATTTATCATGCCTTTTTTTTTTTTTGAAAAGTTATTTAAATTCCAGCTTGTACCACTTTTGAAAATATTTAAATTAAATATCCATATGATTTTCAAAAATCATGAAATTAATGCTAGTGATAGACAAGTCAGTAGGGTAATAATTTCATGAAAAACACAAGGCCAATTGAATTCCACACAAAATTATAATTCCCACAATTACAGCATGTAATTTCGCATAAAAACAGAATGCACAGTTTCCGAAATAATTTAATTAAAATATCCAAAAGACCTCCGAAAATTACGAAATTTTACCAGGTTATAGCCAAGACACTAAAGTAGATTTTTCATGAATACTTCTAAGCCAAATTATTTTTAGATTATTTTCTACAGTCACATGAAACTTCTGGATCTAACACCGAAACGTACAGTGCATGTTTCTCCGAAATACTGATTTTTCACCTACATATTCCTCTTTGTTTCCTCTGAAATTTGGATATGTTTTACTTCAAGATGTCCCCTACAAGTTTCATTGAAGAGATCTAAGTCAAATTTCCAAAGGACAGTCATGATATGGGTCCATGAAGTCTCGGGTGTCCTGTACCGCGTCTCCAGATCTACCATTATCAAGAGTAAGTCGATTCACTAGGCTATACTTGTTAATTTTACTTCAAATTTGATTATGTTAAACTTCAATATGTTCTATACAAGTTTCATGAAGAAGTCGAAAAGATATTCTTAGTAAAAATCAACATGCAACCACAAATCCACCGAAAGGTCAGTGAGATCGTTCCAGATCTGGTGTCTCCGTAAGATGAGAGTTTGACCCCTTAAATATCCATCATTTTGTACCAAATTTTAGTATGTTATAGTTTAAGATGTTGGCTACACCTTTCATGAAGAGATCAAAGTTAAAATCGAACTCAAAACATGCATGCAAGCTCTCACAAGATTCTGACTCAGGCGGTTCATGCGAAAACAGCAACACCACTCAAGAACAAGTCATCCAAGCTTCGGTTTCCCCCTCCTAATCACCCAAAATTGACTTTTCTACAACATACATGTAACACACACACATGCAAGAGCAGCAAGAGGACCCCAACTTGCCTCTAGACCGAAGAGAACGACGGCTCACAGCGAACGAGCGGGCAGCGTGCGGCGGCGACGGGGGACTCCTCCTCTTGGCGACTCCTCCTCTCGGCTTCTCCTCTCTCGGCCTCTCTCTCTCTCTCTCGCACGGTTCTCTCACTCTCTCTCACTTGGCTGAACAACTCAACCGGCCACCTCTCTCTCTCCTCTTCCCTTTTATTTCCCCAATTTCTCATCATTTGCAATCATTAGATTGCCTCTCAATTTGGCCAATACATGAAGACCTCCTTGCCACTTGTCATAACACATGCAAGATGGGCTTTGGCCTTGGGCTTGGGCTTGGGCCAGCCACTCTCCTCCCCCTTGGTCGACGGTCACACTCCTTTGGGCCTTAATTGGGCCGGCCATTCGGCCCACCAAAGCTTAGGCCAATGGGCCTAAGACCCAAACCTAAATAAAATTAAAATTTTCCCTTTTTATACTTTCTTCTATAAATTTTAAATTTTAAATTCCATATGGCCAAAGTCTTGTAACATTTTATTTCTAGGAATTTAATTTATGAGGTGCATATCCAAGCATAGATTATTCTCATTAATTTATCCTATAGTTCTAATTTAAAAATTCATGAACACAAGCATATAACACATAGTCTTAAGAGAAAACTAATGGCTAAAACATAAACCATAGGTAATTTCATTACCTAATTATTGGCTTTAATCCCTCTAGAGGTTATCTTGAATTTTTGGGATGCCAAAAAAAAAAAAAATTGTAATAGAAACTCATCTCAACCCTCATCCAGTAAGCCACAGAAAGTTATTTATACGGGCAACTACTCCCTGTAACTTGACAATCTCGTATCTCTTTTCCTGATGCTTTGTTACCATTATTGCCTCTCCGTGAGAATCTTCATGGTCTCTGACTATAGTCTACAATATGTACATAACTGATCACCAAAGCCCAGAAGTGCATAAGCAACTCATTTGTAGCAAAAATAATTTAGCTTCAGCCTTTTCAACATTTTCATCAGTTTCCATGATCAATGGACTTCCAACTTCAGTGGACCTCGCCTTGGGAGAAATCGTAAGCTGAAATTTAGGATGGTCACAGTACACGTTGTTGGTTTTGCTTTGCTCAGTGTTCTCATGATTGTAAACCTGATACATATAATCTAAGAAACCAAGAAGGAACGAGTTTCGACTCTCTGTTGAAATAGAAAAACTTAAGAAGGTTCTGTCCGTTTACCTGTCCTGTAACAACAGCTTTGGAGGATTCTCTAAAACTTCTGAAGTGTCAAGGGTAAGAACATTACTGCCACAAACAAAACCAAGTCACAGGAGCAAGGGTAGTGGAGTTATTAGCACTCTTAACCTTTTGTCACTTGGAGACTCAGAGGGCAATTCCAGTGGACTAGATGACATCAAATTGGCGAGTGACCCCTGCAAAACAGACACTCACGACTTTTAATGCATTACAAAATAGCATCCCCATAATTATATTCCCAACAACCCATTGAAGAGGTGTAAGGTATTACTTGGAACTGAAGAGCAAACAATAGAAAGGAACCTCAGATGATTTCCCTTATGAATAAAGAAGTGGTTGGTTTTATCAATTTACCTGTTCTGTGACAACAGTTTTGGAGGATTCTCTGAAACTCCTAAAGTGTCAAGACTAAGAACATTACTTCCACAAACAAAACCCAGTCACAGGAGCAAGTATAATGGTGCTATTAACACTTTTCACCTTTTCTCACTTGGAAACTGAGAGAGCCGTTTTAATGGACTAAATGGCAATAAATTGGCATCTGATCCCTGCAATATAGACACTCACGGCTTCTAATGCAATACAAAATAGCATCCCCATAGGTATATTCATAACACCCTATTGAAGAGGCTTAAGTTATTACTTGGAAGTGAAGAGAAAACAAAAGAAAGGAACCTCATGTGATTTCCGCTTTAAGGATGAATTGAGAAGTGACCAGTTTTCAGTGCTTTTGCTACGATGAGCTAACTCATGTGGTGCATCACCTTGCATTGCCGTAATTTGCTCAGAGTCTCCCAAGGAACTGATTTCCTCTGCAGGATTAGGACCAAGCTGATCTACTTTGGTCCTGGTGGCCCTGCACATATTGACATCTTGATCTAAAAGTATCTATGGTTTCAAATACCAGGACATCAAGTTAGGATGCAAGTTAGACCTCATCATTCTCAAGCCAGAAAGATGAAAAGTCCTCTTGGCAGAATTAAGAGAGTTACTGTCCTTAAAAGATTCCTTGCTTGAATTAGTGACTTCAGGATTCACACATATCTTAACAATTGGTTTTGACAACTCATTTAAATTGCCCGTGTTGCTTAGAGAACTGCAAAAGTTTAGTTCAAGCAGAGTAAGTATATGCAAAATAATGCGTGTCAGAGGTCTAGTCCAATATATGCATTCTACTTGTTAGAGCTGGCACTGTCTAAGACAGGATATGACATAACATTGACTCATCTTTTCTGTAATGACGAGTTATTTCAGTCTTGAAAGTAAATATCATTTAAAGGGATATCACTCTCCCATGTCATGTGACTCAAGGTTCAAACTGAAAATGAACATATCATGCTACAGTAGGTTGTGAACCCTACTTCCAGGCTTGTAGTCTTCTAGCAGATAATTTAGTCATATTTTACCAGAGACAAAGATGTAAATATCCACTTGAAAGCATAGTATGAAGGATTTAAGGAGCTTTCCTGACCACTAATAAAGGTAGACTTAGACTTGAGAGACAATTGCAAGTAAAGCTTTATAATTTCAGTTGAAAAGGCTTCAATTTCATCAACAGCAAGCAATGATTAAGAACATCAAAAGATTTTTCACATATATACACTGATTTCACAAATATCTACATATCAGTTGATCAAACTAGTAATATACAGTAATTTCATATATATCTACACATCTATTGATCAAACTAGTAATATACAGCAATTAGGAGAGTGTCCAATGTCTCAACACAAGTAAGATATACAATAAAATAAAAATAAAATAAAAATCTTATTTTACCCTAGTTGAGAGTCCATCGGATAACAGAAGACTAATAACCAGACCACATTAATGTTTGAAAAAGGTAAACTTTCCCTTTTTTCTTTTGTGTTTGTGTCTGCGTGGGGGAGTGGCATTGGGCAGGAGAAAACTTACACACTACACACTCCCTGTTGGCTACTGTTAAATGAAGTACACGGGACAAAGAAATTACTAGAATTTGGACAAAATTTCAAACAGCTCTACAATTACAACTTGATTGGGTAAAGATGCCTCACCCCAGTTGAGAAGTGGGTCTCACATTGATATGGCTTCCAGTCAGAGGAGTTTGAATTTTCTTTTGCTCCATTGCCAGTGAATTTAGACCAATAAGCGACTTTCCCCAACTTGAGAATCATTGGTATTGTCTCTCGACCTGTTGAAGATCGCACAAACTATGTGGTGGTATAAGGCATGGACTGTCCAATCAGAAGTCAAGACAACAAGCAGGTCAATGCTGTAAGTCATAGTAATTTCCTCTACATTTCAGTGAAACTGCAAGGAGCTATAGACTTCCAGTAATAGGCTTACAGCAATTCTGATCACAAACTTATCCACAAGCTTGTTCAACCCAGTTTCTAAAGTCAAATGGGCCACAATACTCACAGAGGCATGCATATCAGAGATATAAACGAAGTAATTAAGAAGAAATCCTTCGCAGTGCCTAACCTACAAAATCATACACGATGCTTGAACGAACTCAATAAAGCCAATCTACATGGATCCCAAAGAGGTCTTCCGAAATCAAATGAACCTACTGCGACAAGAGGATGGGAGACGCAAAACAAACGAACGCGAAACAGCGAGACACAAGGCACGACAAAGGCGAGAGTCCGAAGGAACTCCTCATCGGAAAAGTTCACATCCTCATCAGACTTCTCCATCGGAAAACTATGCGCGCGCTCGTGAAGTACCTCTGCTCAACACCACGAAACAATCAGCCAATGCCGGTATTGCAGACCTACGAGCGACGAAGAAGCAACGAAACTCCGAGGAAGCCATAGCCAGAAGAAGAAATCAACGGATTACAAAAGCTCGGGATCGATTCGCGCGTCGACACGAAACGAATGGCTAGACCGAGACGAGCGGAGGATCCGCAGTACCTCACTTGCACGATTGCGACAGGGAGCGAGCTCGGGCGTGTTGGGGGCGGGGGTTAGAGAGAGATCGACTGGAGTTGAATGGAGACGTGAGAGAGAGAAGTAATCTGGTTTTCCTGAGGTTTTTGAATGGCGACTCTTTATATAGAGAGAGAGTGTGTGTAGTTTCGAAAGAGGCGGGACCGGAAAAGCGACGGCAATTGGGCGGAGGCTCGCCGGGAGTTTTCCCGACGGGACAGGATAGAATTCCGATTTTGCCCCACCGGGAGCACCGTTTCCATTGGGTTCATTCCTCCTTTCATGGTAATTTTCAGAAGAAACAATTGTTTGTATCATTTGAAGGAACGAATGATTAATTGACATATTGTTTTAAACGATAGCAAATAATTAGTTCTCAAGAAAATAACTTTCGTATTATTTATTTTTGTACAACAAATGCAAACTATATTGAAAAAATTCCAATGATTTCGGATATTTGGATCCAAATAAATTTTAACTATCAATCACGTTCACACACTGGCCAAACCACATGATCAATGACCTTGATGGATATTCCCTCACCTTGAAACTCGAGGTGCTATCAGTGGATTGCTATCGGAGCCCATCTCACATTCCTAGTGTCGCACAAAGGAGTAGGCACTTTCGTCCAGGAATAACTTAAAGGTTGGCTTGAGCAGGACTTAAAAGTAATTTACAAGAAAATGAATACCATATTAAGTTATAAAAGAGGATTTTTTGAAGTTGTATTGTGTTGACATTTGTCTTACCTCTTTCACTCGAAATGTTGAGTTTAAAGCACAAACAAAATACGGGTGGAGAGTACTCTGAGTGCTACAACTTAACATGAGAGGATACATCGCCTAAATCTACACAATAAGTATACCTTTCGGAAGTTTTAGCACTTCTGTATCTCCAATGCCCAGTTGTTGCATTTAAGGTGTTTATCTCCCAATAAAATACTAACTGCCCACTAAGCAAACTTATCATCGCAGTTCCATAGTATATGAGTGGAAAATTCAAAACTGACAATGTACTTAATCCCAAGGTCATTCTTCGCAAATTGATTTATTACGCAATTATCTTTCCTACACGCAATGACACTATTAGCCAAAGTGCGCTGACCATTTCGCCCCTTGGATTTCTAGCCCCGTCCAGTTCTCAGAAAAGGGAACTCTTTTGTATGGACAATCACGCTCCTGTCAGCTGCCGTGGGGACAATTATTTTTCTTAATTTTTTTCGAGAGTCGAGCATGGTTTTCGTTGGATTTTATAAAGCTCGTCTCTTTAATGCGTAATAAGAGCGATAAACCATTGAGTTGATTGGCCATGGAAATAGGTGATGACCGAGTTTTCACAAGAGCTTGGGCAAACGCGATCGGTATTGCACAGTGAGTTGGAATCTTGACAAAAATCAACTTCTTTGTTATTGAAAACGAATATGAAAAAAGCTATTTTTTAGAAATTATTATTTCCGGAATAGAGTCTTTCAAAATCTTCAAATTACTCTGAATATGCTAGTTAAGAGAGATTTTAATTGGGCACCTAAATGTCAGACTAGTGAGATAGTTCACAAATTTCATGACTCGGCATGTGAAAATGCCAAGCTAGATAAGCGTCAGACTTTGCACCTTTAAAATGAAAACTTCTCAGGACACCTTCGCCACCATCTACACTGCAAGTTGGGAAATTTCGCAGTGAGAAAAGAGAACAGATGTGGGTGCGGTGGCGAGGACGATGGCTCCAACATCGATGACGAAAATTACTTCAGCATCTGCAAACGTACGCTTCCAAAACGATGATTGGGCTCTATCTTTCTTGTGACTTCAATTGGTTTGAAATAAATATGTTCTAAGTATGAAAGCAATTGTTTTGAGGACTTGTCTCTAATATGTGCTGCATTGGCTATGTCGCACTTCAAAGCTTTCTTGGGAGACATGCAGGTCCAGGGAAGATATCAAAAAGTATCTCCTAATTCAAAAGAAACAAAACAAGAGCTGATTCTGTACATAAAATGGAAACTTAAGTAGACTTTTATCAGCCTCACTATCAAGAAACAGAGGATCAGAGAGAATAAATAAAATATTTGTGCAAACGGCAATGAAAATAGAAAACATAATACATGGGATGAGGTAAATCTATGAACCATGAAAGTATGATTCCTTGGCTTCCGCACCAGCCAGCTATAAATATATTGTAAACGTCCTCGGATCTTGATCTAGATCTCAGTCACAGAGAGATGAGGTAAATCTATGAACCATGAAAGTATGATTCCTTGGCTTCCGCACCAGCCAGCTATAAATATATTGTAAACGTCCTCGGATCTTGATCTAGATCTCAGTCACAGAGAGAGAGAGAGAGAGAGAGAGAGAGAGAGAGAGAGAGAGAGAGAGAGAGAGGGTAGCGTTTGATTTCTTGACTTCTGCACATGGGGCCTGCAACTGCATGCACGTTTCACAAGTACTTAGCCACAACTTTAGTATTTATTTTCTGTCATCGACCAATAACATTCGATCTTAGAGTCTTCATCCTAAAATTTTACGACTTTCTGTCTACACCGTTTTCTCATAGACCCGTTAAATTTCATTGGTTTTCCTATAATTGCACCATTATTTCCTCGTAACAGTGTTGACGCGGCATCTTTCTCTGTTAAGAGCATCGGGTCAGAGAGTGAGAGAGGGAGAGAGTAAGAAAGAGAGATCTGCTTAGCTGAGCAAATTACTGCTATGGCGAGCTCAGATGCAGGAACTTCATCAGGAAGCGAGTACCAAGTGTTCTTGAGCTTCAGAGGACCCGACACTCGAGTTGGATTTACCGACTTCCTCTTTCATAGCTTGACCGATGCTGGAATCCGCGTGTTTCGAGATGACGAAGAGCTCCGTGTCGGTGAAAGGATCGATGGTTTGCTTCTACAAGCGATCGACAACTCTAGGATTTACATACCCATTTTCTCTCAGAACTATGCTTCGAGCCAATGGTGCCTCCACGAGCTTGTGCAGATCGTGGCAAATACATTCAAAACAGAAGGTAATAAAGTGATCCTACCTATTTTCTTTGATGTGGAGCCCGACGATGTTAAGTTGAAAACCCCGCTATATCGCGATGCCATACTCAAGCTAAAGCATGAGAAGAAGTTGAACAATGAGCAAGTAGATACTTGGAGAGAGGCTCTCATAGAGGTTGATGCAATCAAGGGATGGGAAGTGAAGAAGTACAAAGGGTAAGCTAGCTATTTTCAAGAGGCTTATCTTCCCAATTTTCCTTAACACATAGTCATAGATGTGAAAATTCTAGTAAGATTGAGGTGGGATTTTTATCATGGTGATATTTAATGATGAACCCTTGCTACGTCTGCAACAAAAAGTAAAACTGCTTAACAGGGATATTACTAGCTAGGTCACTAAAATAATATCTCACTCTAGGCAATGGAGGAAAAAGAATGGGATAATGATCTGCGATGCAGTTCCTATCTAATCATTTAATCTTTCAATACATTAAAATTCCCCTCTTGAAGACATGATATTCCACTTCTACGGTCGTCGCTCGAACATAAATAATGAATTGTCAATTTCAAATGCATAATTTTGTATACATCTATTTTGCTCAAAATTCGCAAGATTGCTAATCATGTGTATGGAATCAAGTCAAATTTCGGGTCATGACATGGCCCACAAATTGCCAAATGCGTCAAAAGTATGTCTTGGAGTGATGTTATTGTCCATTGTGTTTTAGAAGATCATTTCTAGATTGTTAAGGTCACATTACTTATCAAATGATTGCATGGTTTACTTGATTCTTGAATAACATCATTTCTAGCTAGGTTCTCGTGATTTCGCATTTCCCCACTAAAACGATTTTTTATTGCGGCAGCCATGGGGAATTGATCAAATTGGTAGTGAAGGAGGTTGTGGAAAAGTTGAAGACAAAACATAGATCGGTGACTGAATATTTAGTCGGAATTGATGATCAGGTAGTAGCGGTAAGCAAATTATTAGACATCAATTCCGATGGTGTGCGACTCATTAAGATTCATGGCATGGGTGGCATTGGTAAAACAACTCTCGCCAAGGTTGTCTTCAACCAACTCTCTTCTCATTTTGGAAAGTATTGTTATTTCCTTGAAGATGTTCGAGAGAAGTCTTTAAGAATTGATGGCTTAGTTGACTTGCAAAAAAGGTTATTATCTGAACTTGGTCATCCTGCAGGAACAATGAGCATTAATGAAATTGATTATGGAATGAAGAGGACTAGAGAAGTACTTTGTAATAAGAAAGTCCTCATTGTACTTGATGACATTGATAACAATGAACAAGTGGAGAAATTAGTTGGAAAGAGTCCTTTGTATTCAGGATCCAGAATATTGATCACAACTAGAAATAAAGATGTTTTGCAAATTAATACACCAAAATATCATATTTTAGATTACGAAATGGAGGTGATAAATATTGATTGTGCACTTGAGCTTTTCAGCAAGCATGCATTTAACAGAGACTCACCTTTAGATGATTACCATGATCTTTCAAGGGAAATTGTATATGCTCTTGGGAGACTTCCACTAGCTCTTGAGGTAATTGGTTCATTACTCTACCACAAACCGCACGAATTGTGGAAAGAGACATTGGATGAGTTAAGAAATAAACCTCACCGGGATGTTTATGGAAAGTTGAAGATCAGCTATGATGCCTTAAGTTTTGAGCAACAACAAATTTTCCTCGATATTGCCTGCTTTTTCATCGGTGAAGATAAGAGGAATGCAATTTACATGTGGAAAGATTGTGGTTTTTTCCGAATTCTGGGGTTGATGTCCTCATTAACATGTCATTGGTAAAGATTGTGAAGAATAATAAGTTTTGGATGCACGATCAACTCAGAGATCTTGGAAGGGAAATTGTTCGCCAGGAAAATCCAATAAATCCTAAGGAGCGGAGTAGGATATGGATTTGGAATGAGGTCCTTGATGCAACAGGAACAAAGGAGGTAAAGCACTTCTAGAGAGAACTAATAGTTATGGCAAAAATTCCTCTACATTGACTTTGGATGCTCTATCTTCTTCTTCATTTTTATAATTCTTTAATTCTATGAAATGGAGTGCTAATATCACTCATTCTCATTCTCATTTGTAGATAAACAAGAAGGTTCAAGCACTATCTCTTGATACATCTGCACAAAATTCCCATGATGTCATTGTTCAAAGTAAAGAGATTGGAAGGTTTGACCATTTAAGATTTCTTAAATTATCTGGATTAACCTTTGTTGGCAATGCAGCAAATCATCTTACCAAATTAAGATGGATTTCTTTGAGTTATCCTCTGCAAATCTATAAATGGACCAACATGTACCTAAAGAATGTGGTTGTTCTTGAATTCTCCAAGGTTGACTTTTAGATGATTCAAGATTACAAGACTTAATTAAGGTGTGTAAAATGCCTATTTCTATTCTATTTTCTTATAAAGTAATTTTCATTGTTCATCTATTGAATATTGCATTCATTTTGACAGATGGCAAGAAAATTGAAAGTTCTTTTTCTAAAAAGTTGTGACAGCATAATCAGTACACCAGACTTCTCGGCTGCCCAAATTTAGAGAGGCTTATTATCAAACATTGTTCTAATTTGAGGAAAATCACTAGCTCTATTGGGAAATTGCAGTGTCTGATTGAATTGAAGATTAAACATTGCTATTCTCTTGAATATTTGCCTGAAGAAATGAAGGAACTAGTGAATCTACAATACTTCTTTGTAGATTGTGAAAAAATGAAGAAACTCCCAGATTCTCTATGGAAATTGAAATCATTACGTGAGGTGCACTTTTCCAATAAGTCTTACCAATTTGATTCCAAAAATTCATGGGAGTTACCTAGTACTATTGGAATGCTTCAAAATTTAGAAGTGCTTCAAGTCAATAGCGGCAATTTAAAAGGTCAACTTCCTTCCGAAATCGGAAGCTTGCTCTTTCTAAGAATCTTAAATCTATCAAAAACTTTTGTAAGTGAACTTCCAAAGACCATCAGCATGCTTCCTCGCTTGCAAAGAATTGAGTTGATAGGATGTGATGAGATTCAAGAGTTGCCGACCCTCCCAACAAGTTTAACCCATCTAGAAGTGTCATCTGCATCGTTGCGAGAAGTCCCAGATTTCTCAAACTTGACTAATTTGGTTGAGCTGGATCTAGATGATCATGGACAAGTAGAAGATAAACTTTGTATAGGGGAGTTATGGTGGATTGGGAGATTATCTAAATTGACCAAATTGAGCTTCGGACTTCGCAATGTCCCTGTGCCTATTGAGATGGTTTCCCTTCCTTTGCTAAATGAACTTGCTTTGTCTGGATTGGACCTACAAACCTTTCCGCAACTTCCCTTCTCTCTAGAAACGCTAAGCCTTGATCATTTCAATTCAATTGAGTCACTCTCTCAGAACTTCAAAAATTTGTCATATTTAAAGCTCTCTCGATCTTCAATGCAAGAAATACAACTCGATAGGCTTCAACTTCCACATCTAAAGGAGTTGTTTGTGGTGTCATGTGCATCCCTAGAGAGATTGAGGTTATCAAGGATGAGGAAGCTAAAAGAGGTCAATGTGGAAGGTTGTATTTGGCTAATTGAGATCCAATTTTCTTGGGTGTTCGAATCTTTGGAGGCATTGTCTATTAACCATTGCATGTCCTTGGAAAAGATAATCTACGAGTCTGCTAAAGAGTTAATTAGTTGTGAAGGGAAACTGATTTTTCCATCAAGCATCTTAACTAAGTTCCGCACTCTCAAATTGTGGGGATGCCAAAAGATACTTGACATTCAAGTTGTGGGTACGTCGGAGACGTGGGAGTACTTCAAGTTTTTGCTTGTCTTAATGTGCAAAGCCTTGGTGGTTTGTCAAACTTAAAGAACTTGAAGACTTTGTCAATCCTGAGCTGCAATCAGCTGCAGATTGTCAAGAGCATTGATGAGTTGGAGTTCTTGGACCTATTACAACTTTATTATTGCGGATCATTGGAAAGGTTGATTGATGTATCGACCACTAAATTGCCAAATGATTGCCACATAAGTATCGCCAGTTGCAGGAAATTACGAGGGGTTAAGAAAAGATTCGAAGGCTCAGTCCAGTCCTTAAAGCATTCTAAGGTGAGTCCCAATTATTCGCTCTTTTTATTTATGATTTTTTTTCTTGATACAACCATCTACAGACACGAATTCAACTTTAAGGTAGATTTGTAATATGGTGAGAAATCAAAATGCACTAAATCAAACATCAATTGATATTTGATCTCGCTTATTTTAAAACCACTCGATATGAGTTTGTTTTATCTTCAGCTCGCATTTTCTCATTTGCTTTTCTTTGTATTGTATACTAAAAAGTTCCATATGTGCCGCAAATATACGGGACAAGGTCAGCTTTTATCAGAAGTAAACGCAAAAACTTTAATCTTTAGAAGAAACATATAAATTAACTCAGAATCTCTTATTAAATGTTCTATTCATTCTATATGAAATGAATTGTTTAGTTTAGTGAATTTTTTACATAATATACTCCACTTTATTGTCCATCTCTTACTTAAAACTATTCATTATGGAGATGAGTTTGATGATTTGCAAATTTCTATGGTGATATTAGAACATTAAAAGAATCAGATATCGCAAGACTTAAAAAATGCTGACGGAGGTGTTTCGAGAACATAACTCACATGGTCCACCAATCCACGATTCATTGACTTGTCATTGATGGAATTGAGTGTTACGTGAATTTGCATGTGGTTGTGTTCCAAAAGATATATATATATTATACGTCATTCTGAAAAAGAAAATGAGTATCTAATTGGTCGATGACGCATCCTCCCCTGTTTTCGACAGTTCGATAAAAAGCCACTTCAACGAGAACTACAGCAATTGAACTTACCCGCGCGTATTTTTTGGTCGTGAAACATTTCATTTCAAATGGGGAGTGGAGTCGATTTCTGCTACTCACTTAACTTTTAATGAGTCTAGATTTTAACTATTACTATAGTTTAGTTGATTGTGTACGTAAAAACTTCTTAATTTAGCTAAAATACGAATAAAATCAGTTTTCATCAAAGTTGTGATATACCCGACAAGACGAAGTGAATTTTTGCGTATGGGAAATCACATAGATGAAATTTAATAAACCTGCTTCCATAACTACGCTTGACAGAAAGGGGGATAAATGAGGGGAATAGATTTTATCTACTTGATTTATAACTAGGGTCGGTCATTTTCTGGTAATAACATATTTTCTCTTAGAAGCTTATATCTAAGGCAAATAAATATCTTATTGGTCTCATGGACCATACAAAAAATTAGTCAAGGATGGTTTCGATATAAAAATTGTTTATATCTGCTGATAGGTGAAATTGAATTTGTGTGATGTACATAATCCACACGCACAATTTCATTCTGTTATTACTACGCAAATCTCACATGATTTACAATATTTTTTATGTGATCTTTTTCCATCTTATATATAGATCATTCCTCGTACTTCAATCCCAACAAATGTTGTTAAAAACTATAAATGACTTTCATAAGTATCTTTTGAGAAATTTAGAACAGCTTCTATCTATTTCCTTGTACATATCAAATAGATGAAACACTGTAGACATTAGTTGATATGCATAACTAATTGATTTGTCTGCTTAATCTTAATCAATTCATTCCTTTTTTTGAAACTTTCACGGTAGATTGGTTGTAATTTTAACTTTTCAGGAATCACGCTTTGATTGGCCTTCATGTTGTGGACGCTCGTGAAGTTTTGAAGACAAGTGGCGTGACAATTATTACCATGCAGAGATGGAACTTGCATATTTCTAAGAATGATTTCAAATTACTGAACATCAAAATTAGGGCCATGAGAAAGGTTCGGACCGAGTTTCGGCAAGAGCTCGGCCAATATGTTTGGTATTACACGGTGAGTTTGAGTCCCTCTGCAACAATCAGCCATGTTTTCTCCCATTCGAGATGCTTGATAGCCCTCAACTTCGGCAATCATCCTCATGTTTTCGACCTTAGAGAGCTGAGCCGACATTTCGACCATTTCCTACGCTGTCAGGCATCCGAGGGCCGATCCACAGTTTCATGCCAATGTATTGCTGCAAAGGATGCAAAATCTTCCTCCACAAGTTGTGTGCCAAAGAACTGCGGCCCCAGAAACAGTGTGACATCCTGAAATTTGACCCCGTTTCGATAAAGTGGAATGGGTATTTCGTCGACGTGCCTATGGCCCTTTTTCTCTGAGCTGATCACTCACGAGTTAACTAATTTATTGGGTAAAGTCGTTAAGGGATGTATCAGTTATAAAATCCCTAAAAGCTACCTAATTGGTTGGATTGGGCTAAAATCACGTTTGATCGATTTTTAACCACGAAATTAAATTCGATTTCGGAAATCGAATTTTAAGCGCGTCATAATTCTTATTTTTAGGATCCTGTCTCATTATCCGTCAAATTGTTGATGAGTCCGAAATTTCAATAAAAAATTATCGGAAGAAAATTGAAGACGAAAAGAAAATAGAAAAGGAAAAAAAAAAAAAGAAAAGAAAAAAATAAGACTATATTATATTATTTCTTTCCCTCCCTCTCTCGTCCTTTTTCTCTCTCTCTTTCTCTTTCTCCTCCCCCTCCCCCTTCGTGCGAGCATCCCCACCTACTGAATGCCCGCTTGCCAATTTTAAATTGGCTTCTCGCTCTTTTTGTTTCTACCTTTGACTAGTCAAAACAAAATCCCTTCTTCTTGTCTCTTCTTTCTCTCTTCTTCTCTCTCTCTCTCTTCTCTCCCCCACGCGACCAAACACTTCTTCTTCTTCTTGTTTCTTCGCGTGTGAACCAGCAAACTGAAACAGAAGCGAAGCTGCAGCTTGCCGTCGCCGCCCGTCCCGCCGCCCGCACCGCACGCCCGCGCACGCCGCGTGCTCCGCCGCCTCCCACCCGCACCCGCCGTCCTCGCGTGCGCCGTCCAGCCCCGTTTGGCCTCTGCTCAGCTCTGTTCAGCCCCCGTCCGGCCACCTCCGACCCCGTTTGAAGCCGCCGGACCTCCAACGGCCCTCCCCGGAGCACCTCCCGCTCTCGCGAAGCCTTCCCCGCCCCTAACCATCTCTGTTTTCCCCTGTTTCGCAGCCAACCAGCAACCCACGAAATGGGTTTCCAGTGGCTTTAGGCCCGCTTTGGGCCATTTCCGAGCCCCGAACCCGAGCCGTGCTTTGGGAAGAATCGTTCCTCGCGTCGCCCCCGTCGGATTGATCCGATTTGCGCGCGATTTGGTGAGTAATCTCACTAATCTCGAATTAGTTGGCTAATTATGCTTAAGGTTGGTTTAGTTTTAATTAATTATGTTTAGGTTGTTAGATTAGAATAAATTAGCAATTATTAGTCAATTGTGATGCGATTTAGATAAATTGGTTGTGTAATTAACAAGTAGACATGGTCTACTATTTATTGGAAGTATCTCGGGAATTTTCCGACCCCTAATCGGGCTTCAATTTGGCGATTCGGGCCTAAGTGGGATTTTTGGCATTTAAATATTAATTTTCGGAATTAAATTAAATAATTATTTATTTTCCGAAAATTCATGGGAGATGGTCCGGAACCGGATTATTATGCTGATGACTGTGGTGAAGTCCGTTTATTTAATCGGGCTTTATTTTGAGCTAAATTGAATTTTTAATATTAATTATTTAATTTTCGAAATTAATTAATTATTTATTTATTTTCCGAAAATTCAATTGGGATGGCCCGTGATTGGAAATTTATGCTAGTGATCGTGATGCAGTCCATTTATTTAATTGGGCCTTATTTTGAGCTAAACGGAATTTTTAATGTTTAATAATTAATTTTCGAAATTAATTAATAATTAATTATTTTTCAGAAATTAAGATTGAGATGGCCGACGATCGAAATCTCGTGCTGATTGTCGTGGCGCAGTCTGTTTATTTATTTAAGCTTTGAATTGTGCCAAATTGAATTGAATGTGGAATTTAGGATATATTCCTAAATGGTTGTGGTTAATTATTTCATTGAGAAATCGTTAAGTATTGAGTATCGAAAGTGGTCGAGTGGGACCGTAAAGCCATTGAATATCGAAAGTGGTCGAGTGGGACCGTAAAGCCATTGATTATCGAAAGTGGTCGAGTGGGACCGTAAAGCCATTGAATATCGAAAGTGGTCGAGTGAGACCGTAAAGCCATTGATTATCGAAAGTGGTGAGTGGGCCAGTAAAGCCATTGAATTTTGAAAGTGGTCGAGTGGGACCATAAAGCCATTGAATATCGAAGCGGTCGAGTGGGACCGTAAAGCCATTGAATTTTGAAAGTGGTCGAGTGGGACCATAAAGCGGGTGAATATCGAAGCGGTCGGAGTGGGACCGTAAAGCCATTGAATTTTGAAAGTAGTCGAGTGGGACCGTAAAGCCATTGAGTATCGAAAGTGGTCGAGTGGGACCGTGAAGCCATTAAATATTAAATGTTGTCGAGTGGGACTGTGTCTTTCACCTATGCTCAAGATGTGATCTGAGGATCGTGATTCGTAATTGGGGATTGAGATGGAATAATCGAATTGACCTAGAAATGGTCTGACTGACATGTAATCGATTAGGTCGATTGATTATTGCTTTAATTTGATGTCATGAATTGATTGACTGAATAGAAATGACCGTGAGTGGTCTTGTTGGCTTGTAATTGACTAGGTCGATTTGATCGATGCTTCGATCTATGATATGATTACTTGGGTGCCTATTGTAAATTGTACTGACTTGCCGGTGGGATCGAGGCCAAGGTAAGTCCCCGACCAGTGCGTGTTTAGGCAGCCTATAGTATAATAGTTTACTAATTGGGCTTAGTGGGGTAGAACTCGCTGAGACGTAGTCTCATCCCGGTTTGGGGAAAAACATTTCAGGACCCCGATGAGAAGCTGAGGAGGAGAAGTCTATGAAGGAGAACTTGGAAGTGAGATGCGAGGTGAAGGATTTTGGAAGAAGAAGATAACCCCGAGAGGGGCCTTGAGTACAGCCCAGATGGATTGAGATTCTATCTTCTTTTGAGATCTCCATTTTGATGTTAATAGAGATAGAGTAAAAAGTTGTGAAGTATTCTGGTTTGTGTTTTGTATAAAAGTTAGGTTATAAGTTTCAATATGAAAAATATAACCCTGCTTTTCTATCTCATCGTTTTATTGTCTGGAGATTTATAATTGCTTCCGTATGTGCTTAATAAATGAAAGGGTCGGCGATATATAGTCTTGGAATATCGCATATTAAAATCGACCAAGAGAAGGATGTGTGCGTGCCCGAGGATCGGGGGTGACAAACAGCACCCTTGGCACCCAAAGCATTCCCTCATCTTCCAGATGGCCCAAACCGGGTCAGCCTTCTACTGCGATTTGTGCATTGTCGGTTTGGATTTCGGCTGCGCAAGTGAGACTCTACC